>CAXKVW010000157.1:0-312827 GCA_964058825.1 Carex arenaria
GGTGCTCAACAAAATGCCTAAGCTTGGATGCCGACCCGATGTTGTGACCTACTCAATTGTTATAGATGGGATGTGCAAGCGAGGTGAAATTGAGAAGGCAATGGATCTCCTACGGGATATGAATTCTAAAGGGTGTGCTCCTAATATGGTGACCTACAACACTCTTATAGATGGGTTCAGTAAAAAAGGTGAAATTGAAAAGGCAATGGATATTATCGATGACATGATTTCTAAAGGGCATGAGCCTAATGTGGTAACCTGCAGCATTCTTATAGATGGGTTGTGTAAAAAAGGTGAAATTGAGAAGGCAATGTATATTCTAGATGACATGATTTCTAAAGGGTGTGCTCCTAATGTGGTGACCTACAACACTCTCATAGATGGGTTGGGTAAAAAAGGTGAAATTGAGAAGGCAATGGATATTCTAGATGACATGATTTCTAAAGGGCATGAGCCTGATGTTGTAACCTATAACACTCTTATTGATGGGATGTGCAAGAAAGGTGAAATTGGGAAGGCAATGGATATTTTTCATGACTTGATTTCTAAAGGCCATGACCCTGATGTCGTAACCTATAGCACTCTTATTGATTGCATGTGCAAGAAGGGTCAAATTGAGAAGGCAATGGATTTTGTACATGACATGATTTCTAAAGGGGTTGAGCCTAATGTCGTAACCTATAGCACTCTTATTGATGGGATGTGCAAGAAAGGTGAAATTGACAAGGCATTTGATTTTCTAAATAACATGATTTCTAAAGGGCATGAGCCTAATGTTGTGACCTACAACATTTTTATTAATGGGCTGTGCAAGAATGGTGAAATTGATTTGGCACTGAATTTTCTAAATGACATGATTTCTAAAGGGCATGTGCCGAATGACGTGACGTATAGTATTCTAAAGTCCTTCCTTGAGCCTGATGTGCTCTTAAGAATACGTGGGCTGTGCAAGGAACGAGAAATTAAATGAGAACACTGTTGGAATGGTGGTGTCATTGCTGGTTTGCTGGTTTGCTGGTTTAATAGAAACGGATATAGTGTGCTATTTTGGTTCATTATTTTCTTAATTGTTGTGTAGATTAATGTACTCATTAGTTATTTTGGTTGAATTTACTTTTTCTTCCTACACCAGTAACAAATGGTACTACAACTCTTTCTGTCGAAGATTTCCAGCAGGAACTAACATGCAACATAAAACATCAAACACAGGTGTTTTTTATTATCCACATCTTGAATTGACATATTGCCAGTAGATCCAATAACTCTTTCTTAATTGTTGTGTAGATTAATTGTTTGAGAATTTACTTTTTCTTCCTACACCAGTAACAAATGGTACAACTCTTTCTGTCGAAGATTTCCAGCAGGAACTAACATGCAACATAAAAATCAAACACAGGTGTTTTTTGTTATCCACATCTTGAATTGACATCTTGAATTGACATATTACTCAAAAAAGGAGATTTCAAATCAACAAGAACAAAAACTCTTTCTGTCGAAGATTTCCAAATTGTTTGAATTTACTTTTTCAAATCCTCAAATTGTTTGAATTTACTTTTTCTTCCTACACCAGTAACAAATGGTAACAAATGGTACACCATTTGTTATTTTGTTATTAGGCGGTTTGTTATTTCTTAACAAATGGTACATCATTAATTAAAAACCTTCTAATTATTAGGCGGTTTGGGTTAGATTTAATAAAATCTAACTTTAGCAGTCATAGTTGGCAATTTCTATTTAATGTCGGGGAAGCAAGGGAATTTTTTTTTTATAAAACATAATTAAAAAAGGAAATAACAAAACTGGTGATTACCCTCAAATTTTGAAAAATCATAAATCCGAGAAAGTTTTCGGTTACCTACCGAAAAAAATTCTCGATTACTCTTTTGCTTCACCTTCCAATATATTTAATCAAATTTAGAATTTTTTTATTAACTTTGGCGGTTGCCAATTGGCCATTTGGAGGCACCGAAAAAAAAAAAATTCGGTTACAGATGACACAGGAATTTTTTTTATTTAATTACCCCACCAAAAGTTACCCTCAATTCAATTAAATTTAAATATATAACCACCTTAAGATTTTTTTATTAATTTTGGCGGTTTTCATTGAGGGGCACCGAAAAAATATTTCGGTTACACACATAGGAGAATTTTTTTATTTAATTACCCCACTAAAAGTTACCTTCAAATTTAATGAAATTTAAATATATAATTACCATAACCGAAAAAAAAATTTGAATACCCTACATATTTTAATATTTAATTACATAAATTAATTTCGATTATCCTTAAATTTAATTAAATTTGAATTTTTAATGAAATTTGTGGTACAGCCGTTGGTGGGAAGGTGTGATAAAGGAGTAACTGAAATTTTATTTCGGTTGGAATAGGTAACTGAATTTTTGTTTTTCGATTCTTGTAATTTTTGGAATTTGAGAATAATCAACCGATTTTTTTATTTATTTATTGGACGACAGAAGATGCCATTATTTGATAAGGATCTGCATCGGACGGATCACATTAAGTGAGATGTTATAAAACGGTCGGATTCCCTTTTTATTTGATTAAAAATTTGCATCCAAATTACACCCAGAAATATTTGTACCACCGAAATTGTTGTAGAATGCTGAAAATTTTGAAAAATAAAATAAAAAATACGCATTTTTGCCCAAAGTTAAAATAACGACTATTCTGATGTGAGGGAGCGGAGCAGTGCAAAATTTATTGAAATCACCATTGAAATCCTGCTGAATTTATTCTGATGACTAGTTTATTGGGTTTTTTTCTTGTCATTTTATCATAATGACTATTCATAAATAGTTAAATACCATACCATCTTCAACATTTCACTGATCCAAAGTTCAATCATCTCTATTAAACCAAGCTCTAAGAATCTAACCATTTTCATTTTCTCATATCTCAATCTCCCATTTTGATTTCCATAATATCCGATTTAATTTCCTAACTTCAATTCAATTAATATAAAGAAATTATTGGAGATATAAATTTCGGTTTTCTTGGAGGAATTTGGAAGTTACATCTTGAAACTTAGGTATGAGTTTTATTTGTTGTTTATTACATATTTGCAAAAAGAAAAATATTGTCAGTTTGAAAGAATTTTGCTTATAAGATTATATTTTTACTTTATACATTATTTTTTTTAAAAAATTGACATTTACATTAGTCTTTTGTCATATTCTTAATTTTATTGTATATTGGTTAATCGTATGAATTCGAAATAGTATTCCATAAATATCCTGAACTCGTCTTTCTTTGAAAAAAAAGACGTAAAAAAAATGTAAATTGACGCCAAAATTTAAATTTTAAATGTTATATTGTGTACTTTGTAGTACTTTATAATTTGTTTGATGTCTTTTTTTAGGTTGGTGTAAAATATGAAGAACAAAAATATTGAAGACGGGATATCTAAGTCTGATAAAAGAATGTGGTGTCACTGTCAGCAATCGTCACTTACCACTAGTGTTTTGTGATAAGTGAAACTGGAGGTTTTTTCTAATCGCAGTAGTGCTTTTACTCATTTGGATGTTTTTTATATTTCGCACCGCATTTTCTTTTATTGCTGGTTCCCAGCATAACTAGGAACTTGTAATATTAAGTTGTAGACCCTTATTTCAATTAATGCAAAGCCTACGGGTCTTCTCCTCAAAAAAAAAAAAACTGGAGGTTACAGTTTACCTCAATAAAGATTATGGCAAGGCCAAAAGTTCTCTACAGTTGCTAACTGAATAACTGCTGAACCAAGCATGAGCAGCACTAAATCTGGTAACAAAGTTGTTAAGCTTTTTAAACTTACAGGGCTGGATGCTAATTTAAGTTCTCTTTGTAACACGAACAACATCTACACTTTTTACGGCATCCAAGTACCAAGTATTAAAAATTACAACTAAATTAAATATTACCAACAAAAGACTAAGCCTAAAACAGGAACAAATCAAACCAAAACCCCCCCACAACAATGTGTTAGCAGCTTAGCATCAGCAAAATATCTGCACTTCAAATCAAGGGCAATGTCCATATTTCACGTCTCCCCTATTGAACCTTCTTTTTCTTGCTCGTCTCTGGGAACTCATCCACAATTGACACGTCGTCATCTTCATCCTCGACTTCTTGTGCAATCCCCTTGTTTTTTCCATTTCCTTCAGAGATTTCTTCCAATTTACGTTTTGCACTGGCCGCTGAAGAGCTATCGCCATTGCTTGAAGAACTACTCTTCTCGGGTTTTGTGGTGGGTCCGGACCAACCAGTCAGCACCATGCCATCAGGTTCTTTTTCTTCATCAAATTCTTCCCTGCAAGCATATTACAAAACACATTTTACACAGGATTTAATATAGCACTTAGCAACACTGATACTGGTAGTATAGTATATACTCCCTACTGGTCAGGTCTCAGATAGGTAGTACTTGCATATGTCGTATACAAAACCATTCTGGTTTGGTATTGGATCTACTGGCAATATGTCAATTCAAGATGTGGATAATAAAAAACACCTGTGTTTGATGTTTATGTTGCATGTTAGTTCCTGCTGGAAATCTTCGACAGAAAGAGTTGTACCATTTGTTACTGGTGTAGGAAACTCACTCAAGACCTACAAGAAAGAGAAAATCAGATTACAATACGCAGAGAGATGATAATGATGTATACTATCATACAGTATCCACACTGCATACCAAACAAAATAAGACTAATCTGGTACTCCTGAAGAATGTAAAGCACCATTCTCAGTTGTAAATTTGTAATTATTACATATGTACAAATAAACAGGATATTTCATATTTCCCATGTTTTTCTCATAAAAACATGAAACATCCTGCAAATAAGGGAATTATCCATCTTTATCATTCATGGACACAAAAATATGTTTCTTCATCTATCAGCAGCCTACAAGAGATTCAGTTTTCTTTTCTCTCCTTATTGTTTATTTTTCCTGAAATTACAAGGCACAGAAATAACCTTGTCAAGATTGATAGCATAGGTGGCAACCATATCATCATCGAGATCATCACCTTCCTCATAAATTAGTGATGAGCCTTGCATGACTAAAGGGAGGTTCATCCCGAGCTTGCTCTTGACTATCTTATCTATCACATCCCTTAGTTTAGTTGTGGAAGTGTTTACTTCCAACAGAAGCGGTGTCTGATACACAAATGAAGTTAATAAATTAATAACATCTCTTATACTAAAACCCTCTACACATGTACTTTTTACCCACCATGTACAAGTTGGAGCCAAACAGAAGCGGTGTCTGATACACAAATGAAGTTAACAAATTCCTTGATGGAGGAATACAGTTTATCTTAATTAAGGCCAACTAGATTTTGCTTTAGTTGATTATGGCTTAATAAAACCTTAGAAGTTTTGTCAAAAGAGCCCTATCAAGCACATTGGCATTGACCACTAACAGGAAACGTGTACCTCAGAACAAACATAGCAAGAAGGGTTGGCTTCGAATGGTTCCACTGGCATAAGAAGCATCTTTCTATTTGGATGCTCCAGACAATATGTCATTCTGTATACAAGTATTCCCCTTTTTAATCATACAAAAATATCGAATATAAAATCCTGCATATATATCAGCACATTGTGAAAACTAGTAAGAGTTCCTTCTCCAATTTCCATATTATTACATAATAAACTCTTTTGTGCTTAAAAATTGTCAGAATGTCTAAGCCAACAAAAGTTACAAAACCAAGAATCAATCGAGCCTTACCATCCGGGTAATTAAAAATTACACCTTTAATCTTCAACTGTATTTGCATATAACCCGGAAGATTGATCCTTCATTAGTTTAACTAGAACTAATGTGTGCACCTACTTAAATGAAAGGCTATACAGTTTATAATCATGAAAAAAGAGCTCTCATAACTTGTTCTGAATGCACCTTTCCGTTGCCAAAATATTTCACCAGCTGTAACAAATCTATCTATTGTAGGTCCTGACATTCTTGACACACAATACCAAAAGGCTTAAACAGCAATAGTTTACCTGTAATTGTTAGAATCTCTCAATAGCACCTTAATGGCCTCGATAACAATAAGACCTGAAATAATAGCATTGGTTGTTGCCACAGCATGAACTATATTGCCAGCAATGCCCTTGGCCTCGAACAGACTGTGAAGAGGGATGCCAAAAGAAGATGCGCGAATATTTGCAGAAGCTGTCACAAATTCTACTGCTAGCTGATCATCCTTGTCAAAAGTCAGGTTCCCAACTTCCTACAAGTACGGAAAGGAAAGAATTACATACTTTAGCAAAGATTTGTGCGTCAAACATAGAATTCCAGACTGTGTACAAGAAGTTCTTTTCTCTGCTAATATTTTGAAGATTTTTGTCTTAATTTTTCAATTTCATCTTGGCTTTCCTACAGGTAGTCACATTTTTTTTTCTTCTAATTTGCATCTACTACAATTTCATTATGTTTCCTTTTTACAAGTGGGTGCTGTGTATATGTATGTATGCTTGTCGGATGTGAGCCTGGTAATGGCATTTTTGTTTCCTGTATTCCTTACAAAAATCAATGCTCTTGAATTAAGAACTAGCCCAACCCTTAGAATAGAATCATTAACCAACAGGAGTGCTAGACGCTAGAATAAGCTCTAGCATTTCATTTACCAGTGCATAGGTAGTCAAAGATCCTATGACTGAGTCTTCTTGGCCATGTTGTTACTATTTGACTTTTGGTGGCCGGATTATGTATTTTTGTGTTCATTCATACTGATCAGATGCATCACATCTGAACACTAGTTAACATCAGCATCAGCAAACATACAAGTAAATAAAAAATAAAAAGAATATATCCATATCAGCATCAGGAAGAAACCTGGACAACATCACTTGCTTTACTACAGACAATTCCAACAAAAGATGAGAAACAAATGAAAAATGGAACTACGATTTTGCCAATAGATCATACCATACCTTATCTCTTTTTTCCAAGAACAACCTCACAACCTCCAAAAACACCCTGGTGTTTTCAGACAAACTCCAAATCTCCTGGGGGTTCTTCAACCCAAGCAACCCCATAGCTGACGGAACAGATCCCACACCATCCTCATACTTGATGCCTCCATTTCTTTCTCCTTCAGGCAGCACATCCCTCACATAAATCGGCCTCGGCCGTCTCCTGTTCTTCCAAGTCTCCTCATTCGACAGTGCAGCCTCAATATTGCTGCCAAAGACATGGTCATATATCTTTCGTGCATACTGATCAGGAGACTCATGTGGACTCCGCTCAAACACATCTTTTGATGCATCTGACGAATTGTTCCCCTCCTCCGAGACATTGGATGAGGAGCGAACATTCAAATCATTATCTTGGTTTTTGTCGCCAAATAGTTTTGCAAACAGAAGGTCCTTGGCCCAAACTATGCAGTGGACAAACTGACGCAACAGAGAAAGTTAATTAAAAGAGGTTAAATACAGAACAGCAAATAAATTATCCTATAGATATCAACAGCTGTTGAGCAGCAATAATATCAGAATTGTGTACGTTGGATATGCTACGAATATAGGTCAAGCACATTTGCAAGCTCCACCAATGAGACTGTGCAATTTCCAAACAATCTAGCATTGTGTTGTATTTGCAATTACAACTAACATGTTAGTAGACATTTCGTAAATGACCTCAACTATTAGAACACTATGATCAAGCACCCTACATTCTGTCAACATTTGACAACACTTTCTCATAACTAAATAAGATATTTCTTCACCTAGTCCAAATTAAACTAGAATCAAACTAGGCAACATGTAGGGCTCTGAACACAGATTGGAATTAGGAAGCAGTTTATTTCTGTCAAGAAGATAAAACAAAGAGACAATTTAAAATTCTTTACTCCTGCTTAACCTTGATTTATTAGCTGGACTATTCTGCTGCAAATCCACTGATATAACAGGCATAAACTATCAAAAAAACCTTACAAATTTTTGTTTTGTTTGCACTTATGAGGAAATCTTCCTCAAAGCTTAACAAAAGGATATATTGTACGCCCATGTCTTTCTCTATCTTAGCTTAGGCTGAGAATGGTATTTGAAGAGATGGCAGTATAAGGCGTGGAAATTGATGAAACATAAGGGCAGATACTTGTTGTAATTTGTAGAAATTGTTCAATTAAATTCAACAACATTAAAACAGGTGGCAACACGTACCAGTTTTATAAAAAAAAAAAAAAAAAAAAAAAAGATTTACTGCAAACTGAAATGTCAAAAAGAAAAAAAAATGAAGACTGATATTGAATTTTATAAAAGAAGGTAGAATAACCTTAGAGGGGGTGCTAGTGATGGTGCAGACAGGATAGGTCTTGGGAGTTGGTTTTGGTTGGCATTCATAGCACTCCGTTCGACCCTTTATGTGAACCGTCACCTATACCGAAAAAAAAACATATCAACAATATAAAACAATATAATCATGTTTCCTCATAGAAACAAAAGAAATCTGGCAACCTGATTAGCACTCCTTAAGTTCTCGTGGCAGATCATTTTCTGTCAGTACTAATATATTTCAGGCTGCAGTACCAGGATTCGGTACAGCCTCAGTGAGGTGAAGTAACGATATGAACTGGAAATGGTCCCGTGCATGTGCTTTCATTTTTTATTTCAATTTTTTTGCCCCGACTCAAATGCCCTCTATTACATAACTAATTGGAAACTGGGACAGAGTTAAGTTCCTACTTAAATTTGCCTACATTTCAGCTTACGGATCCATGTAGTGCACTGACATTTATCAGATGAATTGAACTCAATCAATGCAACTCAATGAAAAGGAAGGAATAAATTTACCTGACCCAAAAAACCAGTGGTACCACTTTCGACCAGAGGTACCTCAGCAGCAAGACAGAGCCTATTGACATGCCTCCTTGCATCAAGATTATCAAGTCCATTTAGCACCACATTAAATTGCTTGAAGAATTCGATGTTGAATTGAGGATCCTTAACGTTAGCATGGTAGTCGGTTATGTTAATGCGAGGCCTAAATTTCAGTACAGCTTCCCTAGCAACCTGTGTGAGAGAGAATAGGTCAAAATAAACAGGAATTGCCAGTGCTGTGCCATATTTAATGGTACCACACAAGTAACATATAGATACAAGCATGTTTCTTGAGAATTTTTTTTTTTTGCTATACCTTTTAAGCCAAACTGAACCACCATACTATTGGTAATTGGATTAGACCAGTAAACCCCAAAGCTTATTTGTACTACTATTTTGGACAATAAAACTATTTGAAGCGTAAATAAAGGTTAGGTCATTTAGAATCTCAAGCAAAACTGAAGGAACAACAGTTAAAGGCCAACAATATGCCATACTGAACCAAACCAGTAACAGTTGAGACCTCGTATTGTAATGATTGAACACAAGAAGGTATGTACCTTAGCCTTAGACTGGCCAACATGGCTCTGACGAAAGAGAAACTGCCGATTTAGGTTACTTACTTCAATAGTATCCATATCTATCTGATAAATAGTATTAAAGATAAATTGTCAATATAAGTCAAAACAATTAAAAATACAATTACACCAATGGAAGGTTAATTATGAAAATTACAAATTTTGAGTAGACAAAATTGAAGCTGAAGTTCGCAGTTTGCCAGATAACCATAAAAAAAAAAGGTTCCCACAAGTCCGAACTGCAGAATTTATTCTTTTTTTAGCAGATTTGTGATGTGCTTTGAAGTCTGTACAAATTCCTCAACTAAAACAAAGCATAACCTACCAGTTGGGTTTCTAAACGCTGACAATATAGATAAGATTTAGGAGTATTGAAAAAGTAACTAGTAATTAACTTGATGCCAAATTGACATTTACAAATAAACAATAAACCCCAAAGGAGGCTTACGCACTATGTGAATATCTTGAAATCCAGATAGAGCAAGCGTCTTGAGCAGCTCGCAACCTATACCTCCAGCGCCAACCATTAGAACTTTCGCCCCCTAAAATTTGAATTTGACAACGAAAAAATCAAACCAAAAATCCAAAGAGGGTATTGAACTTAGTCTGTTAGAACTAATTCACGAGGAAAACAAGAGGAGAGACGCTACGACAAGGTTCACTAAGTAGGGTTTACATGGTGTAAGAGCTAGGTTTAGTAGGTCCCGCTCGTGTCAGTCAACGAGAACGTAAGAGAGCGTTTGCTGCGTACCTTGATTGCTTCCCTTTGAGAGGTAGAAGCCATGGCGACAAGACGCTAGCGGGAACGAGAGCGACAGAGAGGGGGCGTACTAGCGAAGGCGTCGATGAGCAGTTAAGTAAATAAACCCGACTCCGAATTCCAAGAGACGTAGACGCCTAGACGGTCAGACGGAGAAGATGCTTTCTCTCAAGTTTATCTCAAGTTTAACATAACAGGATTCTTCGGTGATACAGATCTAAGTATAAATCTGAATTCCTTATGTTCCTCTCCAGTTGTTCGGCCAGTTTGTAGTTCTACAAGATTATCTGAACCGTCCATTTTCAGATCTGACTGTCAGATTTTGCAAAAGATCCTGTAATTGTGCTGACAATGAAAGTTGGTCCGATCCGATTCTCTGAGTCAGTCAGTCAACTCTTTAATGATAAAATATTAAAAAAAAAAGACCAGTTTATGTACTGGATTTTTTAATTTTCATTCATGACATAATATTTGGTATTTTTACAGTCCTCTTGTGGCTCTATTGCACGTTACTCTCGGTTTCAGATCCCAAAATTTGAAACAAAAATGATTAATTTGTTATTATAAGTATAAACTATAAAATAATTAATTATTCTACAATTTTTCTTGAGAGATAAATTCGAAATTAATTAGATATTTTCAATTAAACTTTAAACTGGAGGGGGTATAAGCACTTCCGTTAACCAAAGAAAAATCAAAATAGCCTACTACTTTTATCTTAATACAATGTAAAGGTTAGCAGAAGGAGAGAGGGGGGTGTCCGATGCCCATCGAACCAAAACAGTGTTCGATTGGGGTTTGGACCGTCCGATTCATTTCAAGATCTGTGCGCATCGCTTTAATATCCGTGCTGTTTGTCTCAAAATCCGTGCGCACAGATCTTGAAGTAGATCGGACGGTCTAAACTACCCATCGAACACTGTTTTGGTCCGATGGGCATCGGACACCCCCCTCTTCCTAGCAGAAGCGGCTACTTCAATTATTAACCAACACATGATTGCATGCAGATACAAATAATTACTCACTGTCTTATCCATTGTTGGGACTAAAAAGACCTCAAATACCTCACGGAAAGACCCCATGTGAAAGGCCCACATGAAATCCGTTCTTTACAAAGTACCATAATTGGGCCCTTCCTGGATCTTTTTGGGTTAACACGCCATCCTCTAAATCTGCTAGCATCAGCATTCAATCTTCCCCCATTTTTAATTAGTCTTGTAATTAATTGTTATTTATCAAAATTTCTATATTTTGTTCAGTAAGTTTTTTTTTTTTTTTTCGTAAAGTTCACCATTAAAATATATATAATTTTCACTTTTTTTTAAGAAAAACTATCTTTTTACATAACGAAATATGAACAATTGTCTCGGACGATCAAAATTGTGGTCCTTTCGAAAAATTGAACTTGTCTTCGCACCAAGGGGCCCATTGGCAATTAATGTCAGCCTCACATATCCTAAATTTGAACAGATTCTAAGTAACAAGGCAAATTCAAACCGCAAATAAACCTAATGACAAGGGCATAAAAATTACCCTCTCCAGAACTTTGGCAGATTAATGCAGCACCCTCTCAAAATATAACTGGCCACAGAAGATCTATAAGCTGAAGAGCTTGATCTCCGGGGAAGCAAAGAAGAGAACAAAAAAAAAAAGGTGAAAAAAGAAAATTCGCAACTTGAACCGCTAAGATTTTAACATTAAATAAATAATCTATTCAATTAGTCAAAAACAATATATATCCTGTTACAAAAATTAAGTTCAGAAATTTAACTTGAGTCACATGCTTATAAGCAGAGAATATATGCATAATATATACTAGCATACTTAGGCAGGGATCTTCATGAGCTGCACAAAAAGTTTGTAACTCGTAACTCGCTCGTGACTCGCTCAGTATCAATTTGCTAATAACTTGATCGTTACTAATTTGAGTTAAAACTGACTCATTAAACTCGTAAACTGAGTTTGAACAAATCCCTACTCGCTCATTACCAACTCGAATTAATTATATGAAATGTGACCACATAAGATCCCAACTGTACCCAAATACCGAACTCAGTACTCTTGCTCTCCCAGATTCAGTAATATGTAGATAAGTTTTAATTTAGTTTAATATATTTGTGTGAACTTTAGGATATAAGTTTTCTCAAGTTGGTAACAAGTTGGTCACGAGTTATGTTTTCAGCTCGATATTGCATTCTCAATTCGAATTGACTCGGCTAAGTATCTTACTAAACTGATCTCGAGTTAGTAACAAGTTGATATGTGTTACGTTTTCAGTTCGATACTACATTCTTAACTCGAGTTGACTCGGCTAAGTATCTTACTGAATTCATCTCGAGTTAGTCCTAACTTGCTCAAATTCAATTCATTAATTAGCAGCCCTATTCAGTTGCGTCAAAGAAAAGGGACAAGAGTTGTAGAGAGCTAACGGTTTCCATGATTTTCTTTATCGTTCTTATGTATATGATGTAATGAAACATATGGTGTTTTTTTTCTTATGATGGAAGAGTAGGCTATGGTCGATAAGTAATTAGCATTCTCTTAAATAAAATTGGAGTGATCAATGTAAAAGGAATATGATGTTGTTGGGATTTGGAATGGAATTATTTGGTGTGTCGATTACACAAAGAGATGTGCCTTTTTGCTGAAGTTGGTGTATGAAAAAAATGCGTTCTTTCATGAAAGGATGTATCATTTCGCAAGTCTCTTCATCTTCGATAAATAGGATGACATACCTAACAACTATAGCACTCGAAATATAGAAACACATAACGAAATTTTCAGCAAAAGGAATACCGATCGATACTAGATACTTTGGTTGTGAATCAGTCAGACGCGTTTGATATACTGTTGTGGCGTGTCTACAACTTGTGTTTTCAGAGACTGAACAAGAAGAAGACAGGCTAGACAAACTATGAGAGAAAATTTAGAAAGACTTGGCATAAAATAAAGAAACCTCCAACTTCCAAAATCAAGTTGTTTTCCGTTGCGGTAATTCTAACCTTGAATATTTTTACAATTCGATTATTTCTAACATATGTCAACGAAATTAAATCTCAAAAAGCTATATTTTAACATTTTAAATTTATTTCGGTATGCGTCAAGAGTTAACAAAATTAACAAACAAAATTTTGGTACTTTAATCCCAACCTTGATGGCTATTAAAATGAACGGTCTCAGATGCCAAAATATGGTCCAACATTACGGTTAGCTATATATATATCGTTCCTATCCAGCCGAAATCCTTTTGGCCTCTCCCCCTTCAACAACTTCGAATTGTAAAACAATATGATATTTATTACCAAATTGTCAGACAACTCAGATTAGTATAGGACGACGTTTTCTATTTTTAGTTTAGTTTCTGAATGTAGGTTAATTTTGCTAAGGGCACTATTATAAGGCAGTAAGTACTGTAGAAGTCAGATGTCTCTGAAACTCATACAGGAACAAAGATAATGTCTTTCCAATTTGCAATAGCGATCTTGTGTAGTCCTAATCCTGAGTTTACTGAACCAGTGTAGACCTGATACAGATGCAGACACCTGACATGCTCAACTCAACTGACCACTTTGACCAGAAAAAAAATAGTTGACGCATACTCCAAAATCAATTTTAATTTATAAATATAACCAGAAGCAATTTCATTGGCCAATAGTCTAATACCTCAACTTTCTTGTCACAAGATCTGAATGACCCGAGACCCAAATTTAAATGACATGAACACGTGCTGGTTTAGAAGGGTCTGATTTGTCAGACTATTTTCGTGCCCAAGCCGAACTTGATGACATTGATGCTGCTTTTAACACTATAAGAGATCAGTGTGTTCTTGTTCTTCTCTCTTCTTCTACTGAGTCACCCTCTGTCGCCTCTAGCTCTTCATCTTCTGATAGCTTGGTTGCTTCCGCTTAGTTTAGTTTAGTCTATTGTTTAGTATTTTACTTAGTTCATATGGTTACTTATATTTTGTTTTAGTTGTGCTCTTTATGCCCTCTTATATGTTTTTAGCTTCCTTATATGTTCTATTATGTCATCTTATGGACTTGTATCATCAATTCTCTCTTGTATGAACATTATGTTTCTAATGAAACAGGTGGTTATCCACTTTTTCAAAAAAAAAAAAATGACATGAACACGAAATTTCTTTCAACACACAGAATATTCTTCCAAATAATGGCAATAAATTTAGCAAGTTCAATTAAATTTGGTCTCAAACATAATATTACTAGACTACGTACTATTAGTAACATTCAATTGTACATCACATCAGGACTGCATGCATGGTTTCTATTTTGCAATGCTGTCCAAAGGAAATGGATAAGAAAAATTTGAAGTACCTTGTCTTTTTTCCCAGCAGACATGCCAGAAGGCTTGACACGTTCATCCACTATATATATATATATGACCATCAGGCAAATCTTTCAGAGGGTATAGGGGGGAATAAAGGTTCCCTAGAAATCTGCAGGAAATTAATTATATACAACATTATCATGATTAAGCTTGTACAAGATCAAAGTCTTCGAGGAAAGCAAATATTATTCACACTATACATATATATAAGTTGGATTTGTCCTGTTTTGATTTTCAAGTACACTTGCATGTACACATATATTCTTTGCATCTCTGTATATATCTATTTTTTGTTGCAAACAATATAGTATAAGTAAAATCATAGGTTATAATTATACGGACAACAAGCTAATTTGGGAACCATGTCAACCAAATAGGCAGTTATCAAAAAGGTAAAATTACAGATAATCTTTTCTATATCAGGTCTGATGTCATTAGTCCATTTACAAGATAGGGCAACCAATTTTTTTTGTTTCAATGGAAATAAATTGGTTGCAATATGAAAAAGGATCTGATGTGTATCAAATTTGAGCAATATGAAAACGGATTGATCATCTATAAAAAAGAATGACAGTTCAGTCTCATTGGCGCTTGATTGGTGATCAAATTACACCAAATTTTATACATAAATAATAAAAAACATATCTCTGATTTTTTTTTTTTTTGAAAACTTGGTAGGGCTACCAAGACTGTATTAATAGAATTGTTTACAACCACAAATCCTAGATTATTACAATGGTTATGTTATAACTGTATTAGCCCTGCCATGTGCTGTACCACTACTTGCTCCAGCCCCTAATAGATGCATTTTCCTGTTGAACATATCTCTGATTTTATTTTACTGATTTTGATAATTATTTTGTTGGTTACCAAAAGTAAACCTTGAAGACGTGTTACAAATAATTGTGCCCAACTTTCGGACAATATTAAGAATTTAATAATTATTCTAAAACACCAATTAGAGGCTCTACATACACTTTCGCAAGGAAGTACATATATAATTAAATTTTAAGATAGTAATCAAATCGAGTACTTATACCAGTGCAGCACAGGAGTCGTACTTATTTAATACAAGGAAACTAAAATTACACTCACCTCATCTTGTTGTTCTGTTGAGACCTGGACATTCTCAGGTGACCGTACTGGTAAATCTACAGCAGAGATGCTTTTCAGATCAGTGAATTGATCCTTGTTGAGATTGATCTCCATCATCATTAACTGCATAAACATATATAGTAAACAAATTATTTTCTGGTAAATTAAATTATACGAATTAAACTAAAACAACAAAAAATTAACTAAAATGTTTTATGCTATCTTCATCTTCTTGTGATAGTATACTTTTTCTATATTAGATTTATAATTTAATACTTTTCACTATTTTTGAACTAATATATTCTAACAAATATTACTATATTATTAAGAATATAAAACTAATCCACCCGCAAAGATTTTTTGCGATACAAAAATGACAAATATTACAATATTTTTAAGAATAGAAAACTAATTCACCCACAAAGGTTCTTTGCAATACATAATTGGCACACAATGTAAGTTATGAAATGTTATATTTATTATTGACCTTTAAATATTATTTTTAGAAATTTGAAATCATCACAAAGCCAAAGAAAAGAATTATTTTAATTTGACTTTTTTTTAATTTCCAAACAAATCAAATCTTCATTTAGTTCAGTCTAACTTATGTAACAATAGTGAGCTGAGTACTTCCTTGAATTGGAATATATAGAAAATTACCTTATAATATTTATAGTTCTAATCATTATCTTATGCTTAGTCATGTTGGTATAAGTTTGCACATTCTTAGGCCCTGTTCGGCCGCTCCACTGTTTCCGCAGAAAAAAAAAATTAGTTCAACTGAATTTGTGGTTTCCCACGACCAACACACTGCTTGGTCATGGCTCCTTTTACCAGAAAGGTCGATAGTGTTTACTGTTTAGTAGTAATTTTCTATAATGGAAGGGGGAAACTGTAATTTTTGAATTATGTGTTCTCAGTTGAGCTGAAAGTTGTGTCCCATGTGATAATTAATTTGGACGACGATCTATCATCTTTAGAAAATCACACCTCTTGTTCGTGTGATCCAAAGTATATATAGATCCGGAACCCAATTTATCAGATGAATATTTAATATGAATTATGGGATAGGAGAAACGGGGAGAGGAGGTGAGACGATATATTGGAGTTTGGTTCCATCAAATTGAAGTTCATGAAAATAATAAATGATCAACAAAGAATGCGAGGAAATGCTTTAATAAAATACATGCAAACAAACTGACAAATAATATTAAATTATTGCAAAAAATACATTCACTTACAAGTTTATGCGTTAATGGTAGTTACAAGGATGGAATATGCACACATGTGCGTTCTTCTCATTTTGGTGCTTGAATGAATAATAATTGAAAGAGGAAACTATCTTGGGTTTGTTTACCTTGAAGCCTATTTATAGAAGAGATTGGAAATTATGCATTTCAAGTCCTCTAAAAAAATTAAAAACTTTTGTGGCCCCGAATATTTTATTCTGAGAAGTATTTAATTGCAAATAATTATATTTAATTTTGATACCATGGCATACAAAAGTGATGAAAAAATAAGTAATATTTTAAAAGATGCAAATTATAATTCAAATTTATAGTAGGTGCGTTGTGTAAAATAACGGCATTTATTGTCATATCTAGTGTATCTAATTCAAATTTTAGTACATAAACAATTGAATAAATTAGAGCCGGTGGCATGATAAATTCAATAATAAATAGATACAATATTTAATGACAATATTGAACATCATTTCAATTCAAATAAGAGGATATTAAGAATGCGTTGCTCATCTAAAGTGCATGAATGTGAATAATTACCTACTAATTAAATTTTGAAAAAAAAAATATGACGGAATCAATTAAAATTTGGCTAAAGATAAATTATTGACGAATTCAACTAAACAATTAATCCAATAAAAGTGCAAATTTAATGTTATTTTAATAAATTAATACAATTAATAAATAATTAATGAATATAATTCGAATTTGAGAGAACAAATACAAATTTAGGGCATTAAATTAGAATATCGATTCATATATTAGAAAAAAAGAGAGTAAAAATTAGTAATTCAAATTATATTAATGCATAAATGTGAATAAAAGACAACTGATTAAAATAAGAAAAGCAACGACTCAATTTCTAGAGTAACTTGATGAATTTAATGAACAATTCCAACGAAATTTGGAAATGGACTTTGAATTAGACGTTAATGTTTGAATTAATAAATTAATTTTCAATTAAAGAGAACAATGTGAGGCATTAACGAAAAGAGGAAACCTATTTCTCGCCATTTGCCTAGCACCTGTTGACCATTAATATGCTGATGGATATCAATAATTTTCCTTCTAACATGCACAAAGTTTTTATCCAGAGAGAGTTCAAAGCTATTAATCATTTTATGCGTACATGCATGTTCTTCCTTTTTCTTTAAACTTAACCATGTTTGGTGAAAGAATGAAATGAATGTACAAGGAGATAATTCCATGGCATTGTTAGATACAAGGATAATTCCAAGGGTCATGGTTGGTAGAAGAATAAGGTGGATAATTAAGGTGAAAGCTCTTATCCCTACATAATATGAGTTATCCTTTTATCTAATGCATGTGACAATAGTTATCTTCTTAATTTTTTTTTAATCTCATGTGATAAGAGTAGTTATCTCAATTTTTTCTCTACCAGATACAGTCTAAAAAAAGACAAGAGAGCCAGTTGAAAAATAACTATTCCATATAAACTATTTCAAGGCAACAGTTATATCAGGGGGAAGGAAGTCCCCTGAAAAGCTGAGACAAAAACATCATCTAATATCCAAGACAAAAGCATCATGTCCCATATCAGAGATGAAGCTAACAACCAAAAATATAAGAAATAAGCTAGAACTAGTCATTTGGCTAACATTAGAGTAATAATCCTAAATATTAGAGATGGTATAGTAGTGTAGTCATTCATCAGCATCCTAGTCGCCCCTGTGGATCACCATTTCCATATTTGGAGGGATAGAGTTCAAAGGAATGACATCTTCAATAATAGACATCTAACCAGCTGCTGCCTGCTGCACCTTTTTCTTGGCTGGACCTGTCCAATAGAGAACTAGAGATTTAATGTTTAGTATTAGTGCTCTAGCAGTTTTGGGGTTAGCATCATTAAAGATAACCTCATTTCTATGCTTCCACAGAGTCCAGCAAACCGCACTAAGAGTTATTAAAAGTCCTAACCTCTGACAGTGTGATAGAGTAAGGGCAAACTGGTAAATATCATGCCAGGAATGCCATTGGGATAGGTAGTTCTGACTATATCCTAACCAAAATCAGACCTGTTGAGCTAAAGGGCAGAGGAGGAAAAGATGATCTCTAGTTTCAGGGTCAGGACATAATTGGCATGTGGTAGTACCAGTCCATCCTTTCCTGGTAAGTGTATCTTTAGTAAGGATTTTCTGGTGCATTATTAACCACATAAAAATTCTAATTTTGGAGGGTATAGGTAGAGACCACCAGACTAGGGGGTTCAATCATTTTCCTTCTAACATGCACAAAGTTTTTATCCAGAGAGAGTTCAAAGCTATTAATCATTTTATGCTTGCACATGCCTGCTCTTCCTTTTTCTTAAAACTTAACCATGTTTGGTGAAAGAATGAAATGAATGTACAAGGTAACAAGGAGATAATTCCATGGCATTGTTAGATACAAGGATAATTCCAAGGGTCATGCTTGGTAGAAGAATAAGTTGGATAATTAAGGTGAAAGCTCTTATCCCTACATAATATGAGTTATCCTTTTATCTAATGTCACAATAGTTATCTTCTTATATTATTATTTTTTTAATCTCATGTGATAAGAGTAGTTATCTCAATTTTCTCTCTACCAGATACAGTCTAAAAAAAGACAAGAGAGCGAGTTGAAAAATAACTATTCCATATAAACTATTTCAAAATATTCAACAAACTTTTTCAGTGAGACATCTTATATTTTATACTCTTCAGACATCTAGTACTCTTTATAGTGTGTTTGCTTCCTCATGCATGTGTATGAGACGTCTACTCTTCAGACATGCATGAGGAAACAAAAGGGGTAGAAATTAGGAGTAATGTGATTGAAGGCCTTCAAATTTTTATTTGTGACAAGTTAAGTCTCCGGTTTTTTAAATTTCATAATTTTCTTCTCGAATCATGTAATCAGTGATAATGACCAATAATGAATACCCAGTAGTTAATTTAATTACTATTTAACGGTCAATTCTTAGTATGAAATCATCATAATACTGTCGACTAATTTATCCTTATTTTACTATTTTAATGAATTATCATACTCGTGGAGGATGTACAATGACATTAACAACTCGTGGAGGCAGGTATCGGTCAACCTACCGAGCCTCTGGCAACACATCTGGAAAGAGGGTAATATACAACCAAGAATTCAACTGTTTCTATGGAAACTACTCAACTCAGCTTTGCATTGTGTAATCAAGAGAATGAAGATGCTACTCACATGCTATTCCGGTGCCCTTTCGCAAGAATCGTGCTGGTTCTCGTCAGAAATCCCACTGCACACAGACAGATTAATTACCAGACAGTGTCAAGTTAACCTTTCAATCGCTGGCGCAAGGTATGTCAGCTCACCAGTGGACTTGGTTTGCAAATATAATTTGGGCGGTCTGAAGGTGAAGGAATGACCATCAGGGTCAGCAGCCAACAATCTCAAAGTTTAAAAGGTACTATTCTCAAATCCAAAATGAAACACTTATATATGGCTCGGTTGCTTAGGGGAATGTGGTGGTGCATGCAACTGGTACAGAATCAGCAGGCACAGGGATCGCTTATGTGCTACTCTGATGCTTCGTGGGTTAACTATTGGCAAACGGGTTTGGTTTGTATTTCTAAACATGGGAATCAATTGCTGGTTTATATATAGGGTGCAGTGTACCACTGCTGCTTGTCCCTTGCAGGCTGAGGCTAATGCACTTTTGAGTGCTATCAGATTTGCCCTTGAAAATGATTGCAGTACATGTACGTACCTTCGGCACAGAAAGCAGCACCGGCTGCAAAGGAAATCTTTGAAATTTGGAGACTATTGAAGATTAATATGCACCGTGTCATTATCCTAGAAATATTGATATCAAATTTATCAAACAACTACGATAAAGAAAATCCGGATAATTTATCAAGCAATATGTAGTAAATCTCCTGCAATTGTGAAGTGATAAACCAAAAAAAACAAAACATTTTTGTGTAAATTTAAGTATAGTATCCTACATAATATAACTTTCCAATGCTCATACTTGACTGAAAAATATCAGCCCAGTTCTGGCATGATAACTGAGACTTTGGCTTTTTTAAACACTAAATTCACCGTACTGTTCTTTTTCGTAACCAATCTTGAAGAATATGTGGATGGGGTTATCTCTGACAGTTCATCACTTTAATTTGTAGTTGAATTATCAAAGGAAGTAACATGGCCAATTTACTCTATTTAAATCATAGATATGATCTTCATTAAAATAAATAAATTAATTGCTTGACGAGATCCTACTTGGTGCTAAAATTTTCTTGTTTTGATGATCTTTGACGTCAGTTGTTACGAAAATTTAAGTAAGATCAATGTTGATATATCATATCTTCAATCAAAACCCATACAAAGTCATCTTTTAATGGGCAAAAAAAAACAATCAAAGCTTAAGTTTATAGCACATGAGTACATGACAATAAAATATAAGAATTCTCAACTAATATCTTCATGTACAACAATCAGCTCATGATTCATGCAGAACTAGTAATCACATTTCAATCTAAAACTAATTCATCCTTCATAAACCTCATGGAAATATGGAATTAGACCACAGATCCAAATCCCACAAAAAATCAAGACAGCTCATCTCCTCTAAACAACCCTCTTCATCCTTTTCTACCTCAATTTGAACCAACAAACCATCCATTATATCACCTAGCATGTTTTTATCCCCATGTTCTACATGTGTTTCATTAATTTCACTATTTAATAAATTGTCTATTTCATTGAAAATTAAACTCAAGTCCGGGCTACTAGGCCCATTTATGGTCTCATCCTTGCTCATGCTACACTCATCAGCAGTGAATGAAAAATCACTAGGGGCTTTTATGGGCTCAGATTCTATAATATCAAATATTCTTGGGCTACTAGGCCCATTTATGATTTCATCACTGATGCTTGAAGATTCACTATGGACTTGATCCTTACAACGGTTAGATGAATTTTGGGGATTTAGACCTTTGCAAACTGCATTTTTCTTCCTTGTCTTCTTTGTAGTTTGAATATTTTTTGAACTATTTTTATCACTGTTCTTGTTTGAGCACTCGAGACGAGGTTCCCCTTCCACCGACTCGGCCGTCGTTTTTTCAGTTTTGTTGAGTAGGAGGTAGCTGTGTACACTTCTGCTGAGGTGAGAGTTCCAGTAGTTCTTGATTTCATTATCTGTTCTTCCAGGAAGCTCGCTTGCAATTTGGGACCATCTAATTAACATTTACAAGAGGTCAATTATATTAATTACAAGTTGCTTACAATAAAATCAGAACTTTAATTATTATGGTATTATCTCTTTTGGCATTTGACCTTCAATACATAATTTAAGCTTTTAGAAAAGGAAAAAAATAATAATAATTGCATTTGTCCTTAAACCTTACAAATATTTTTTTATATGATTAAGCCGTTGAGACATTTTTTTAAAGTTTGTTAAAACTCTTAAATGAATATAGTATTTGAGCACTTCCTCTACGAATTATTGAAAAAACCCAAATTTTGCATGGCCTTTTAAATTTTGGATGTCTAGCAAGTTAGTAAGTCATTTATTTGAAAGCAAGCCTTTTAATTTTTGGATGTCGAGCAAGCCATTTCTTTGAAAGCAACAATTGATTATATTTTTGTGTTACTTTTCATGTATTTATTATTTGTAAAAAAAAACAAAGGAAGAGGAGGAGGAGGAGGAGGAGGAGGATAGATATTAATTAAGGATATCATTATTCCTGATACCTATTTCCAAGACTGTCATGGAGCTTGATAATCAACTCCTCTTCCTCTATAGAGAAGTTGCCTCTTTTGATACCAGCTTTCAGATAATTAATCCATCTTAACCTACAGCTTTTGCCACATCTCAGCAAACCTAAAGAAAAAAAAAATGTTAATTAAATGAAACGCAATAATGTGAACTCCTATCTATTGACATATATTGTGAAGAAAGTAAATGTTATCATTTCTTTGACATACATAAAATCCTTTTTGTGTATCAAGTAATGAACATAGAGCTACTATTGAAGTTGTTATTATTATATTAATTATCCTTGGCTTAAACAAATGTTATGCATCCCAATTCAATGGGGCACTCTCTCCTAATGAGAATAAATGAAGGCTTCCATAAATAATTAGTTAAGAGGAGGGTTTCATTATCAGTATTTGATGTCATAAACTCAATTATTCATCTATATTTCAAAATCTTGTTCATTGTCATGAGAGATCCATTCATATAAATTTTATATTTTTTTTCGGGTCATTTTATACTAAATCAAGATGTAAAAAACATAAATTTATTAAAATGAATTGATTATAGTTAACTAGACTCATTTATTTTTTTACCATATATTTGATCTAATATATATATAAGATAAATTCCAAAAATCACAAAATTTTACGTACATGCATTTCTAATGAAATCAAACAAAATCAATTATTTGCATTCAACATTTAAATTTAAAATCTGAAATATAATTAAGAAGTGACTTTAACCCTCTATTAAAAGTTATTCGTAGTGTGTATGGTAAAGTACTGTGTTCAAAAACGTATGACATATATAAAATAGTATATATATTATCAAAAAGAAAATTTCAATCCAACAAAATGTAAATTGATAGCAAGAACAAATATCTAACTAGTAGAGAATTTATATACCGGCTTTTTTAGGTAAGGATCTCCATGAACCTTCGCCATGAGTATTGATGTAATTAGTTAAAATTTCATCCTCCTCTTTTGTCCATTTTCCTTTCTTCAAACCTACCTTCTCACAACATGGCGCTCTTCCCATCTTTTCTCTTCACAAACACACACTCTCTCACTATCATTCAAAATTAAGGAAGCAAGAAGCGAGGGTGGATATATGGCATTATTTGCCTCGGTCTATATATGGTAACGGTTGGTAAAGACTGAAGACCAAAGGGCTGTCTATCTCCTCTAGAATGTTATGCATCAATTATCGGTAGAATAAATTATTTTAATATATAACAGATAATTAAAACGTGATCCACCTCATAATTAATATATATGGAAAGGATGGAAGATAATTAATGGGTGATTGGATTTATTTATTGCTCCGAACAAATAAATTTGAGGAAATATTAAAGATTTTGTACATAATTTCAAATCAAAGTGTAGAAAAGTTAAATTTTTATTGTGCTTATTTTCTCTCCTCTCTCCTCCTTTTTCTTTAAGAAGGTTGTTCTGAAGAATGTTCTTAAACTTGGTACTAGAGCTAGAATGTCATATCTTAAAATGCATGTATGAGTTGGATTTAATTTGTTCGATCTATATTTACTTGTATCATACGTATTTCGACAAATACAGGTGGGGTTTAAAATTTTTATTTGTTCTCTGGAAAATAATAAATAATAGACGTTATTACTTCTGTTATGTACTATAGAATAAGGAAGCTGATATCAGTACCCGCGCTATAGTACCCGCATTGTATCCGCATCATAACTGTCATAACTACCATATATAACAACTTGGGGGGACCGCAAAAACTCCAGTGCAATTTTTTTCTCCAAAGTATTAATATCTATACACGAAAATATATATACCTATGTACAGAAATATTTATATCGATGTGGTGAACAACTTTTACGTAAATAATTGTCTTCCCAACTAAATTTCTGAAACGTATCTGCACCATAAATGTATGTGGGGGACCACTCAAACTAGATTGGGGACCATACACATCTAAAAAGATGTGGGTATTTTTTCCCCATTCATTCTCATCCATATTTACGACGATCTGTGAGGAATTTTGCAAATCCAAAACCACAAACATCTTCTACTTAATTTTCTCTTTCAAATGAGATCCATGATGACGTACTTTCGGGTTCGTCGTTACACAAGTATTTATACCTACACTTGCAAGTATTTTTTACATATGACACTGGATAATATTTGAAAGTATTAATATCAAGTATTGTAAGTATCTATACCTATGTGTTATAGTATTTATACCTATTTGGTCAACTATTTTTGTTAGAGGAATGTTGCAAGTATTTTTTTATATATGAATATATTACACTAGATAACATCTGAAAGTATTAAGGTTCTAAATAGCGATTATAGCGGTGTAGCGGGGAGACGAAAAAAAAAGCTATAGCGAATAGCGGAGCTATAGCGAAAACTTTCCTACAAACCATTTTTTTCTTTTAAAAAATCATATTTTATATTTCTACTAATAATAAACATTATCTATTAAAATCTCATAGAGTAACAAAAACACCAAATTGATTGAGAAGTTCTAATATTCATATTGAACCAATACAAAGTCCAAATTATCATTCAAAATATTCCTAATTCTATAATTCATAAACTATGGATACATTTTATATTCAAAATATCCTGCTATCATATATTAAGTATCATTTTACTACATATTCAAATCAACTATTCCTTAGATTAGTCAGACTGAGACAAAAAGCCCATTTAAATTGAAAAAAAATAGAAAAATAAGCCCATGTAGCATAGCGGACCGCTATTCCGCTACGCGCCACGCGTTATAGCGGACCGCTATTACCGCTATAGCGGCCGTAGCTCGATTAGCGCAGTTTTACTCCGTAGCTTAGCTTATGAGGTCCAAAACCGCTATAGCTAGCTATTTAGAATACTGGAAAGTATTAATATCAAGTAATACAAGTATTTATACCAATGTTCTAAATAGCGCGCTATAGCGTTTTTAGACCCCAAACGCTAAGCTATGGCATTAAAATACGCTAATTGAGCTACGGTCGCTATAGCGGTCTGCTATAGCGCCAATAGCATGCGCTATGCAATATAAGCATTTTTTTTGGCAATTTATATGGATTTTGAATGTGATTTTTTTTGCAATTGACGTACTATGCTCTATATTAAATTATTAATTGTTAAATGAGAATTCATTGATAAATTAAATAGTTAAATAAAATCCAAAAAGAATAAATTGAAAGCTTGTTGCTACAAAAGGAACCCTTGTCGCTGAAATTAGAAAAATTCTAAATTGGCGACCTTCCTAAAATGATACTTACTATATGGTTGTTGAAATATTTTTAATAGATAAAGATAGATAGTTTATGCCATGATGTCTAGGTTATTTTGAAATTTGAATAGAAAAAAGAATAGATTATGTCATGAATCATGATACTTATATTTTGTAGAAAAAAATCAATAGCTTATGATATTACTATGAATATTTTGAACATCAATTTGGACTTTGTACTGATTCAATATGAATATTATAATTTCTTAATCAATTTGGTGTTATTTATTGTTACATGAGACTTTAGATAATGTTGATATTTAATACAAATATATAATATAATTTTTGTAAAAACAAAAAACGCTATATGGCATAGCTTCCGCTATAGCTTTTTTTGTAGCCTTCCCGTGATGATGCGATAAACGCTATTTATAACATAGATTATGGGAGATAGAGAGCATTGGAGAGGCATCAACGAGTATGTGTCTAAATAAATTTAGAGTTCTACATGTAAAAAAATATCAAAAAGATATTTATAATTAAAAAAATAAAAAAGAGGGCGATGGCATATCAAGACATCTACGTGCTTAATATAAGAGAAGAGATATGAGATACCTCCGTTTAAAATAAAAGATATATTTATCAATTTAATTTTAAAATAATTAAATAAAAGATTAAATAAATAAAATAAGATAGAAGAAATAATATTAAGTTTGTATGGAAATATTCAACATTATGATGATTCGATGGAAACATTAACTGTATGAGAAGTTTGTATGGGCACAATAGAAATTATCCCCTTCTTAATTGACTCCCTATGACAATTAATAATCTGAATAGTAATATAGTAATAAAAAAATACTTACTGTATTTTTTAGGATGGAGACTCCCCGTGGTTTCATATTGTCTTTACGTTTAGAGAACACATGTTGCATTAACGACAATATTGCGAATGGTGCTATTTTGCAGTTGTTCTGGTATGGCATGAATGTCTGATTGTAGGTGGTTATTTTTTTTTTTTTTTTTTTTTTAAGATTTAATAGAGAAAGTCATGTCTAATGATTTTCTTATGTAATTATATCAGGGGATATCATTTTCTGACAATTTTTAGTTTTACAATTTGCCAATTGAAACTTTCAAATGCAATCAATCATATGGAAGTGATCCATGAATTAAATACTGTTGAAAAACAAGAGAATTTTTAAAGAAAGCATAATAATTTATAGGGAGCGCCTAGCTGCTCTTATTTAACAATATTTCATTTTGTCCCCAGTCAATAACTATTTGAGAGATCACCAACTACCTAGGGGATCATTAATTACTTAAGGACCATATAATATTTGAAAAATTTTATAACTGACGCGTGCAAATATTCATATCTAAGATATCAAGTATTCATACCTAATATATCAAGTATTTCAGAAAAAAAAAAAAAAAAACTGGACACATCACTCATCTATCTTTTACATGTTTTTAGAAGTGGATTTTTTCTCCGTTCAATCTCGCTCGTCAATATTTCTAATGATCTGGGAATAATTTTGTGAATCTAAAACCACGAATGTCTTTTACATAACTTTTTCTTTCAAATGAGACCCATGATGATAAACGTTTGGGTTGTCTGTTGTACTCGACTAAGTATTCATATCTCATCGAGCAAGTATTCATCCTTAGGGAATTGCCTATATTTGAAAAAAAAATTACAACGGAAGCGCGTGTATTGATACTTATGAGCGCAAGTATTAACATATAATAAATCAAGTATTTAAAAAAATATATTGGATATCAACTTTCTTTTATCTCTAATCATAAGCAAATGTTCTTATGCAAATAAGTATGTGAATATTAGTTACATAAAAGGAGATGGTGTTTTGCTATCGATCATAAAAGACAATTAATTAGTTCAAAGTTAGTTAGTGAGCTGGTAACTAAATAATGGAGGATAGATAGGAAATTGATAGATGGAAACTTTGACCATTAATTTAGTATGATTTTTGATTGGGGACAAGACGGGGGAAAGTTAGATGGGAATATTATAATTACTCTAATTTATATTAGGCATGTATGCGATTAGCCTTATAGATATGTTGCGTACTAAATTTTATACAATTTGAGTGTTATTTGACATTTAATTAAAGGTTGTTGAATATATATAGATTGTTGTAAATTTTAAGTCATCATACATTTCTTGAGTGACAAAATGTATAAACTTTCATCATTTCTTACTTGTATAATATACATAAATTAAGTCAAGATCACACCTAATTCAGAAGTCAGATTAATTGTAAATTATTTTTAACTGCTGTTAAAATTGTTAACTAGTTTGTTATACATGGATAACCAACACATGCAACATACACACACGCACACACGTAAAAACTACTATAAAATATGATTCATGTTTTACCATTTAATTATCAAATAAAGGATAAAATATCTATAAATTTATTTAACATTTTTTTATGGATTGTCAAACCGCGATTCGAAACTTATGCTAGTTTAGGAGATCTAAAAGGCAAAATAACACATCTACAATATTTATTTTAGTATTTTTAATATTTACCTACATAATAATATCAAAATAACCAAGGCCGGAACTATAAAATTTAGTTTGAGATGGGAGGAGGGCTAAAACTTAAAATACATAATTATTACTTTGTAGCTAGTGGAATTTGAGCCCATGACCTCTCATAAATAAAATAGAGTCTTAATCACTATACTACAAGCACACATTTAACATTTTATGAAAGGACTAAACTATATAAAAACTTCAAAAAAATATAAAAAAATCAATCAAATTTTAACATACATGATTAAAAATTTCAAAATTATGGGGTGGCTTAGCACCCCCCCGGACAGTGTAGATCTGCCCCTGAAAATAACTAAATTGAAAGTTTTTACAGAGACCTACCCCTTTTGTTATTCATATTTAATTTTTTTTTATTTTCAATTATAAGAAGGAAAACTACTTCAAAAAAGGAAAACATATTACAGAAGAGAGATTATCATTTTATTTATTTTACGTGCGAATAAAAGAAAATTCTGCTTCAAATTAGGAAAGAAGATTTTAATTAAAGGCAGATGTTACTGATAGGAGCAGAAATCGATATGCTTGTATTTTTTATATTTTTGTTAGGTACCAAGGTTCATTAAAAAAATATTCTGGTCATAATTATGTAAATTTTAATTTTAATTTTTACATAAATAATAAACTTCTTTTATATTGTAGCCAGTTTACTACAGGCGATCGCTCTGACACAATCTGATTCGGTAATTTTTAAAAGTCAAACTAATTATTCGAATTTGATCCTACATATATTTAAGATGATTCGAAATCTATATATGTCCAATTGATTTGAACCATCTGACCCATATCTTACTTTTGTTTTAAATCTGACTGGAGCTGCCATATGTTTTTATTGAAGAAAGCCATTTCTAATTGTTACCTCTAAAATTAACCATGCATTAATTTTGAATTATCATAAGTTACTCTTAATTTGCATAGGTTACCTAACTCATGTTTAATGAGGTTGATAATCCAAGGTTCATTCAATGTGGAAATGGTCGTAAACATGAAGTCTAAATAGGCGGCATAAAATTTCTTTTAAACTTATAATTATACGCAATTTAAGTTTGTCTATATCATTCAAATTTATTTAAAAAAAAGTCTAATATATATTTAATTTTGTATATGGCTTACAAGTATTCTGCTTGAAGTTGTGGCTGTTTTAGTATAATTCAGTACACTTTCTTTTATTTACAATTAATGCAATATTTTTCATTAGATATTTAATTTTCATGCTTAATTAATAGATTCAATTTTCCCAAAATATTTGGTTTATTTCTTGGTGTCTACTTGCTGACTGTATATGTTTCTACGAAGTTGGGTTATATCCTATGTTGCATGGATACGGGTACGGGTATAGTATCGGATACGATACGGGTACGGATATCGTATCGGATACGATACGGATACGGCGATACGGCAATTTTCAAAAA
Source organism: Carex arenaria (assembly GCA_964058825.1). Lineage (NCBI taxonomy): Eukaryota > Viridiplantae > Streptophyta > Magnoliopsida > Poales > Cyperaceae > Carex > Carex arenaria. The sequence goes on from CAXKVW010000157.1 coordinate 29,787, forward strand.
TCTAGAATACGATACGTCTATTATATATATTATTTTTAATTATTTTATATATTATATTTAGATAATTATAACTTAAATCAAATTTGTATAAATAATTAAAAACTTAAACTAAGAATATATTAAATATAATAGTAACTACTGTATAACAGATGTGAAGCTTTGGTGGAGTGGTAACATCTTTTGACCCAAAGCTGGGGGAACCCAGTTCGATTCCCACCAAAAGCAAAAATAATAATTCATCCTTGGTGCACAGGCGTGGCTCACGGGTGCTGGGCTGGTTCACGGTCTCGGTGCACGGTGCGGGAGTGGTTCACGGGCGCTGATCCTTGGTGCCCAGGCGCGGTGCACGGGTGCGGGGCTGGGTTCACGGTCGCGGTGCACGGGTGCGGACGAGGTTCACGGGTGCTGACACAGTTTCTGGTTCGATCCGACCGTATCCGCGGGTATATACACGTATCCAACCGTATCGGACCGTTTCAATGGAGTATCGGAGACCGTATCAGCTGAGTAAGGATACGCCACCTAAGGGTTTAGGGTTTAGGGTTTAGGTTCGGGGTCAATAGGACGTGTTCCGAATCAAAACTACAAACCGACTTACCTTCGAGACAAATTGATTGTGTCTCGAAGAAAAGCCTGAACCGACATAGAAGTTTATAAATACTCAGAAATTCAGTAAGAAAATAGATCATCAATACTACACTCAAAACAAGATAACACACGAAAGGCACGAATGGGATAGAGTTGTGTGCTTAATAAACCCCAACTAAGCTTCACAATATATTTACTCATTCTCTTAACTAATCATCTTGAGCTGCCCTTCACTGAAGGTGTATATTGATCGCGTGGCCCAATACTATTTGGACCAGAGCGTATCATTTGGCGCCCACCGTGGGGCTCGATTGAGTTCTCAAACACCTCCTCATCCACGTTAAAAAAAACACAATGGCATCCAAAGTAAACCATAAACCGACCGAATCCAACGGGAGTACTCCGATACGACCGTTGGGAATTACCCCATCCCGACAACATGTGAACACTGAGAGAAGAAGAAGAGAAGAATGACCACAGCCAAGTTTGGGGATGCCCTTCTTTGTGCCAGCAAACCAAAATCCCCAGTTTTTTACATCGTCACGCCCGGGTGGAGCAAACTCGGACCCTGTTCCTTATCGACCACGGACAGTGATGGAAAAAACTCCCGGCAGGTACCGACAGCTATTACCACTCATCATCCCACGAGACCGGCCCTACCATATCAAGGACATATAGCTACCATTCCCCCGACTCAGAGGCCTGCGTTATCTGATGCACCGAATTACCGGCCGAACACCTACCTGGAAAATCAGCACCACCAATACCAAACAGATGTCCGGTATGCTTATTATCCTAAGTACATGTACACCACCCCCTCAGGATTCATGTATTCGGGAATCGAACCAGGACCCGTTCCAATTATCAAAATCAAGGATTCCCCATCCCACCCAGGTCGGAACCGCAACCTCGTCAAGCAGTAGTACCAGATCGAAGACTGCTCCTGGAAGAACCCATACTGGATAGGAGAAATCCATCACTAGTCAGGAGAAACCTCAGCTGAGAATTTGAAGAAGCAGCGGGTCATGAAAGGCAGTATAGTGCGCGACCAAGTGATCAGAGTGGCTGCCCCAACCAACCTCCTCCCCTGTCTACCAGAATGGAAGGAGAATGCAGTGTGGGTGGATCTCCAAAACATAAAGAAAATCTACCCCCTTTGAACTTAGAAATCATTCGAGACATGATTCAGAAAGAGGTGGCAGACAAACTGGCTGAAATAAATTCAAGGAAAGCCGGCACCTTTTCTCAACTACTAGGCATCAATGACGGACCTCTGGATCCTGAAATTTATAATGTCGTGATGACAGATTTTAAACCACAAGTACTGGCAAGTTTCAAGGGAAGCAGGGACAGTCAAGATCCGCAACACTTTGTACACGGGTTCCTCGAAAGACTTCGTTTACAAGGAGCTACCGACGCGGTGATGTGTCGGGTCTTTTCTACAGCTTGACGGAGAAACATGGGAATAGTACATGATGATACCTAAATGATTCATCAAAAAGTTCGAAGACATGACTAGAGAATTCCTGGCGCGATATGCAACCATAAGGACCTCGCAGGTCACCTGCGAAACCTTACTGGATTTAAGCTAGGAGCCAAAGGAAGGTACTCGGGCATTCGTACAACGGTTTGTACAGAGTTCGAGAAAAATTCAGAATTTAAATGAGGAATTCACAGTGGCAGCGATTCGAAGGGGGCTCAGACAAGGAGGCCCGGCCACCCTTCGATACGATGCGCACCTAGAAAACCTTACAAGCCTAAGAGAATTTCTGACCTTCTCGGATGGATATATTAGGGCCGAGAAAGACGCAGGAACCTCCAGAAGGCCGAGATCTGTGTCACCTTCTGGGGAAAAGAATAACAAAATCCCTAAAATCGACAACAACAAGGGAAATGAAGTAGGGGGAGGAAGTTCGTTTTATGGAAACCACCAGCTCAGGAAGGACAAAGGGAAATTAGACGTAAGGAGCGAAAGATACCGGACCCATTTCGCAAACTACGCACCTTATACAAAATCACTGTATGAAATTTACAAAATCATCCGAATACAACACCGAATGCTGAAACCCTTAAGTATAGAAATTTTTGAGGTAAAAGATCCCGAAAAATGCTGCTATTTCCACATAACGTGGGTACATCCGACAGTACAATGTCTCCAGCTACAGGATATTATTGAAAAACTGGCGCGACAAGGGAAATTGACGCAATACATCCCTCAACAGTTCTTTAAAGACAACGCTGCAATATATGATGGTTCAGGAGGAGGGTTTAACCACCCGATTCCCGAAAGAAAGGAGAATAACAACCAGAAACAGAATTATGTAGCGCCCAACCAGCACCGGAACCAGGCAGGACCAAATCTAAATCATAATGAGGCAAACCGAGAAGCCAGAGAATTAACCCCTCTCATCAGTGTGATCAGTGGGGGAGTAGCTTCTGGAGGAGATACCCGACAAGAAAGACGTCATTATCTACGCAATTTACACACCGGAGTCATACTAAATGTAGAACCAACGGGGGGAACGAAAAGGCCTAGGGTGGAAGATATCATATCATTCTCAGAAGAGGACATGGGAGAGGTTAAGGGACCACATGATGATGCAATCGTGTTGCACTTGAAAATCAACAATCACCGGATTGAAAGGGTGTTACTGGACACGGGCAGTTCAGCGGATATATTATACTTGCCCGCATTTCAACAAATGGGGTATCGAGTGACGAACCTCGTACCAGTACGGACCCCGCTCAGAGGATTCACAAGAGATACCTTGTAGCCAGAAGGGTTCATTCGGATGAGAGTCAATTTTGGGAGCTTCCCTCATACCACTTATGTCATGATCGAATTCTTGGTCGTGGATATCCCTTCCGCCTATAATGTAATACTTGGACGGGGCATCCTTAATCAGATCGGGGCAGTGATATCGTCGACCCATTTGAAAGTCAAGTTTTTGATAGAAATGGGCGTTGGAGAAGAACGAGGGCATCAGCAGAAAGCAAGAGGATGTTATGAATTATCACTGAAGGGTAGTTGTGTCATTCACCAAGTGGAGGGACACCTAACAGGAGAAAATGGAGAAATAACTCGAGAGGTGGCCAGAGTATTTCCAGGAGAAAAAGTTGCAAGTGAAGTAAGGAGCCAGAATATTCTAGAGAAACCAATCGAACCCGTCGAAAAGATGGAACAGGTACAATTGGCGAGTGGAAAGGTAGTTAATATGGGAAAAGCAATACAAAGGCCACCAAGAGAAGAACTGATAACCTTTTTGAAGCAAAACCAATCGGTGTTCGCTTGGTCAGCTGCAGACATACCAGGTATCCCACGCATCATTGCTAAACACCGACTACATGTCAAAATAGGTGCGAAACCGGTCCAACAAAAGCGAAGAACAGTTGGACTCGAAAGGCAAAGAGCAATGCAACTTGAGGTTACGGAATTACTCAAAGTAGGGTCAATTCAAGAAATCATATGTCAGGAGTGGACGTCGAACACAGTGTTAGTAAAGAAAGCCAACGGAGATTGGTGAATGTGCATTGATTTTACCGACCTCAACAAGGCGTGCCCGATGGATCCCTTTCCATTACCTAAAATCGATCAACTCATTGACTCTACTTCGGGTCATGCGTTCCTTAGTTTTATGGACGCATTCTCAGGATACAATCAGATCAAAATGTACAGAGAAGATGAAGAGAAAACGGCATTCATTACAAACCGTGGGCTTTACTGCTATAAGGTGATGCCCTTCGGATTGCGCAACACGGGGGCAACATACCAGAGGATGGTTAACAAGGTTTTTGAACATCAGATTGGAAGAAATATGGAGGTATACGTAGACGATATGTTGGTCAAAAGCATGACAGAGTCTGATCATGTGAGGGATCTAAAAGAAACATTCGACACCCTGAACAGAGCACAAATGAAACTTAACCCCAAAAAGAGCTTTTTTGGGTTAACAAAGGGCAAATTCTTGGGATTTATGGTATCCATGAGGGGCATCGAAATACACCCCTCAAAATCTCAGGCAATTCTCGACATGACCCCACCAAAAATGATGAAAGAATTACAAGCACTCACGGGACGACTAGCGGCGTTAAATAGATTTATAGCCAAGTTGGGAGAAGTGTGCCTTCCATTTTTTAAGGCTATGAGAAAATCTAACAAATTCAAGTGGACAGAGGAGTGTGTTGGGGCTTTTAAGAAAGTTAAAGAATACTTCCTCGCTCCTCCGTGTCTGAGTAGGCCCTTGCCCGAGGATGAACTGATAGTATATCTGGTAGCCACTGAATGGGCTGTGAGCGCGGCTATTCTAAGGGAAAAAGAGAACAAACAATTACCTGTTTACTTTGTTTCTCATGTATTGCGCGATGCCGAAACCGGATATCCACCTGTAGAAAAGACGGCCTATGCCCTGGTCATAGCGGCAAGAAAACTCAGGCCATATTTCCAAGCACATACCATAAAAGTATGCACCGAAGTGCCCCTCCGGAAGGTCATGACTAACTTTGATTCATCTTGACGACTATTGTCATGGGCTCTAGAACTATCAAAATTTAACATTACTTATCAACCTCGGACGACCCTCAAGTCACAAATCTTTGCGGATTTTATTGCTGATTATTCGACAACTATTGACCAGCCTAGTAAGCAATGGATTGTACATGTGGATGGGGCTTCTTCTCAGAAAGGCGCGGGAGCAGGTGTCACTCTATCTGGCCCCAATGGTGAGATCTTGAATTATACCCTACACCTAATGTTCCGAATTATATCACTACAATCTCGAAAACGAATAGAGAATAACGAATAAATTATTAAGGATAAACAATAACGAATCCACTTTGTCCTGAATTAATGGATGGATGTGAAATGAATTAAATCCTTGAGATAAACTATTACGAAAATTCTCTGTTCAAATTCACGAGTAATTACCGAAGGTCATTTATAGATAAACATTCACGGTATAGAGGATACCACAGTTTAAGTAAACATTGACCGTTTTGAGGACATATTCTGATGTTTTATACAAAATAGGAGAAGGACATGAAAAATAAAATATTCGGGATCAACTCTCAGGGGCAGGAAGATACGGATGTATCATATGTACCATCAAGTAAAACTAGAGATAAAATAAAAAGTACGCGTTACATAGAGATATCTGTTATGAACCCCCACATCTCGAGGGTACAAAATATTACATCACATATTGTTATTTTCCCACACATCGGGAAGGAAAAGACTGGTCAGATAAACAAAAACAAAAAAGGCAGCTCGAGGTTGTAACTCCTGAAAACAAAAACACAAAAGAAGAGTCTTAGTTTACTCACAAAACAGAGGCCACCTAAATTAGAATAAAAAATAAGGTGTACACACCTACTGCAAATCGGGACCGGGAGGTGGAGAATCATCAGAGAGAACGTCTTCGGGATAAATATCAGGAACCGGGATACCAGAAGGCCAATCTTGTCATGGCCAAATATGGGATAAAGGGGTACCTGCCCGAGTCTGGAGAGGTTGTTCAACAGGAACCACCTCCCCATAGGGGTCAATCAGATTATCGGTTTCCATATCCCACGAATACCCAATAAGTCTGTGATGTTCGGCATCTTCGGGAGAGATGGGATCAAACCCTAGGGTCTCAGGCTTGAAAGGATAAAAACGGCTCAAATCTGACAAAACACGGTAAATACCATAACGAAGCATTCCAATACAAGACGTAATGGCAGCATGCTTGAAGGCCCGACTCTGTAAGAATTTGCCGATAGTACTCACCGGAGCTTCGGCCAGCTCTTTTTCGAGAGCCTGATTCTTCTGTTCCACGAAAGCTTTGCCCATATTTGCAACTTCGACTGCGTTTTTTAACTGCTCATTTTCAAAAGCCAATTCTTGCCGTTTGGCAAGAGCTTGAGAAAGGGTTGTATCAGCCAAAGCCAGTTTTTCGGAAAGAATCCGTTCATTTTTCCCACATTGACTGTGCTTTTAGATAACATCATTCAATTCAACAGAGATATTAACCTTGTCTGATTGAGCCTTTTTCAGTTTACTCTGCAAATTGATAATACGGGCATCCTTTCCAGACGATTCCTTTCTGCTTTCAGATAATTCTTGGTTCTTTATGACTAACTCTTCATCTTTCCTCAATAACTCGTCCCGAAGAAACTGAACCTCACTTTCGGCAGCTAGCTTCTCGTGAAAAATACGTGTTAATTCGAAATCAGGAAGATCAGGAATTACTAGCTCACCCTTCTGTTGTCTCAAAAAATTACCCCAACCTCAACCAAAACAAAACATCCCCAATGAGGAAGTGCTGCCGGAACCACCACGGGTAGAGGAACCTCCACTTTACAACGAGCAGGTCATAAGGTTCCCGGAGGAAAGCAGGCCGATCGTAGCGGCCAGGTTTACAGAGGACGAACTCGCCACCCTCTTCTCTTCTGAGGATCCAAACGATAAGGGAACCATCCTCTTTTACATGGATCCTCAGGCATACTGGAAGGACGAAGAGGGTGACGAAGAAGACGATGAGGAGTACTCTGACAACTCCGAGGACGACAGGCTTCAAGAGGAAATAGTAAAGGAAGAACTCTGCCAGTATGACATTTCGGCGGAGGAAGACGAGGACAACGACAACGAAACGGGAGCAGAGGAGGGAGAAACTCGGGACGACTCCAGTTCCGAGGATTATTCCAGTGATTTCGACCCAGAGGAATGAAAGTTCCTCTGAGATTTATTATCTAACTATTTGATTTTAATTTTATGTTTTAATTATGTGGTAAGACTGTTATTTTTCTACTTTCTCTTGGTCTCGAATGAAGACCTTACAATATTAGGACAATTTTTTTCTATACTGATCCTAAACCCCTGATTATATATGAACAATTTACATTATCATTATGTTGCAATGTGGCTCGAGAAGGAAAACTCTATAAACCAGCAATTGATTTATGGTATTTTTATTTTTCCTTATTTCACCACTTTTACTGATTATTTAGAGTCTCGAAATATTGAAAAATTAAAAGAGGGAGTAGGAGGAATATTGAACATAAATATATTATTATTCTTAGTAGATATATATACAGCGGGCTACAGAAATACAACTTCGTGCTGATAATGCGAGAATCCTTACGAACGGCCTTGGGGGCTACGAGATTGAAAAACTAATATATATATATATATATATATATAGTTAATCCCAAATATATTAAATATATTCGGGGCTAGCAGGAGGTTCGTCCCGAATAGATCTTGACTAATGCACTTGGGGGCTGGAAAAGGAAAAAAATAACCCGTCTCAAAAAAAGCAATAAATACACTTGGGGGCTATAAGAAGTTAACCGTCAATAATGTTAACTTTCACAAATTTCAAAACTATTGTCATACTTGAGGAGTAATAAGTAAATTGACACTGAGGATAAGATAAAAAAAATAATAAAAGAAGAAGAGAGAGCAACAAAACTAAATTGGAAAAACCATCCTTATGAAATATGGTCCCGAAAAATATCCAACAAAATCAGTCGAGACCAGAAGATATTTGATAATAACTCCTGACCTCGGGGACTAATGATAGGGTCCTATAGTAAAGGCCTTATAAAGATTGCTTAGAAATAAATATCAAAGGCCCAAGAGTCATAAAGCCCAAAGGAAAGAACTAATTAAGAGCCCGTTCGAGATCTTGATCTAATCCTCCTAGGAACATATCGAAACCAACTAATGAACCGTACGAGAGGAGGCTCGAATTGAGATAGGTTCGGGGTCAATAGGACGTGTCCCGAATCAAAACTACAAACCGACTTACCTTCGAAACAAATTGATTGTGTCTCGAAGAAAAGCCTGAACTGACATAGAAGTCTATAAATACCCAGAAACTCAGTAAGAAAAGGGATCATCAATACTACACTCAAAACAAGATAACACACGAAAGGTACGAATGGGATAGAGTTGCGTGCTTAATAAACCCAAACTAAGCTTCACAATATATTTACTCATTCTCTTAACTAATCATCTTTAGCTGCCCTTCACTGAAGGTAGTTCGTATATTGATCGTGTGGCCCAATACTATTTGGACCAGAGCGTATCAATTTCCAAAGTCTTAAAGTCAATCATAATTTTAATATAGCTGGTCAAGTTCAAATTTTCAGATTTCTTTTGGATGTATTACCTCAATATATATCATGCTATCATTTCTTGACTTTGGGACTCATAAATGAGCACATCCTCGTTTACCATTAAAAAGTGATTAATAGTATCAAACATAAGTTCCTACGCGGTCTTTTGACGCCACTAGTTAATTTAATTCAACCATATTTAAGATGCTATGTTTTGAAAATAAAAAATTGTCAACATAACAGTACGTAAGAAATTTTGACTGCACACTGCATGCAAATATGCAACGCGTCACTAAACAAAACACAACAGGCAATTATTTTAATTAATTAATTAATACGTCAACATCAAAAGGGAGCCCATGCATGGTTGAATAACTACTCATTCATGTCATCACCTTAATTAATCATTGGCAATATGTAATTATGTAATGAATTAGGATTAATATGTAAATTAACAAAAAGATCCATATTGCCCTTCATGAAAAGATCTTTTGTGAAATAATTAAAATTCAATGAATAAAATTATCTATTTTGATGATGATAGTCTGATGACTAATTAATGTGTCGTCATTTGTATAGGAGAGTACAGATTTAAACTTCAGTGCTTACATGAAAAGTAAGTTGAATATTTTTTATTCATCATACTAAAAGAAAATGTGTCTCTGGTTCAATTTGCTTATTTTTTTTATTCTATTCATGCTTTATAATTACTTCAATCTTAATTACTACATTTACCAAACTTACTTTTGTAAGATTATTAAATATGAAGCCCATATTGTATAAAATTAGAATGTTGTAAAAATATATCAAAGCACCAAAAGTGTTGTCCAAATGTAAATTACATTTTTTAGGACTCCATGAACACTTGTTTTTTAGTAAAGGTTGAAGATTAAGTCACTCAACTATTTAATATCTACGAAAAAAATTCTCATTTGAATTTTAAACATATGATCTTTCACACGGAGAGTATTGTTTTTGTCACTAAGCCAAATGTTGATTCTCGACTCCAAGAACGCTTGTTTTATAACAATTAAAACTTCCAAGTAGATATATTTACTTGTCTCAAGTGTTGTTAAACACCTATATATGATATATACATATCCGGATAGAATTCGTATCCTCTGCATTAACTCAAAAGAGAATCTTTTGAGTTAATGAATTTGGACCATCTGATATCCTTTAAAATTTGTGCGGACTAGATCCGTACTAATATTAAGGGTCCCTTTATTAAAATCAGACGACTGATTTGGCTTCGTTTAAAATCAAACGGCTGAGATCAGGAGTGGAGCCAGACTTTCGAACTATGGGGGTTAAACATATAAAATTTTTCTGCGGAGTTAGATTTTTGAATTATGGAGGTCAATCATATAAAAATTTTTGTAGAGAATGGAGGTTATTTTTACCATTTCATGATATTTTATTGTAAAATATAACAAAATTACATATTAATAAAAAATAATAATTAAAAATGGAGTCAATTGATCCCATACCAGCTTATTAAATCTGCCTCTGACTGAGATGAATTAACTCAAAAGATGGCCGAAATCTAGTATTCTTAGTGTTTTCTGTCTTTCCTGTGAAATACTGATGAAACTCTATTTCAAAAAAATTAATATGACGAAATGTTGTCATTATTAGCATTTTACCAAGTCCGAAATGCTAGCAATGCATGTATTTCATCTCCTTTCAAGTTACTAAGCGTTCCATTGCCCATTGCAGGTCTCATGAGCATATCTACCGTTCGATCATGCATCAAAATCCGTGCTGATAAGCTTGATCTCTACTTAACGGAGCGCTCCCGTTAAACTAAAATCAAGTCTCTCTCTTTAATTCCTTCGTTCTCTATCTCTCTCTCTCTGTCCATGCAGCCGCTTGTTCCCTCAACCGAACGAATCCAATCTTTCTTACATCCTCTCTCTAATTTCGTTAATATTCACTAATTCAATTATATTTCAATGACTTCGATTGAGGAAAGTTTATTAAAAAAAAGGCCCTCGTTAACACTAAGTAATTCATAACAACTGCAATACTTTCCTATCTCATCTTTGTACTTCGATCTCCCTTTTCCCCTTTATTAACTACAAAGTGTATGATTCAATCTGATGGATGATAATATGATGACATGAACTTAATCCTCAACCTATTGACTGATCCAGTCGAAAATCAGACTTTCGGATATCAAGAAATATGAACCTAGATTAGTTCCTCAACCTATCTCTGCTTTGATATAAAAAATAAAATCAGATGTCAATGACCTTGGTTCTGACCTTCAGATTTTGATTGACAATTAATTAGCAATAAGATCTTGCTAAAAATAAAAAAGAAAATGGAGTTCCTTCATCGAAATTAGAGAGAAAGGATGGAAGGGAGAGGGAGGGACAAAAAGAGACTGAATTCATTCAATTGGAGGATGAGAGCGGCTACGTACAGGGACAAAGAGAGACGGACTTGATTTTTGTTTTAACTGGAGCCCTCCGTAAGTGGATATCAATATTCAAGCTTATAGGCACGGATCTTGAGGCATGATCGAATGGTGGATCTGTCCATCGGACCAGCTCTGGTCCGATGGGCATCGGAACGATGTTAGTATTTCAGTCCGATGTTAATATTTCGGTCATAAATAAAAATAGTTTTATTTGATATCACAATTCACAACTTTATTTTTTTTAAATGTACAGATAAAAAAAATCGGTTTAATTCATGACAACAGTGGATGTGACTAAAATGCAGAGGCGTAATTTAAATTTTTTTAAGCGTACTTGAACAAAACTTTTGTTTTTTTTTATTGAGAGAAACTTTCTAAACTTCAATATCTATAAAGGGATCCCCGACCCTTCATTTGTATTTCAAATATGCAACTTTATTAATTATATGAAAATGTTACTTTTGTCACTGAACTAAAGATTAATTTTTATGCTTAATAAAACTTGTTTCATTGCAATTGTAAATATGTCCAGTAAAATAAATTAATTCTAATTCCCTATCATGGTGGTTAAATTTCCTAATCAAATTCAAAGATCGATACCTGATACTTTGACTGATGGGTTTGCGTTCCATTTCAGTCATTGAGTTATTGACACAGAGGTCTTACAATGTAATTATTTAAAGGAAGCTTTGTGATTCATCTACCGGAGATCCATTGACATTCAGTGCCGGTACTAACTAAAATTATGAATGTGTACAAAATTAATTTACTATATTCTTTTTTTTCATTGTTCATGTTTGAATTTACATTTCTTAATTCTGATTCTGATTCTGTGTGACAATATTCTAAAGAAGTCATGTGTTTCTTCTTCATTAAGATATTGATGCATATAATTAAATGATGCAAATGAAGGGACTCTAACAAGCATTTTTTTTTTCTCCTGTGCATGTCCAGTCCCCTTGAATTTCTTAGAAAAAGCTACAAAATTCTTTTTTTTTTTTTTTTAATATTGAAGATTATATGGTGCTATTGAAAATGAGGCCAAAACAGTTGTCAGTAGAGTGATCACAATCTTAATTTGAAAAAAAAATGCTAAAGGAAATGGTTACTACTTTTTTAATTACATTGATATTTTGTTAATTTAGAAGATCAAATTTGTACAATATTGACACTTGAAGATCAAACTTGTACATAACTCACGCTTGACTAAATAAATAAGTAAAGGATTCACACTTAATATAACTACTTTTTTATATTATTAAAAGTTACCCACTACTTGACAAAATAAATTCATACATGATTCGGACATGCATAATAAATTTTATATAAAATTCACATTAGACAATTTTATAGAATTCACATGTGACAGTTGTATGGAATTCACGCTTGACAGAATAAATTTTAACATTGTATAAAATTGTTATATCAAGTGTAAATTTTATACAATTTTTTTTATGTCTAATATAAACTTTGCAAAAGTTTAAATTTATACATAGTAATAACAAATTTTAACACGATTTACCCATGACAAATATGAACTCTGTAGAAATTATTTTATCAACTCCTGTTTGAACATGTTAAGTCTCAATCCAAATGACGGATTCACACCTAGAAAAATAAATTTGTATATGATTGACGCGCCTTAAGGATGAATGAATCATGTATAAATTTATTTTAGAATGGTAAATAAAGAGGAACGAAGAGTTTAGGTGATCTAAATGTAATCAATGAAATATGCCTAATTGTAGCTAAATATTTTAGAACGGTAGATTTGACTCCCGGACTAAGAAATCAAGAGTGTTGCACATGATTCATGCGCTGCATAAAGCTAAATCGCCGACATTGAGAGGTTTTAAGAAAGAGACATATACCATGTCAGATGGGATGTGCTATGTGCAGGTCAAGGGGAAGAGGAGACAGCATTACACTTACTTTTTAAGTGTAGATGGGCAAAACAGTTGTGGAACAGGGTAAGCGCAAGATTGGGTACGTTATAGTGCTGTTACAATAAAGATTTATGTGGAGCAGAGTATGTTCAAATCAATGACAGTATATAGAAGGCCTTGGGTTTGGAAGAAAATTGGACATATAATTTTGATGTGCACTATTTGGATGATTTGAAGAAGTAGAAACGAAAAGATTTTTACTGGTAAAAATCAAACAGTGCAGTTGGTGATGAATAGGATATATCATGATGCAGAGATGTGGATTAACAGTATTGGTGTTGGTAGTTTGATAAACAGGACTTTTGAAGAGGATGGGCCTGGCTAGTGGGCACTGCTATGGATGTGATTTTTTTTATTTTTTTTTATTTTCTTTGTAATGATTGATAGCTGCTATCAATCTCTCAAAAAAAAGACATTGAGAGTTTGGTGGTCAAGACAAGAGAAACAGTATAAAGTTTAAATGGAAACAATCTAGGTACTATCTATGTTAAAATTGGGTGCCAAAGCTTGTTTATTTATTTAAAATAGATGCAAATAATTTTTTAGTTATGAAAATTTGACAATTCTGGGCTATAGATGAGGCACAAGTCAAAGAGTTCTTTTAGAAGAAGATAGGATCAAGTCATTCATAAATTGTCTAATATTCAGAAAGAAAATTTTATTTGAATTTTAAAATTGAGATATTGTATTGTCTATACGACTATGTCACTAGATCAAAAATTGATTTTCTTAATCAAAGAAGAGTTCAAATCATTAATTAATTTACATGCGTCAATAGCCAGAAGGCGACCAATTAAGAGACTGAATATTCATTATAAAATTAAAAAATTATTAATGGAAGTTAAGTAATTTAATTATTGTAATCCAGGAGGAGCTCCAAATCATTAATTATGTATCATCTCTGCTTCAAATATCATTCCAAATTGCTATCTTTTTTTTTTTTCCTTGTACGGCTGAACAACCGAAATTTTTTATTTCTACCATATTCAAAAAAAAAAAAAAAAACCAATTAACCACTTTTTTTTTTTGTAGAATTCCAAACTTACTACGTTCGCCAATTGAATTGGCAAACCAAATATTGGGTCTCCCAATTGGTAGAGGGAAAGAAAAAAAAAAAAGAAAGAGGGTATGCCAATTCAATTAGCAAACCCTCTTTTTTTTTCCTTCCCCTAATCCACCAATTGAATTCTATTAAGTTTAAAAAAAAATTGGGGTCTGTCGATTCAATTGGCGGACGTGGTGAGTCTGAAATTCTGAGAAAAAAGTGGCTTATTGGGTTTTTTTTTTTAATATGGTAGAAATAAAAATTTCGGGCTGAACAAAGAAAGTCATTTCTGATGACATGGTATTGCAATATTGCTATCATCTCTTTTTATCATTTAACAGGTGTAATTACAAAAAGACATCTATTATGAAAGGGACAAAGAGATTACATTATTAATTAACATGAACCATTACGAGCAGAATTTGGTACGTTGCTTCTTTGTAAATAAAGTCGTCAGCGTTTCGTTAGAAAATCTTCTGCTACATTTAATTTAGATTTTTCTCAGATATGATCAATTAATGTTCTTTTATTTATTTTTATGATCAAGCATTGATATTGGCAAAGTCAATACTTGGTGTATGGCTATTCTTACCTTATTGTGATATTAAATTCTTAATAGTTCCGTTAAACTTATTAATTTTTTTTATCAAAATGTATAGTAAAATAAAGAGTAAAAATAAAATCTTCAAACATAAAGTTTATATTGACATTTTTTTTATTTTTAATTAACAACAGGGCAATCGTCTCCTAAATATCAAAATTAAATAGCCATTGCATAGACCTCTTGATATTAAAGTAGAACTGTTAACTAAGATTAAGTCTTGAAACCTTCAAGGTATCAAAATGTTTGAGGTTCCAAAAATCAAATTTGTCAACAACTCATGACAGGGGAGAAAATATGAACAAATAGCTTTGAAAAATGCACTGCTGGTAATGTCACAACTTAGACTCTTTCTCAGACTGTAAGAAAAATGTGAGCTCAACCCACCTCATAATGTATATTATTTGAAATTGGTGAATTCATTGAGTTATATAGTTCTCTGTTACTAGTCCATAAATTTGACCATCAATAGTAGCTCAAGTAATAACTTATTGATTCTTAAGAGGTCTTGTGTTTCAGTGTAGATACAAAATGGTAAGAGATTTGTGACGCTTTTTTTATCACTCAAAAGACATATTCATAAGTACTTAAATTTGTGAATTTCTTCTGTTAGTAATTTACTAATTTATGATAATGACTATGCTAGAAAATTTATAATGAAAATCCAAACTGGAAACATGGGTTAATTTAGAGAAGGAAATTTGTCACGACGTGACGAGTCACGTCACGTAACATCAAGTGCACGTCACGTCACATAACGTCACGTCACGTGTGTCGATTACGTGACGTGACTCGCGTGTCGCATGATGTGACTGCATTCTATGAAAAATATACGTCACGTCACGTGGTCACGTATAGTCACGTGTGATCACAATTACAAAGATTATGGATACAATATGTACAATCAGAGTTGGAATTATTAATTTAGCTTAATGAATATCTATAATTTGAATTTTTAACAATATTATTTACTCATTTCAAATTTTTTAGAATTTTTCATTTTTTTTATTTTTTTTCTGAATTTTTAACAATATAAATTAAAATATAAAAAAAAATTTGACGTGACTAATTTACCTTATGTCACGTCACGTATAGTCACGTCACGTGTATTCACGTCACGCGTGATCACGGCGTGACTATGCGTGACGTGACAATTGGCGTGACGTGATTGTCTGTTGTTATTTTAGTCACGTCACGTCACGTCACATGAAAAAAATAATTAATCACGTCACATCACGTCACGGCGTGTCACGTTTTTCCTTCTCTAGGTTAATTCCAGCAATATATTAACTTCACCAACTTCCCTACTGATCTACAATAAATATTTTCTAATTTGGACTTCTATATATTTTGAAGTCAAGATGAACTGCTATAATTTAATATGTCAAGCTAGTTCAGTAGAAATAATCAACCAAGGAAGAAAAGGACACAATGAATTTGAATTTTGACTTATTGTTTGACTAAGTAAGGCTGAATTTTGACTTCATTTAATACCTTTAGAAAAATGTTCATAATTGACTAGATTTTTCTATTATTGACAAGCGAGTTAATGAATCAAAAGTTATCAATGCTAGGTAGTACTGTAAAGTATAATGCAACAATTAGAAAAAAAAAAAAAAAAAAAAAAAAAAAAAACAGTTGGCATTTAATAACGTTATTATATAAAAGATCATGTGACACCGTATATCAAAGAAAAACATATGAGATAAGAATTAAGAGGACATAATGGTTTCATAAACAACTTGGTTTAAATTTTTTTTAAAAGTAATTTGTGAATCTTTTGCTGAATTCGAGCCCATATTTGTTTCTTCTTTGAAATGTCTATATGCAATTAGCAAGGAAATCAAACTTCATATTTTGTTTACAAAAAGTTAAGATATATAATCAAATCCAGCCCAGCCTGGAACTAAGATGGTGGCAAATGGATTTTATTTTGGGCTTTTAAACTTAGATTCTGGATAAATTACGAAGCCCAACAAAGTATTACATATAGGCTTTGTCACATAACCGTAGCTCATCCATTATGAATCTATGATGCTATTATCCAAATATGAAGCAAATTGGTGCGCTTGATTTCCCAAATCCCACCATGAAAAATATCTGCTAGCTAGCTAAGTTGAGAAAGAAAGGCCTTCTTTAAAAGAAGAGGCTTAATGATTTTTTATCCAATTAGCTTATTCCATGAATTTAAGTTAAAAATAAATGTTAAAAGAAAAAAGGTATATCGTCATTTATCTTAAACCAACCATTCTGGATTAGGTACCGTCCGGTACTATATTTTTTACCAGTAAGTTTTCATATCCAGTACGCTAGGATTGGTTTGAGAAATTCAATTACTTCTCATTTATCAGGTATATTAAAACAATCAACAATTGCTGTTATGGGGAAGTTACAGTTTGCATGTTTTTCCGATTGGTACGTCTACGTGTACCAGACATGGTCCTAATGACAATAGATTGACTTGAAATTCTCAGCCAGACAATCAGGACCTTATTTTTGTCTGTGTTTGCCCAACTTAATGGATAGATGCTGCTTACACAACTGGTATTCCTGTTCGTTCATGACCTGTTAGTGTTTCCATCTGTGTAACTATCCATCTGTGATTGAAAGCATGCTAGATAGAGCAAGCATTTGTTGCTATTGTAGTCCTGACTCACCCCATGATCAGCTGCATCTTAATATCTACTGGAAATCGTTACGCTGAGTTGTGAGGCTGATACATGCTTTTCTCCATTCGCCATATCACACGTGTTTTTGTTCAAAAGCAGCAGCAGAGAAAGTGCTCATTTGATTTCTCTCAATTTATTTTGCTTTGGAGTCATTGTCTGAAATAAGATTGAGAAAGAGAAACATTTGGAGCGGATTTAGTAAAATGAAAAGTAAAAGAGATATCTGTAATCATGTTGAATGTTAGGATACTTACAATTGAATAGGAGCCACAAGCCCACAAGTAACATTTAGGTAAGGCTTCCAAGCAAGGGGCAGCCCCATGTGAAATCCCTTGCTGGACACGGCTGTATTACTATTGACATTTCGTGTTATTTAATCAATTGTAAAGATTGATTATTTGGTCAACATTCTTTGTTCCAGGTGGATGAAAAATAAAAACTAAGAAAATATTGGTGACTAACAAAGCAAACAGTAATTTGATGGAGGACATAAGTAATATTTTCAAGGGAGGGAAAACATATAGATCAGTTTTAACAGACAAGATAAAAAAAAAAAAAAATGCACCAACAATATCTGAAAAAAGAATTCAAATTTAATCGGTTCTGAATCAAGTTAATAATTTTTCACTTCATTCCTCCAACATTTCAAATTTAATCCAATAAACCAATGATTTACAATTTGTCCCCTTTTCACTTCTATATCCTATTCATCAATAAAAGAATTTACCTAGGCATTATATACCAAACAACAAAGAACATACCCTTTTAACTAGTTGACCGACCGAAATCACCACAGCCCTAGTTTAACCTGACAAGTGATAAAGGCCCCATAATCAACAATCTAGCCGGTAACAAAAAGACTATGACTAATAAATGCATGTTTTGCGAAACAACTAGCCGTTTGAATCGTCCTAAGGTTTCTCTCCCCCCTCTGAACATTCTAGAGAAGTCGAGTCTCACATTGTCATCAGTGGCATGTGAAGTCCATGCGTCAGGAGGGCCCATGATGATGCTCGGATCCGTACCATGTGGCACCACAAGGGGCCACCATACATGCCGCCTCTGCTTTCTCTTCATTTGTTTTCGTAGTTTTATTTCGTGCCTGATCACAAACCTCACGGCCTTCATGTATGAGTTCATGTCGTGGTCCCTAAAAATAAAAAAGTGAAGCCCACTCAGATAATTTTAAAAAATAAAAATTGAAGATATCCATGCCAGAATAGCATCAGCTGGTATATTAAGTGATAACCAGTATGGGAGGGTCAAGTACGTACATACCAGTACCCGGATGAACCCCAGTATGGTTACAGGCTTAATACTAAGAAACCAAGATCTGCCAGGTATCCAGCTGGTATAGATTAACTTTTTCTTGATGTGTACGCTAATAAATTGGTTTGTACGCTACCTATGGATGGTGCCACCAGGGCCATATGAGCCACGATCACTCAAAATCTCAAGTGGGTGAGGAGAGTTGAAGAACGCAGACTGGGCAGCTCGCAAGAGGCTTTTTGGCTCGTCGGATATGGATAGAAGGTGGAGCCCACAACCCGGCGGAAGGAGGTGGTGGGGAGGAGAAAATCTTTCATCTGGCTGGAGAATTACCAGCTTGCCCATTGGTTCATATAACAGCTTCTGTTTCAGGAAACAAAATATACAGATCATATAAGACCGTTCCAAATTAAATAAAAACAATAATGGAAGTTACAAAACCACCCAAATTTTTCACCTATAACCTTTTTCTATTATATCCTTCATAATGTATTCAAAAACACCTATGCACAATGTTATAACATTGACCCTTCCCATTGTTCCCAGCTATTAACAAATCCCTGCAAGTCCCTCCTACCTCATTCTTGCTCTCACCACAAACAACTTGTGTTTGGGGTAATTTTTTAAAAGGCAGGCAAGAATAGCTGTAAAAGGAATTCTTTGATCTTTTGATGCCACTTTCAATATTAGAACTTCCTAAATAACATGAAGTTACCTGATTCACCAGGCACTGATGTTTTCGGAAGTTTCCATTTACCGCCTTCAAAATTTGCGTGACATTGTCAGGATAGTTACAGGAGAAGGCCCTCGGCACAATATCCCGATGCATGGTTATCCCATGGACATGGTCCATGGAAAGCCCGAGTTTGCGGAGCAAGTAATCACCTCCACACATCACAGCTGGAGCACCAAAGGTTATAACCGGCAATAAAGCTGAGGTGGGTGCCACGCCTCTTATCAAAAGCATGAGGTTAATTAGCATAGCAAGAGACCCACCAAGAGAGTGGCCGGTGAACCGAAATTTAGCTGAGCTACCATGAGAGTTAAGGTGCGATTTGACCAAGGGAAGCATTTGCATGTAGATGCCTTTTGCAGCCTCATAAATACCTCTGTGTACCAGTACATTTAGCCCCTGAAACCAACATGAGAAATGAACATCTTATATCCAGTAGTGTTACCTTGTCGGTACCAAAAGTAAAAAGATAAGAATTTTTCTTGTGACAGGCCGATGGAAAATTATCAATCAAATAATAAGCTCATTTATTTTTTGGACAACATTATTCTTTAGAACCATACCGTTAGGTTTTTGGCAAAAGGGACTCTTTTTCCTTAATTACCAAAATAGAAATCATTTTGACAACAGAGGCATCCCCCCCCCCCCCCCCCCCCCCCCAGTCCCAACGTGCAAGTGCAAAATTAAGTGAACCTTGTACAAATGTCTGTCAAGTGTCAATTTTACACAAATTAAAATTTGTGCAACCCTCGCATTTATCAACAAAAATTTAGGATGACATGGCACATTCTGGTTGGTAGCCGAGCCGGGGGCAAAAATATCCCTGATGATCGTCAGCTCCCCTTTTGCCAAGAACCTTTATTCTATTTTCCAGGTATATTGCTAGCTAGCTCACACCTAATCAATGATGGTCCATACTATAATACTTATATGCCCCTATAAAATAATGGCACATTGAATGTTTGATGTATGTTAAAAAAGAAGGAACATAACATACAAGCCTAAAAGCACATTTAGGCCTAAACAGAAGTCAGGATAATGAAATGCAGAATATTCCATTTACCTTAAAAAAAAGGTAATCAGTAAAACCAAAAGGAACTTATAGAATTATCCCATTAAGTATTGAGCATGTTGCCATCAAAATGATATCATTTTAGGTCCACAGACAAAAAAAAACAAATTGCTATTTAAAAAAAATCATCCTCAAATTAGATACAACAACAACAACCAAGCCTTTAGTCCCAAACAAGTTGGGGTAGGCTAGAAATGAAACCCAATCGTACTCTTACCTCAAATTAGATGCAATATAAAATTGCAAAATTCTTAGCAATGCTAGATTTTAAGATTAATTAAATATCAAAAATAAATTCTAAATAGAGCTGTTAACCTTCTATAGAAGTATGAGTCTTATGCTGTCACCAAAAGGGCAATTATTCATTTTTATAATTATTGTGTGTTCCAAACACAATCTAGCTTTTTAAAATATATTACCTCAAATTTGACTGGTTCAAATAGAAGGTTTGCCTGCCATGACGCCAATGACTCCGAACCCTGAATAATTCAAACATGAACTCATATGTCACATATCTCTATCATTGTCATATATCAAAGAAAAGTATATGCAAATACCACTTTGTATATATAACCTTGGGAGAACATCAAACTTCCCTAAACTACATCAATATGTAACATTAAATCATGTTGAGACAATCAAAACCTCCCAATCTTCCATGTGGGCCCCTCCTAATACATTCTATACTTTCTTAAGAATTACACACTAGCAAGCTTTTCCAGGGGTGTTCATGGAAAACAAAAATTCCATTTTTTCTTGGACAGAACAAATTAAGATCAACCAATAAACCATTCATAAGCATCCTGGCAGAAACTTACAAGCTCAGAAAACCTACGGCACCCTCTATTCTAAGAAGAGAATTGAAGCAGTTGGAGCTGTATAAAAAATAAAAAGATCATCGACCTAAACATCTGAAAAATATCTCACCTGAATGACGAAATATCTCGTACCACTCTGATCTTCATCACAAACAAACCATTCACAAGGGGAATTCACAGATGAATTCAAATCCTTTGCAATCTCTTCCTTTCGCTCTTCCTTTGCAGCCACCACAGCCGTGACCGAGTTAGTAGTAGCTACAAAGGAGGCCTCATCCAGAACTCCAGTTAGGGCACCCTCCTTTTCACCAGTTTTTGGATCCATTTTGTTGCCTTTGCGGGCTTTATTTGAACCAAATGGAAGGATCCCTATGGCCGTGGACTGGAGATAAGAGGCGGCTGAGGCTGCAATGTCATAGGCAAAAGAGGCATTTATTTCAGGTTGTTGGGATTTGGGTGGGTCTTCAGTCTGATCAGATATCGGATCAGGATTGCTGCCTGTTTCCAAGCTGAGTTCTTTCTTCTCCAATGAGGAGGTTACAAACCGGAGTTTATGGTACTCAATCAGGTTTTGGGGCTGAAAAAAATTAAGAATGATTGAATTAAAAGATTGATCCATCCAAGTTGATATAATGAGCCTTATTTTTCTGTTAGAAAAGATCACCTGGGAATTTCATCAAACACTTGAAGACCAAAAACCAAATTTTTGTTAGTTTTTCAAATTACAATCAAATTGGAACCTTAATTCTTCAAAAAGGAACTGAAATGGTGCCACAATCATCTGAAATCATAAATTAAAGCCTTGATTCTCCAAAAAAATCAACATATTATTACCTTAATTCTCTTGATGTTATACGCCAAATTACTCAGATATGACATTTTGGCATAAACCCGCATCTCGTCCAAAGAAATTCTCTTTAGCAATTTCCCAAAGGTATTCCGATCAAACACCTTTTCCTCCCTTTCTTCCTCGTCATCGGCTACAACGCATCCAACGGCGTCATCTTCATCCACTTCATCAACATCAGTTTCACCATCATCAGATTCGATCTCAGCCGCCCGATCGCCCGTCTCTGATCTCACCCGCAGAATATTCAGCACCCAGTTCGCCTCCCTTCGTTCCTCTTTCGCTTCGCTTAGTTTCGACGTTGAGGCCTCTGGCTCTGCCACGTGTTCTCCTTCCCGAGTGTTCGTGTTTTCTCCATTGCTCGTGGCCCCCAACCCCCCTAGAATCCACTTTACCTTCTGTCTCTCTTCTTCCTCCTCAGATGTCGACGTGGACGCCTCAACTGACGCTACGTGTCCCTCCTGCGATTTCTTTTCTTCTCTGATCGCATCTCCATTTCCCGGCCAGAGGCGCCCGAGGGGACGAAGAAACATGTACGGGCGGTGGCTGTTTAGAGGACCAGCACTAACCTGCGCCTGCGAGGGCTTGCTAGCGTGCGCCGGTGTGCTAAACTGCGCAGGAAGGGGCGCCCCACTTGGCCCGACCCCGTACGGGCCCACAGAGACGGGTGGAGGCGTGGAGATGCCATGCATAAATCTCAAGGCTTCCATGGTTTCGTAACGACAGCTGATCCAATTTTGTATCGTTTCTGGGTACTGTTACTGAATTAAATTTTGAAATGGACGAGAATGGTGTGGAGTTGGCCAGCCAGGCAGCCAGCGATGGTTTATATATATATACTAATAAAGGGAAGGAGATCAGAGAGAGAGAGAGATTGACGTGGAAGGAAAAGCGAGAAAAGAAAAGAGGAGGGGAGGAAGAGAGAGAGAACTCAAATAAGTAATAACTGAAGGTAGTTGCCCAAATTGGAGAAATGGGGCCGCTACGGTTGGCACGGGGAAAGAGAAGTTGAACGAGAAAGTAAAGGACTGCGTATCCTCTGAGATATCTCAATTTTTGCCTGACCCACGTGTTCGGTGCCCATTCGGAGATAGCGCGGGGGCCAGTATTATTTCTACTTTGAGATTCGTGTAAAACTATTTAAACGGTTAACATTTTTTCTAAAGTCACGTAAATTTTGAGATATCTTATATTTTGCGTGACTTTTTGGAAATCACAACCGTTGAAATATTCTGCACGATTCTCAAAGTTCAAATAATACTGGCCCCTGTGCTCTCCCCGAATAGACACCGGACACGTGGGTCACTCAAAATATGAGATATCTCAGAGGATACGTACACGGAGGGGCCCCGGGGATTCAGATCCAGTAGGCCCTACCTGTACCGTCCGTTTTTATATTTTACGAATCTTAAATAACCTGGTTCAGAACATCATTCGGCTCCTTAAATTGCGTACCCTCTTGGGATACGCTTCCGGGTCATGGGTTGGACGAACCTCTTCCCACTTCCCAGCGAGAAAGTATTTTAGATTCGATGCAAACCACCTGTTACGGCCTTCGTGCTGCCTTCCAGATTGGGCTGAAATATTTGTTTCTTTTGTTCGACGTTTCAATTCACCGGTGTGCGCTACGTTGTTTTTGTTAATTCAACTAGGTTATCTCCATTCTTATATAATGCATGTAGTTGTCTTGATCCGCTAACGGCTAAGATTAAAAGATGAATTTTCAGATTTAATATCAACCCTCCAATCATATAATCTGTTTTCTTTTTATTAAATACATTTATTTTATGTGTAGAAGTCTAAATTTAGTTAAAAAAAATATACTCGCCACACATACTGCTATATAGTTTGTCACAATTAAAAATGAATCTCTAGCGATATGTTTCATTATTCCTCCTTAAATCTATTTTTGATTCATGTAATTAAATTATTTCCTTATTTATTCATTTTCTTTTATTCATGCATTTATAGCATATCTTATGAAATAAATGGATTCCTTGAACCTGCAAATTCTAAAAATATTGTACAGAGAATGAAAATTTTCAAGAAAAAAATATATATGATTTTATGAAACATGCATATAGTAGAGTGTTTATAAATATGAGAGGATATAGAAAATATTGTATTTTTTTATTATTAGTTAAGAGAATATAGGAAATATCAACATTCTAGCTCAGGAAAAATACAGTTTAATTAATTATTTTTTTAGTAGGTTAACTAAATTCGTTTATTATTCTAAATGAAGATTATCAACTTTTTGTCGAATTATTGTTCTCTTTAGTTATGATTTGAGTAATATTCCAACAACATAATTCTTTGATAGATTTTTTTTTTAAGACAGAGGCTGTCATTCTTTGGTTGGTTAAAAGTAAGAAAATGCTCTATGCTCGCTGTTTTAATGTGTGCATTTTCATAAATGTTGTTCATTTTTTATTTTTTAATTAATATATTTTTTGTATTTGTTTGTTCATTTTCATAAATTTACACTATATTGAAGAAGATCACACTAATAATGATACTTGAAGAACTTTTTTTATGTTATATTTGATCTATTTTTTCCATTTGTTGTTTCTTTTATTGTTATTTATTATTTGAATTTCTGTTTTTTTTTCATGTGTCTTTTATTTTTATTTAATATTTTTTTCTTAATTTTGTGTGAATGTCAAACAAAAGATATCTTCATATTATATTTAATTTTATAATATGTTTCCGTTGCAACGCACGAGCACAATATTAGTAAAAAAAAAAAAAGTAGGAACTCTGGGTAATCTCTTCATGATATATGAATTTAAAATTGTGCGTGAGATACAGGTAATCCAATATAGTATAATTATGTAACTAATATATAATATAGTATAGTTGAAGATTTTGAATAAATAGTTAAATACTTATTAGAATTGCATTTTTTTTTTGTTTATTTAAAAAAGTCAAGTTTGAGGAAGGACATGCATTTTTTTTTTGTTTATTTAAAAAAGTCAAGTTTGAGGAAGGACATGGCATGTACTATGTAGCTTCATTCTTTTATTTAATGTATAATCTTTTTAGTACCCATATTGTGTACGTACTTAGTGATGTATACCAGAATCCTTCTTTTAGTAATGCATAATTTTCATCTTTACTACTTATATTTTAGCAATGTATTGCTATGATTTCCTATTCTCTCCAAATAAAATATACAGACCTTTGTTAGCTTGTATAAAAAAGTTTCGTGATCTGCTAATTCTTAATGAAAAAAAATTTAGTCTACTATAGCGTACAATTAGTTACTTTTGTTTTTCAATATTTTTTAGACATGATATAAATCGAAATTCTCATAAAAAATATGGTATTTCATTTAATAGTACAGATAAAAATATAGGCAGTTAGGACCACATGCTTGTATAGTTGTATAGTAGTTTTATCGGCTTGTATAGTAGTTGAAATAATCCTAAAAAATCAAAGATAAATTTGTTGTACTTTCCAGGCAGGTGAGGAAGAGGATTAGAGGAATGGATATATGACCACGTCATCAGCTGGATCTTAGCAGGGCCCAGGGCCCAGGCCCACCTGAATATTTATCCACTGAAACTGTAGTCAAAACTCAAAAGGCAATAAACGGGTCGGATATTTATTCACTCCGACGGTCCGACCGAATATATCGGAAACGCTATCGACACGTCATATAGATAGATGTTGATCTTGGTCGGCGTCTTTTTTCTACATATTTATTGTTGACTCCATATGCAGATGCAGCTGTTGGACCGATGCGGATATCGGATCCACCAATTCCGGTTTCTTAAACCATCCCAGTTTAATGCTTTTAATGAGACTGCTATTAATTAATGAGTGTTATACAAGTCTCTTACTAGCACTTATTGTGCCAGCGGCTACCATATCAGAGAATTATTAATGACTACACTCCAAAAATATTCATAATGACGATATCACTTCTACTTGACTGCTAATATTGTAATAATGAATAGATTCAAAATTGACATCAATGAAGTTTTTTGTGCCTAGTTGCCTGAAAATTTGTCAACAAATAATTAGAATTGAAAATATACAGAGTATAGAGACAGTAGAAGAATAACTCATATAATTAAAGTGATTTACAGCACAACGTCATATAAATTGGGATCTGAATCTGCTGCTATTCTAGTTTGTTGTCCAATTTTCTCTCTTTTCAAACCGGAAAGAGAGAGAGAATAGTATGGAATGGAATAGTAGTTTTAAAGTAGAACTAGGTTCTCTTAGGAGTACTAAATTCCTTCGTACTCTTAACTCTAAAATTTATTGGATTAACTTCGAACAATGAATTCAAACTGTTGAAATCCTTCTATCTTATGAGTGATGTGTCTACATGTGAAAATTTTAAAATTTTGAACTAATTTAGTATAAAATCAAGTGGTCAAAATTAGAAGGTTTCCAAATTAATTTTAATGCATTCATTTTTTGGAAGCCTTTTGACCACTTGACTTTATACTAAATTAATTCGAAACTTTAAAATTTTTACATGTAGATGCATTACTCGTAAAGTAGAAGGATTTCAACGATTTGAATTCGCCGTTTTACGTTAATCCGATAGGTTTTAGAGTTAAGAGTACAAAGAAAATTAGTACTCCTAGGAGCACTCTAGTTCTACTCGTAGTTTTAAATAGTAGTGAATTTCGTTCCATATAAATTATTTATCAGTACATACAAGTGGTATGATTCGACAATAAAGATAATTTTGATATATTAATTACCCAAGTTATTGATCATATTAATTTGTAAAAAGAATCATTACCGTTAATTATTTCCTAAAATAATGTGGAAATCCATTCTGCTTGCTAAATACGATTCTTCCGGGTTAGCTTCCCTTAGGTTTTCATCTTTTTGGACTAGTATCTTAGACCTTACGGCTATCTTTAATATGGGTATTAATAGAATTGTTGGCAATGGTAGAGATACTTCTTTTTGGTTAGATAGGTGGCATGGTGATTGTGCTTTATATTGTTTCTTCCCTAATCTCTTTAGAATTACAATTGATCCTTCCATTAGTGTCTCTGAGGTCTTCTCTGATTTTCCATTTAGTTTGCAATTTAGCAGGCAATTAACGGGAATTGCTCTTCATGAGTGGCATCAGCTTTTGAGGATTTTTCCCTTCTCATACTTTAGATTTTACTCGGCCGGATAGTATTTATTGGTGATGGACTTCGACGGGTCTTTTTACGGTTAATTCTCTTTATAAATGGCTTTTATCTAGTGGTATTCCCAACAATATCTACCATAAGCTGTGGAAGGCCAAAATTCCTCTTAAGATAAAAGTTTTTGTATGGTTACTTTACAAGGACAAGATTCTTACTAAATGTAATTTACGTACTAGGGGTTGGCAGGGTAATTTAGATTGTGTATTTTGTGGTGCCCCTGAAACAGTTGACCACCTTTTTGTTACTTGTCCGTTTATTTTTACCTTGTGGTCTTGGATCGGTAATCATAACAACTTCGTTTTTAATTGTACCCAGGTTTCGGACCTTTGGCATTTTGACTATTGGATTCCTCTAAAGGATTCATTATTGGTTGAATTAATTAGGGCAGCAACTTTATGGATTGTTTGGTTGACCAGAAATAATATTTGTTTTCAGAATGCACCAGTACCTCCTATTAATTCGGTAGCATCTTCTATTATTGCTTTGACTTCTTATTGGTATAAGGCTCGTTTAGATGATTCATATTTTAAATTATCATTGATTATGTTTTTCGATGTTTCTCATTTAACTCAAATAGGCCCCTTGATTGTTCTATCGAATTCGGATTCACAGGTCAGTACGGATACAGACGGGGCCCCTACTCTTGGGTTCGCCATGTCTGATAGAGAGTTCTCCGAAGCCATTGAGGAGGTCGCTGGATTGTCGTCTCCTGATTGGTCTTTGGTTGATACTGGGTCCTCCTCATCTTCTTCACCTAGTATGTGATTGATTTAGTGGATTTTATTTTTTTGCTTTGTGGATATTTGTGTTAGTTAGATATTGATGCTGGTTGGATATTTGTCTTTCTCTAGTTTCGAATAAGTGGATTTTGGGTGCTATGCATGGTTTTGTAAGTTTTGTAAAAACATTGTTTCGTAATGAAACCGATGAATATTCCACTTTTGCAAAAAAAAAAAAATCCTAAAATAATAATTAGAATTAAATGAATTTAATCACCGCCGACACATCCCAATAAAATAATCACGGGGATTATCATGATTAATTGTTTTTTGGGATGCGTCGCTGATGATTAAATTATTTTAACTAAAATAATTTTGTTGGTCGTATTAACTTTTTCTTTTTCCCAAGTCTCGTTGTTATGTAGCACCGCACCCCCATGTCGTCCGAATTTTATGCCAATTAATTATTGAATTAATTAATACGGATAGAATTTGCACTGTTGTTGACACTTGACAAACGAATTATAGAAAAATTACAACCTCTTGATGTGTACCTGTACTCTCCCAACAAGAGAAGCAACACAATAAACAGTCTCGCTTGATGCTGATTTATCATATTTAATTAATTATCCTTCACATCAACAAAATTTAAGATTATACGGAAGTCACAAGAGTGAGACTTGATAATCTAATCATGTCTTTTCTTTCACTTGCTCTCTATTTCTCTGTAACATGCAGGTGAAAGAAAACACATGTACTTTACTTTGGTACATGCATATCTAAATACTTTATAATTATTAATTTAAGATGGAGTATAGTTAAAAGCAGCATCATATGTGCTTTAAATTTTTACACTGTATTTTTAACATAAGAATATATGAAGAGAATTTGATACTTGTTTTATGTTATTCCAGCTACTGAGAATAGCCAAAATAGCTAGTTCATCGTTTATCTTATTAGAATAGTCAAATTTCACTTTTTGTGAGAATAATAAATCTCACTTTTTGCAAGCTATTCTACCTATCTTATTAGGTATGTTTTGATACGAGCTAGAACAGTGAAACTTGAGATTAATAGATGAGAATAGAGAAAAAGAACTAGTGATTTCAGATTAGTGTGAAAAATTGTGTTATTCGAATTAGTAAAAATATTATTTGAATTGCACATTTGAAATAGTGAATAGCTGTAATCGAAAAAGAACAATGTCAACAATATGCTAATTAAGAAGAAAGTTAGGCAAGTGGGGTCTTAAACGAATTGTCACGACGTGGAGATGTCAGAGCTGGCATCGACTTTGTCATTTCGAGACTGTGTTAGCGGAAATTATATAATGAAGTATTTTTTTTCCTCTTTTCACACTTTCAAAATAGTAGTTATTCCAACATTTACAATGAATAGAAAATAGCAATTATTCTAGCTATTTCGAATAGCTCTCTATTCTAGCTATTCTCACTTCATCCAAACATACCAAAACCCGAAAAATATTACGTTTACATTGAAGCAATTTAGACGAGTTACATGTGTAATGTAATTGCATTAGGATCATTTTGATTAACGAAATTGTAAGATTATATAGTGTTATATCTAAAATCAATTAACTGTTGTCTGGATTTGGATTAAAATAATTTCAGAATTCAAACAAGTGTTGTTGTGTGTATTCTCTGGATTTAATATGAACATAATAATCTATGGATTTGAACCGTTCAATATGATCTTCATATGAAAATATATTTGTAGATCAAATTTTACATTTTGACAAAAAAAAATTACTTTTTTAGATAGGTAGAAAAAATTTGATCTAAAAATTCTACATCATTAAAAAAGAGTGATTTTTCATCTATCTATAAAGATGGTAAAAATATTGTAAAAAAAATATGAAATTTTGTACGCAAGTAATATTTATATGAAAATTATATTTGAACGGTTTACATTGACTATTTTAAACTTTGAAAACAAATATATAATGATTCATAGTACAGACCAATTCGCATACCATAGCCTCACACTTTTTATTAAAATGAAAATTGCAGTCTTGAAGTAAGAAAAAATAAGAGTGATCATGTTATGATGACTTTTTGAAAAATCAGTCTTTTATGTGTATGCAAAATACCGCAGATTTAAAAATTAAATTTTTTTAACTAAATATTTAAATTAAGAAGTTGAACTGCCATCTTTACTTAAAAATATTATGTCTTGATGAATTAAGAATACGCTAACTTTTGGGTTAGAAATACCTAATTTGATAGGTCCTTGAATCTAATTAAGACCCAGAATTATCAAAATATTTTTGCTCCTTGTAAAATGTCCCTTTTCTGTTGCCTGTTGGATTTTAATTTGCTCACACCTCAGATCTGGAAAATTCTATGAAATTTTTGGTACAGGTAGCTAGGCATCATAAAATTATTGCATTTTAATGATAATAACTACTTAATTCCTAGATTTTAATTTCTACATTGCCTTTTGCTACTAAATCAAAAATTAGTTCATCACAAATATTATCTGATTAATTTGTAGCTTTTTTATGTTTGCTTCAAAAAATATATTTTAATATAATTTTTACATTATAATAAAACAGACATTATTAAAAACAATTAAAATTATAAAAATGACTAAACATCTCGTTAAGACTATTAGGGCCTGTTCGGTTGCATTCCCGCGACTTACTGTTCACGCGGGAAAAAAAAAATTCAGTTCAACTGAATTTTTTTTTTCCCGCGTAAACAGTAACTCGCAGTTCAAATTAGATCCGTTTCTGTGTCCATTCCCATTTCCAGAGAGAGGCCGAACAGGCCCTTAATCTGTCCCTGAAAACAAGCATGCTTGCACTTGGTTTGTTTAATAATAATCATTAGTCGTACCGCCAAGTGTCATGTCAATTTCAGAATCAGATAAAATGCAAATAATTTTGAACTGATGCCTACACCGTTTAACCTCGCCTAGTCACTAATTAGTAATCGGGTTCTGGTTGTAATTTCAATTATTAAATTATAATAAGATAAAATTTAAATTAAAAATAATATGTGGGGATGTAGTCATGTAGCTCAGATGGTAGAGCGCTCGCTTAGCATGCGAGAGGTACGGGGATCGATACCCCGCATCTCCACTATTTTTATTTATTTATTTTGTTTCGTCAGACCTGGTATTTTGACCCGTGGGGACGAGTTTGGGTCTGATGGCCATCAATCTCAAAGTGGTTCCAACGGGTTCGGTCACTGTTGGATCTGCTTTAGAATTCGTGCGCATGGATTTTAAAGCAGACGCAAAATTGCATATGCGAATTCTAAAGAAGATCCAACGGTTATCGAACTCGTTGGAATCACTTTGGGTGCGATGGCCATCAAACCCAAACTGCTCTCCAACCCGTGACGTTTGCTCCTATTAGACTATTGATTTAATTTTCCTTCTATACATACTAGTTTCTAAGGGTGCGTTTGGGTGGGTAAAGAATAGCTACTATTCCTGATTAGCACTATTCTGAGCTACTAATATACGTTTGGGTATGTTTGGATTAGCGAATAGCCACTATTTTTTGTTTGATTTTCGTGGAATTGTTCACTATTATACTAATCCTACAAAATGTTAGAAAGCTACTATTCTCAAATTAGAATAGCTACAATCCTTGCACTATTTTTGATTCATCCAAACGCACCCTAACTAATTATTTCTTGGAATTATATTTGGTTGCAAAGCAAGAATAGTAAGAATATTTATTGTTTGTCTTGTTAAAATAGCCAAATCTCAAAATTCTTAGGAATAGCTAAATCTCCACTATTTTTTTTTATTTTGTTTCGTCGGACCTGGTACTTCGACCTGTGACGTTTGCTCCTATTGGACCTATTGATTTAATTTTTCTTCTATACGTACTAGCTTCTAACTAATTATTTCTTGAAATTATGTTAAGAATAGCAATAATAGCTATTGTTTGTCTTATTAGAATAGCCAAATCTCAAAATTCGTGAAATTGTTCACTATTCTACTAATTATACAAAATGTTAGAAAGCTACTATTCTCAAATTAGAATAGCTACTATCCTTGCACTATTTTTGATTCATCCAAACGCACCCTAACTAATTATTTCTTGGAATTATATTTGGTTGCAAAGCAAGAATAGTAAGAATATCTATTGTTTGTCTTGTTAAAATAGCCAAATCTCAAAATTCTTAGAAATAGCTAACTCTCCACTATTTTTTTTTATTTTGTTTCGTCGGACCTGGTACTTCGACCTGTGACGTTCGCTCCTATTGGACCTATTGATTTAATTTTTCTTCTATACGTACTAGCTTCTAACTAATTATTTCTTGAAATTATGTTAAGAATAGCAATAATAGCTATTGTTTGTCTTATTAGAATAGCCAAATCTCAAAATTCGTGGAATTGTTCACTATTCTACTAATCCTACAAAATGTTAGAAAGCTACTATTCTCAAATTAGAATAGCTACTATCCTTGCACTATTTTTTATTCATCCAAACGCACCCTAACTAATTATTTCTTGGAATTATATTTGGTTGCAAAGCAAGAATAGTAATAATATCTATTGTTTGTCTTGTTAAAATAGCCAAATCTCAAAATTCTTAGGAATAGCTAAATCTCCACTATTTTTTTTATTTTGTTTCGTCGGACCTGGTACTTCGACTTGTGACGTTTGCTCCTATTGCACCTATTGATTTAATTTTTCTTCTATACGTACTAGCTTCTAACTAATTATTTCTTGAAATTATGTTAAGAATAGCAATAATAGCTATTGTTTGTCTTATTAGAATAGCCAAATCTCCACTATTTTTTTTATTTTGTTTCGTCGGACCTAGTACTTCGACCCATGACATTTGCTCCTATTGGACCTATTGATTTAATTTTCTTTCTATGCGTACTAGCTTCTAACTAATTATTCCTTGAAATTATGTTTGGTTGCAAAACAAGAATAGCAATAATAACTATTGTTTGTCTTGTTATAATAGTCAAATCTCAAAATTCTTAGGAATAGTCAAATCTCCACTATTCTTTTTTATTTTGTTTTGTCGGACCTGGTACTTCAACCCGTGACGTTTGCTCCTATTGGACCTATTGATTTAATTTCCCTTCTATACGGACTAGCTTCTAACTAATTATTTATTGGAATTATGTTTGATTGCAAAACAAGAATAGCAAGAATAGTTATTGTTTGTCTTATTAGAATAGCCAAATCTCAAAAATCTTAGGAATGACATATTCTAATAAGACAAAAAGTTTTGATTCACTATTCTAACTATTCTAATTCAATCAAACACCGAATAGGCTATTCCCAATAGCCTAATTCCAAGAATAGGCTATTCTCAATATTTATGTTTGGTATCTGAAGTTTTCGAACTTATCACTTTTGGTCTCTAAACTTTTTTTTTTGAATAGATGGTTAAAAGTTCTAAACTTTTAATTCTCATCAACCGTTCTTTTCAAACAATCAGTTAAAGTTGATGCCGAAATTAAATAAATGAAAAGGAAAACATGATATTTATTGCCGGATATTAGTTTTAGATGCTACACTTTTATTTCTTATCAACCGTTCTTTTGAAAAATCAGTTAAAGTTCATGCCAAAATTAAACAAATAAAAGAAACAAGACATTTATGACCGAAAATCATTTAATAGTTTTGCATGAAACAAGATATTTGAAATAAAAAGAAAAATATGATTCAATTTGAATATTTTATTTTACAAACTAAAATTGTATAAACCAAAATTGAGTGTTTTTTTTTTTTTTTTTTTTTTTGCAAAAGTGGAATATCCACCGGTTTCATTACGAAACAATATTTATACAAAACCTATAAAACCGTGCATAGCACCCAAAATCCACTTATTCTAAACTAAAGAAAGAGAAATATCCAACTAACAACAATATCACCCTACCACAACACAAAGCAAAGAAAGAGACAATAATCCAATAAAATCAATCACTAATGTCAATCAAACTAGGTGAGGATGATGACCCAGTATCCACCAAAGACCAGTCAGGAGACGACAAACCAGCGGCTTCCTCAATGGCTTCAGAGAACTCTCTATCAGACACGGCGAACCCAAGAGTAGGGGCCCCGTCTGTACCCGGACAGACCTGTGAATCCGAATCCGATAGAACAATCAAGGGGCCTAATTGAGTTAAAGGAGAAACATTGAAAGGCATAATTAATGATAATTTAAAATAAGAGTTATCTAAATGAGCTTTACACCAAAATTGAGTGTTAAAATCGGACAATATAAATTTGAGTGAGTTCATGTAATTTACCCCTAAATTTATCAGTTTTGCTCCGAGTAAAATGATACATCAACTATCAACAGCAGTCATCCACAAAGGAGCAACACAAAATCGCGATTTTTATGTAAGTTTATAGATTAAAAATCATATAAATCAAAGTTGAGTGTTAAAAATCAGAGTGTATAAACTTTGACTGACCTCATGTAAAATTTATCCTGAAATTTGCTGTTCGTTTAATAGGATCCAAAGCTTTGGAAACATCACTTATATCAATTTAATTTGATACTTTCACGTCTGGATCTTAATAGAACAAAAATATTTTCCAAAACAAATCAAATTATAAAATAAAAAATATGTTCTGAATTTTTAGACCAAAAAAATGAATCAAATTATTAAATTTGAAGGGGACACTATACTATAGCTATATTAAAAAAAAATGCAACCATTGCGATGATATGAAGATAAAAAATGCAGCAGGAGAAAATAAAAAAAAAAATTCAAACATCATAAATCACGAGAGTAATTACCAACGGTACTTTTACTAAATCCATATTTGAAGTACAACTCGTTCGGAAATAAAGCCCAATTAGGCCTATCTAATACGGATCCATATCTGATTCAATAAAGATCCGACCTATATCTCTTCCAAGTTCTAAAACAGCAATGCAATGCAGCCAATTCGATTTCAATTCACATCTTGATTTTGACAAGCACATTGTTTCCTTTTTTTTTTTTTTAACAAAAAAATACACAGTTGTGAAGCAAAAGAAATCATTTGCAATGTTGTGTCACTTGGAGATGATAGTTATACCAAATCTGCTTAAGCGGGTTACAGAGAACTAATCAATTTTTCGAAATAATTGCAACACCAATTTGGAAGAGTCATATATAATTGTTAAAGCACTGACATGGAATGTCATAACCATCCAATACAAATGTCCGTTTGAATCCATACTAGATCCTTCTTTATATTTTTACTCTTTGATATAATACAAAATTTAACTTAAAAAAAAAAACAAAAAATGATTAAAATCAACGTTTTGAATTTAACATTATTTTATTACACCAAGAACTTGTGACATTACAACCCTCCTACGTACACATGAAAAACTGTTTGGAAGAGAATCAGCTAATGGAAACTTTGCAATATTTTATTTTCTGTGAAATCTATTTTTACTGTCTCGAAAGTAATAAGTCCCAGTTTTATAAAAAAATGGATTTTTTTTTTTGAGGTACTGGCCAAGTATATACGAGTTCATCTTGAGAAAAAAAATGTTGCGATCATATGATTGAAGAGTTAATTGTTTTTGACATGTTGGTTTAATAAAGTTCAGTGGATAAATTTGCTTCTTCCAAGGATGCAAAAAATAAAAAATTGCATCACACGAAACTGAACTTTCTACTCTCACTTGAAGCCTTGTTGCCATATATTCAGCTGCTATTGCTATAAATTTAATTCGATCTCCAAATCAATACAGAAAACAACAGAGCGCAATAATTTTGAACAAAGTTCACCAGCCTTGGGTTTTGTACCTGGCTTGATTATCACTTGTTAATTCTATTTCACTATAAACATAATATTTGCATTGGTGGGCAAAAAAGATAACTACCCTTTTATCTGTTTTTTTTGTATATTTGGAGAATACTTGCTGAAGTAAACATGTCAGCAATGCTTCTCAACAGTTCTACAAGTCATAAACAACAATCAGAACTAGCTTAGAAACTGGATCCCCAACAAGTGCTCACTTAAAAAGTTTATTAAATAGAAAACTATGTTCAAGACAGTCAAAGCAGCTGCTGTGACCAATCAGTTCTCTTGTGCCAACTTCTCAGCTTTTGATGCATCAGAGACACCATGCTCAATGCACTGAAATATGAGAATTATTTTTAGAGCGAGAAAAATATTATTTACTGGTGCAAGTATTTCTATTTTAACATCCGGAAAGTCAAATTTTGGCAAAATAAAGTATATTAGGTATGAGAGAATATTTACAAACAAAAAAAAATACCTGTAGAAGATAATTGTGGAGTGAATCCAATGTCTGGGTGAATGTACTTGCTGAGATATTCACAACATTTATTCCCTGATTTAAAAGATATAAATAAGTAATGCCAAAGGAACAATTCCTGAGAAACAAAACACGGGGAAAATCACATGGATATATTTGATCCAAACTTGTTTCAACAAATTTCAGTTTCATTTATCAATAAATTCATACACTTTTATCCTGTTTACGCATAGTTCCTACATAACCCAACACATTCACATATGCAAGGAAGGAACAAAATGATGTTATGGATATACCATTCTGAAAAGAGAACTTTAATATGAAAACAATATGACATAAATTATTCAATCTTACAAGAGTTAGAGTAGGACAACCTGTGGTTCGAAAGAGCAAAGATAGTCCTGAATTGTCTTTAAGTTGTTTATCAGCTTCTGACGATCCTATGCACGTACAAATTACAAAAAAAAAATGGCCTTTTGATGAGATGAATTAAAATTAAAACTCGTATAATCTTTATCATACGGACCAGATATTACTACCATAAAAGGCCTGATTTATAAGTATCCCACAAGGTCTATTTGGCATCTCCACAATCAAAACCAACAAATAATAGCTTCTACCATACTAATACATCATGATGACCGACTAATGACAAGAAAGAAAAATGAACAAAACTCTACAAAAAAAAAAAAAAAATCCTAGCAGTAGTTCAACTAATGTTTACCTGCATTAGACTCTTGTCACCAATAGCCCTAGTTGCTATCCATTCTTCTAGTAATGCCTACATGAAGCCAAGACAATTGACACATATATTTAAGATATTTCAAGGAGAAAAGAGCAAAACGGATTCCAGTAATATTTTCAACCAATGTGTATCTTACCAACAAAAGACAAGCATTAATATGATTTAACTATAACCATCTTACCAACAAAGAAACCACTCGATCTGCAATGATCCAAAGAATTCTTTAAACCAACAATTTGTCTAATAAATAATTAATGTTTTGGTAGGCCCAACTGCTCTTCAATTCCAAAAATCCTCAATCAAGTATTAAAGGGAAAAGAAACATTTCAATCATCAAAGGTCTTCATATCAATGTTGAAACAAACCTTATGATCAAACTCGGCCATCCTCAAAACAATTGGAATTGTTATAGGCTCAGCGGCAGTTTTTTCTTTCTTAATAGCCGTAGTATTTTGCAACTCAGATTCATTTGGCATTTTCTCTGCAATAAAAAGAAAAAGAAAAAGAAAGAAAGTAAAGCTAAAGAGAATTTTTTTGAGAGAACAAAACATTACCAAATGAATAGGGGCAAAAAACTAACTGAACTAAATACTCGTGCAAAACAAAAACCAGGTAATATCATTTCTCCAAAATAATCTAAAAGAACCTTTAGTTTCAGAAGAGGCAAGTGACGGATCAGTAGCATGCTTAAAGCTACTCTCTTCAGCTTGGGAAGAAGGCAACTCTTCAGCTAGGGAAGACGTGCCCTTCTCAGACAAGCAATTCTTTGCTATATCAGGGTTATTCTCAATTTTGCTTTCTGGCTTTTCTGCTGACTTATCAGTTGAGTCTTTTTTTTCTTCATCCATCAAATAGATGCTCGGATCCAAATGTATTCCCTAAAATAATTATCACAGTTCACCATTTAGTAAAGGGTAAATGATATCATTAATTAAGAATTGAATAATATGATATATGGTTGCACATGGAGTGATGGTGCAATGCAAAGGCCTAATCCAATTTTCAGGACTAACATACCAGGTCACAAGTAACATTTCACGTCACGTATTGGTATAACTGCAATGTACCTCATAACAAACTGGTCGCAGTTGATATATCTATAGGGTTGTGGCATACTTGCACGACTGGATTGATAAAATTCTTCTCCTTTTGGAATAGTTTTGTTTCTATATTGGTGTTCAATTTGCAAAATTGGTTCAAATTAGGCTTCATTGCAAATATTATATCTTAGTTGGCTTAATTTAGAGCATTGATGCAGAGGGTATGTTAATGCCTTGCCACCTTGATGAGAACCGCCCATTAGAAACTACCAGTAAGTATCAGCCAAAAGCCCCATACACTATTTAACAACATGTCAACATACCAATCATGATCATTTCCTCTCCTTCTCTGAAGCAATAAAATCCTACTTCATGTACTAACAGTTGTCACTGAATAACAGAAATACCTCTATTATGATGGGCTTTCCATCTTTCATGGCCTTCTTCAAATCACCAGCCAAACCTGGCACAATGAAAGATAGCTTTTCACTGTCTGGTCTAATGAAGAACCAATAATTTTACTTTCTTGTGCACATGTGTTCCTCATGGTACACAAAAGGCAATTCAATGGTACCTTTGCGAACTATTCTACATTCCCTACAAAATTCTTTAATAAGCTCTTCAGGAGAATTGAAATCTCTAGCCCACACCGGTGTTGATGTAAGTGGTGCACTGCATAAAGAAACTCGAGCTTAGAGCATGGTCTATATATAATAAAAGAACACAACTGAGAACAATGAATAATGCATGCAACACTTACTCTGTTGACGTGCGTATCAATTCATGCACCATATCAGTCTACAAAAGAGAAGAAAAACGGATAATAATTAGCTCTCCAGAAAAACAGAGAATAACTAGCTTTTCTATTGAAAAAGAAAACAATGTAAAGGGAAAAGGATACATACATGCAATACATTTGGTAAGTTGAGACGCTGTGCAAGCTGTGTGGCAACAGTTGATTTGCCTGTACAAGCAGTCCCACAGACTAGAATAACCAATGGCACCCTCTGATGATGAAACCTAATGGTTTATCATAAAGGACAAACTAATCAAGATACTATTTGCCTATGAATAGTGTCATAAGAAATAAGCATTGCTGATAGAACATAATAACAAAGAACTATAATATGACTTAAATGCAGCCGGAGTTAAGTATGGTACACAACTGCAGATGTCCTGCTTACCTAGTCATCATTTTGTACCGGTTGATATACTCCTCACCATACCCCCGTCGCTCCATAAGCTGCACAGGTATAGGGAAATCCAACATTTTAAACTCCAATACAGTAGAAAAAATTGATTTGGAAGTTGTAATTTGTTTTTCTAAATTAAAGTAGGTACCATTTTATTTCCTAAAGCAGCAAATATTAAGGGATGGCTCAAATGTAAAATTACCTTAAATAAATTTGCTTCTAAATCAGATTGAGAGCTGCAAAAAAAAATACACAAATGGATGCAATCACATGAAATTATAATAACTAATTCATTGCTGACAAACAAGAATGCAGCACATTTAAACAGACATGAGATAATGGTTGTAATATTAAATACTTTGAAGAACTGATGAGAACAAAACAAACGTACACATCAAGAAGACTGTTATCAACTAGAAGCTTCTTGAGTTCCAAAGCAATTTTGATAGCTACATGATTGGGTATCTGTATACGGAATTAGTAGGAACAGAACAATTATGAGATTAAACATTAGTTTAAGAAATTTGACACACAATTTGTCCTATAATGCCAAAATCAAGCCTAACTTCATCCTCAACTAATCTCTAATCTATAGTAGAACAAGTTACCTTGGTCACAGTAAGCATGCGACTCAGAAGAAACCTTGACAATACGTAGTAATGATCAGCATTCTCCCCTAGCCACACTTTCACCTGAATGGCGCAACAAAACCAAATCAAAGAAAATGTCATGATCACAAATGAGCATGATAACAGGAGTTAAGCAGACCGTACCTTCACAAAATCGTACTTGGAAGAGCCACTTCGGGAGGGATAACGAGCAGGCAGTACATTAGGCTGATCGTCTTTTTTCCTCTTCTCATCTGGGTCACGAGGTGGGACCCCAAAGATGTTTTCGGCAGAAGAGGCAGCCCCAATCTCACTATGCGTCCTCTCGTGCATTTTGGAAGCAATTTTGCTGGAAATTAACTTATTGGCGAGGTAGTTAGGAGCAAAGTTCTAGAGTGTGGTAGGCAGGGTAATGCTTCTAGAGCTTGTTTTGAATGAAGCCTAAAAATATAGAGAGTGTAACCTAATTATATGAAACAAAGATTCATTCTCTCATCTCTACTCTTTATCTATCTAACAAATACCAGAACCTAGATGATACCACTGCCTCTAAAGGCCAACACCTAAATTCCATCATCAAAATTCTTTCTCCCTGCTCAAAACTGAGCAATAGATAAGAATTAGCTCCAATCTGATCAAAATCTGCTCACATTTAGAACAAGATACCAGAAACTCCCCTTTACCAGATCACATTCAGTTCACAATTAGCCTCTGAGACGCATCACAAAGTTATCCCTACACCCTCTGATTTCCCAAAATTCTTGCTGAAAGTACCAGCAACCAAAAAGGGCGACTATGAGTACCTAATCTCAGCCTAAAAGCTTGTTTACAATTGAAAAAACATGAAAACTGCTAAACCCACTGGGAAACCAAAAAAAAAAAAAAAAATCTTTCCTTTCTAGTAAAAAAAGCTTAATATCCACAAAATTTTACACACCTCTCACCAAAAACCGGACGTTTTAGCCTTTAAACCCTATCAATTCACAAAGCTTAAAAGTATCCACATTGCATTATACCTGAAATATATAACAGAACCTGGCTCTTCAGCGTACAAGCATCAATCTTCTTTCCAAGACCAGCGCCTGTATATGTACAACAGCGAATGGAGATCAGCTGATCAGATCAACCAAGCAACACCGATTCTCAAGATCAAAACGGATTGTCGCACACAATCAAAGCATTACAAGATCAGAATTTTCAAAACAAAAGGAAAAAAATGTACCAGACACACATACCATGTCGTTCTACAATCTTCAGCCGTCGCGCCGCACGGCGTCTATAAAAACGAGACGGCACCTCTTGCTTTTCCTCTTCTAATAATCGCACTCTCAAGTCTCAAGCCTCCCTCTCGTTCCTGTCGGTTTCGACTGATTCGAACGGGAGAGAAAAGAACCGAATATTTTTTGAGAAATTTAGATATATGCCCATCCTTATTTTCTTAATTAGATATTTTTTCATCCAAATTTAAAAGTTATAAATATAGTTCTATTAATATATCCATTTTTAATTCTTTACTAAAAATATAGATTAATATTAAATATTAATAAAATATTGAGAAATTTTGATATATGCCCATTATGACTTCCTTAATTAGATATTTTTTCCATTCATATTTAAAAATGAGTTATTTCTCATTCAAATATAATCAATTTTATTAATATACTCACGTCATGTGACATGCCAGTTATGTCACATGATTAGGGGTGTTTATTGGGTCCGGTTTAATCGATTTTGGACCGAACCGAATTAGATCGGTTCAAACGATTCGGTTTTTTCAATTTAATGGTTCGGTTCGGTTTGTTTTATAAAGCTGAATTATAACTTCAGATCGGTTCGATTCGAAAATTTTCAAAACCAAACTAACTGAACCGACCAAACTTTTATATATTATGAATTTGGTCCGAACCGCCCCTATTTATTTCTTAATACCCGATTTATTTCTTAATCAATTAATTTAAATATTTTGATTTATTTCTTAATATCATGGTTTATTTCTTAATACCCCTGATTTATTTCTTAATATACTTCAGTTTATTACAAAACAATTGCTTTAAATAAAAATTAATATATTTCGGTTTGAACCGAACAAACAAAAATAAAACATTGGTTCGATTCGGTTGCAATGCTAAATCGGTTCGTTTCGATTCTATTTTTGAAACTGAATTATAACTTTGATTTGCCTAGTTCGATTTGGTTTCAACAAATCAAACCGAACTGATGAACACCCCTACGCGTGATAGACACACGTGACATAATGTGATTGCGTGACATGACTTTCACTTTCCCTCACGATCCTCCTCCTCCGTCATAAGATATATTTAATCATGCTGGTACACAAACGAAAGTAGTTGCTAATGATCCAATCCAGCTCACGAGTCGATGAGTTGAACAGCTCAATAGTTTATATTGAGTTGGATCCTAAATTGAAAAAAAAGTCCGAACTTTGACTCGACTCAAATTTTATCACTTAAAAGAAAGCCGAATCTGAGCCAAGCTGGACTGGCTCATGAGCCCATTGAGTCTCCTCTTTTCTTCTGTCTCTCTCTCCGTCTCTCGCTCTCTCGCCTCTGTCGCTCTTTCACCTCGAGTAATCAATCAAATAAAATTAAGTGTTTATAAAAGCTTCTCGAGTAATCAATCAAAGAACAACAACATATATCAAAGAGAAACTATTTTGTAAAGGCAGAGAGTGGAAACCTGTAGAAGAGAAGTCGCAGATGAAGAAGAGCGGAGGGTGGAGGAGGAGACTCCACCATCAGCGGCAGCTAGGGTTTTTGCTACGATCCAATTATTCAACAATTTGAAGAAGAAGGAAACATCGGGCAATTCGGGTAGGAAGAACGGGCAAGCAAAATTAAGTGTCTGATTGGACCCTTAGAGCATCTCCAATGGTTATTATTTTATGGTTTGTAATCTGATGTGGCAAATATTTTTTGGTTTGCTGGGTTGTGAAAGAGTTTGTAAATTAGCAAATTTGCTTTAAAAACAAACGTTTGCTTATTGCCAGCATGGCAAATTGATTGGCTCAGATTATTCTCTATATCAATTAATTGCAATTGCTGGGATGGAGTGATAAACAAATTATGATCCATTTAATTGTTAAATTTGATGACATGGCCAATTTCAATTGCTAAGTATTTGTTGGAATAGAGATGCTCTTACATTCACCTCTGTGTAATAGGACCCTCTCAAGCTATTTTCTGCATACCGGGACCAGCACGTCAGAACAGGAGAATACAAGCTGAAGTTTGACTGGAGAAAAAAGAATTCATCAATCATTAGCACATCAGAACAGGAGAATATCAAGTGCTTTTCTGTGCGGGGCCCAAATATGGTCCGAGCCGTGCGAGCCGAGCCAAGTATTTACATGAACCGAGCTGGTATTTACATGAGCCGAGCAAAGCTGGGTTTTTTCTTTCAAAATCGAGCCTAGCCGTTATGCTTCTTTCATTGAGTCCGAGCCAAGTCTGAGTCGAGCCACACTCATTAGCAGGCCTAAACGAAAATGAAGAAAAGATGAAGAGGCACTGAGTTATTAGGTAAATAGAAGTCGAGACTTACCATGACAGGTTTTAAACGAGTACGGAAGTGAAGAAAAGATGGAGAGGCACTGAGTTATTGGGTAAATGGAAGTTGAGACTTACCATGACAGGTTTTAAATCGTACTCGTGAAGCACTTACGTGAAATTGGTTATCAGAAAATATTGGAGTATATCTAGAAATGCGGAATATCGGTACACCCCGTACCAACTACAAGAAATCTGCAAAAGCCCTAATAAACCATATACCAACAAGATCCGAGAAATTAGAGACAAATACAACCTTGCATACAACCAAACACACCAATAGAGGAAAGATGTTGCCGCAAGAT
This sequence comes from Carex arenaria, assembly GCA_964058825.1. Classification (NCBI taxonomy): domain Eukaryota; kingdom Viridiplantae; phylum Streptophyta; class Magnoliopsida; order Poales; family Cyperaceae; genus Carex; species Carex arenaria. The sequence continues at coordinate 73,474 of CAXKVW010000157.1, forward strand.
AGATCGAGTCCAAGAAAGCACACAAGAGATAAGGTGGTTCGGTCGAGCCTACTCCATCGGGAGACAAACGACCGACAAACTTCACTATTAAACAAGAGATTATACGGGATTACAAGAGTGTTCCAATTGTTACCACAAACAATCACTCCATCTCACTATCTCTCTTCCTCTCTCTCTTTCTTTCTCTTTGTCTATTTCACCAAGAGGAGCAGCCAACTATTCCACAAAATGACGTAGGTCTCCAAAGAAGAAATAAGAAGAGGTGATGGGGTGAGTTGGGTCTTAGGCCTATTTGGGCCTAACCCAACAATCTCCATCGTAAGCTCAAATCGGCAACTCACTCCATCGCCAATCGTCATAGCCCAATAGCTGCTTGTCGGTATCACGTCGTCTCCTACCAGTATCCATGTTCAAAGACTCACCGCATCAACCCTAAGTCCAGCACCCACGGCCGCCCAGGTCCAATACCCCATGCAGCATCAGCCACCACATGTCCATGCCTACCTCTACCGACACCAAGGCGCCTGCGAGTATCCCGGTGACCAAACATGTCACCTTCGGCTCGCCTCCGTCCAGGTCGCCATCCAATGGAACGCTCTGCCATGCGACTTGTCTCCACCGCCACAGCTCCGCAGCAACGTGTCATGTTGTCACCTCCTACAACTCTGCTCGTCGTGGCCTTGCATATAACCATGGTACCACGAACCATACCAGCAAGCACAAGCACAGTCCCAACGAAGACCGTACCACTCGCCTTATCCAACTGTACGTCACTCGTAGAAGTACCAGCTGGTACGATAGTGGCTGCAGACTCCACCGTACCAACCATCTCATAGAGACCACCGCGTCTAGCACTCCGAATGACAACCATGTCATCTCGAAGTACATCCATGGACCCATCGCGGATTCGTAACTCATACTCGCGTGAATCCAACTCATTGAGTGACACGAGGGCTTTAGCATACATCGTTTTGCACTTGTTATCATCTATTTCCATTGGTTTGGTACCATTCAAGGCATCGTTCAAACCCTAAGCACAAGGGCAAGGGCATTCCGTACTGAACCTTGCCATAATGCAAAATTTTGTCTCCCGTCAAATTTCTCAATCCCAAATGCAGATGCAATATTAGAGTTTGCCATATTCTTGTTCATGTTGGAACCGTAACCTGGAGCTATGATACCACTTGTTGGGGTTATATCTAGAAATGCGGAATACTGGTACATCCAGTACCAACTACAAGAAATCTGCAAAAGCCTCAATAAACCATATACCAACAAGATCCGAGAAATTAGAGACAAATATGACCTTGCATACAACGAAACACACCAATAGAGTAAAGATGTTACCGCAAGATAGATCGAGTCCAAGAAAGCACACAAGATAAAGCAAACACAAGAGATAAGATGGTTTGGTCGAGCCTACTCTACCGGGAGGCAAACGACCGACAAACTTCACTATTAAACAATAAATTACACAGGATTACAAGAATGTTCCAATTGTTAGCACAAACAATCACTCTATCTCACTATCTCTCTTCCTCTCTCTCTATTTATTTCACCAAGAGGAGCCGCCAACCATTCCTCAAAATGATATAGGTCTAGAAGAAGTGATGGGGTGAGTTGGGACTTAGACCTATTTAAGCCTAAACCCAACATAAAACTAATTGCGTGTTACTCGGACAAAAGTACACTCGGTTGAGACGGACGACACAATGCTTCTTGGGTGGAAGAATAAAAGCTTGATATCAGCCTCGGCATGGCATTGAGTGTTGTTTTATTTTTAAATTTAGAAGGTCTTTTATTTAAAAGGGAAATTTTGTTTTTTGCCACTCTAAAACTTGATATTTGTCAAAATGCCACTCAAAAAACAATATTTGTCAAAATGCCATCAAAACTCAATGCCTATTTTAATTTTGCCATTATCCCTCTCTAATCTTTCAAAATGCCCAAACTGCCCTTGTCAGATTTTTTTTTTTTTTCGAATTTCAAATTTCAAATTTTTTTGAAATTTAAAATTTTTTAAAATTTAAATTTTTTTTGAAATTTCAATTTTTTTTGAAATTTAAAATTTTTTAAAATTTCAAATTTTTTCGAATTTCAAAATTTTCGAATTTCAAATTTTTTTGGAAAATCAAATTTAATCAAATTTTGAAAATCAAATTTTTTTTGGGGAGTCCGAGCCAGAGGCTGCCACGAAAAAATTTGAAAATTTTGAAATTTTGAAGTTTGGAAAAATTTTAAATTCGAAAAAAATTTGAAATTCGAAAAATTTGATTTTCCAAAAAAATTTGAAATTCGAAAAAATTTGAAATTCGAAAAAATTTGAAATTTGAAAATTTTGAAATTCGAAAAATTTGAAATTTCAAAAAAATTTGAAATTCGAAAAGATTTGAAATTCGAAAAAAAAAAAAATCTGACAGGGGCAGTTTGGGTATTTTGAAATATTAGAGAGAGATAATGGCAAAATTAAAATAGGCATTGAGTTTTGATGGCATTTTGACAAATATTGTTTTTTGAGTGGCATTTTGACAAATATCAAGTTTTAGAGTGGCAAAAAACAAATTTTCCCTATTTAAAATGTGATGTATCTCGTAGTCTGATTAATTTGTGTTGTAAATGTAGTAACAGTAATACACTGGTTTAGTGGTTTGACAATATAATAAGGGGGAATTTCACGTATACCCCTAAAAAACTTCAAAATTACATATTTCTCCCTCTAAATTTTAAAATTACATATTTCCCCCTCTAAACTTCAAAAATTTACATATTTACCCATTTTATTATATTTTATATTAAAACACATTCTAAATTAATAAAATACCCATTTTACCCTTTAATAAAAGTATAAAATGTCCCATCGAATTGAAATTTAAATCTGAAGGGTTCCTCTACCGTCTGGTTTGTTCGCATCGCAATAAGATATGTTCGTGTTCGCTTCAAGATTCGTGCTTATGTAGTGCGCACGTATCTTAAAGCAGTTTTGATATGCATGCATTGCATCAATATCTGTGCACGTTGCTTCAATATTCGTGCGTGCTCACTTCAAGATTCATGCTGACGTAGCACACACGGATCTTAATGCAATTCGGACATTAGAGGAACCTTTTAGATTCAAATTGGAGTCAGATGGATGTTTTATGATTTTTAATAAAGGGTAAAATGGATATTTTATGAATTTAGAAATGTAGTAACAGTAATAAAGGGTAAAATGGGTATTTTGATTCAAAAGATTCAAACGAAATGCCACTGAGTACCAGTCGGTACAGTACTCAACAACAAATCAAAATATCAACTAATTAAACAATGACCTTTTCCACCGTAAGAGGTGTACAATTGTCAAATTCAGTACCACTGCTGGTACCTACGTTTGTGTACTAGCAAGATTAAATATAGCTTCTGTGTGGAGGACGGTCAGGACTCAGGAGGGATGGAAGAGGTTGCGTGTTAGGAGAGGAAGGGTCGAAGAATCACCCGGAAGATAAAGATTTTAGCTAACAATTCTGATAAAATTGTTTATTAAATATTTTATTAATATTGATCTATATTTTTTAGTGAAAAAATAAAATGAGTATATTAATAAAATAATTATATTTAGATGGAGACATAATTTATTTTCAAATTTAGATTAAAAAATATATATTTAAAAAAGTTATGGTGGACATATATCTAAATTTCTCTAATTATTATTTTTATTTCGGATTCCAGATGGTATGTTCGGACACAATTATATCTCATCCGGATCGTTTCTCCTTTCTCTCACGCTATCTTGATTCTTGACTCAGATTTTGATTTTAGATCTTGGCCATTCGATCTGTTTTGACACAAATATTAAAGTAGTCCTGCAGAATTTTTGTTGATGTTTTGGTTGATAATTAAAAAGGCAAAGGTACCGAGGAGAGTTTGTTTAGGATGGATCCTGACGAGAACTGGATTGGGATAAACTTGTTGATCTCTGGTTTGTTTAGGCTCATCAATCAAAAGCTCTACATTATTTCACAAGGGGAGAGCGTGATTAAACATAAGCCTACTAAAACAAATAGATTATAATTTTATTATTACAGTACATTATTTCAAGTAAAAATTTCGAATTGTCGTTTACTAAGAAACAATCATAAAACGACTGATAATATGCGAAATTGAGGCTGTTTGAAGAATGCTCTCACACATTGAGGCTTTATGCGAAATTGAGGCGGTACAGACCCCAGCACAGAATTGGCCAATAAAACCGACGGTACAGATCACCAACAAGGCAAAGGTAGGCAAACTGACTCATAAACAAAAATCTGCGATGTTGATCATGCAGTTCGTGCTATGGAGGGAGAGATGTGCCCGTTGTTTCACTGAGAATCATAAGCACATTGATGATTTAATGGAGGAAATAAAGGGACAGTTGAGATTATATGAGCCATCAATAACGCAAGTTCACAGTTCACAATATGGATGCCCGGCAATTCGCGAGGAATAAACAAACAACAGAAGAGTCCGATGCGGGGCTCTGACAAGGTCGACAACAATCTACAGCAACGGTACCAGTGAACCAGCTGGTACATCGCTGCATTCACACAGTGCAACGGGAATTGCTGCTGGTAAAGGAACAACAGTGTCCCTTTCTGTTAGACTTTTGACTTTTTAATTTTCATGTTTTATTTAAATGTTTTTTTTCATGTTTCATTATTTCGGTTTTACAGCTCAAATGTTTTGAGCATTTTTTTCCTTTTTCTTGGTGGTTACCAAACTCATGTAACGAATCCTATTTCAATTTTAATACAAATGTGGGCTGGACCCTCATTTTTCTTCAAAAAAAAAAAAAAAGAGAACTCTCTACTGAAGTTTTATTAAATTTCATCTTTAACTTATGTCCTTTATGTGCTAATGAATTTATTTATTCCTTTATACATAAAACTATATTAAAATACATTTACAGTTTATTTACATATACGCTGTTAATGTCTTGAACATCAATTTGTGACGTATTTTTTCTCATAGAACCATCAAAACTGAAAAGTAAAAAAAAAAAAAGACTAAATTTTGTAGTAAATATATTGATAATAGTGTTCATACATCATAGGAGCAATAGAGTTAAGATAAAAAAAATATATAGTGTTGCATAAAGTCAAAACAATTATGCCAATATATATATTTACTCAAATTTTATGTAAATTCAAAAACTACCAAGACCAAGCATAAGTTGAGTTCACGTCCTCTGCATTACACAACGCTTGAGTTTCACTCGGACTGTCCGATCAGAATTCAAACTATTCTGATCCACACCTGTAAACTATAATACACAGTCCTTCAACATTCTAACGGATTTAAATCAGACGATCAGGATCTAAATTCAAACTTTGAATTAACTTAGAGGATACAAATTCGCAGAAGTTGGTCATCCAATGATTGCTTTCTTATTGGCTAGATTTGGATGACACAATAATAAAGACTATTTTAAAATAGTAGTTATTCGGAATAGCAATATACATCTAAACAACATTTTTGTCATTCAGAATAGCTATAAATATGTTATTTCTTATAAATGTAAGAATAACTATTATTCAGAAGTGATAAGAGATAAAAAAATAATATTTTTTTTTTGAATTTTCGCTCACACAATTCCGAAACGACAAATTTAGCACCACTTTTGCTATCTTCATGTCATGACAATTTGTTTGAGATCCCACCTACTTATCTTTCTTCTTAATTAGCATCTTGTTAACACTATTTTTTATTAGTTACAGTTATTCATTATTCCACATTTACAATCCAAACAATATTTTTACTAATTGATAGCACCATTTTCACACTAATATGAATATCACTATTGTTTCGCTATTCCCAAATTTTGCTATTCTAGCTATTCCAGCTATCATCCAAATGTAACCGTAGTTATCCGGTTTCTAGAATGCCTAAAGGTGGTGGTGCTACCGTCGATTTTTTTGTTTTTGTTTTTATCATACTACCGTCGATTTCCGTAATAAAATAAAAAGGAAGAGCTGGTTATACTTTGTGAAATCTTCTTTCATGTAATTTTCCATTCGTTTTCTTTCTAGAGAGAGATTTTGCTTCGTTGGTGTGTCGTCGTACGTATCTGTCCAGAATTGGTTGAGAAATGTTGTTCCGTTATGCTAATTCAAAATAAAAAGTTAAGCTTTCGTGCAAGTAAATTTGCTGAAAAAGTTTCAGTCTTCCTCGGTGCATGCATTTATTCACATTTTTCTAACCAATTTAGACCTTATTGAAGTGCTTTATATCACCTAAAATTGAATAGGCTAACTTGAGAATAGACTACTCTTAGTATTAGACTAACTTGCATGCAAATTTGAATAAATGAAATGTATGATATAGTGCAATGCAAATTTGTAATAATAATAATATGAATGCTGACATTTAGCTTAAAATAAATTTACAGTACTACTTAAAATAGTCTATTCTAGAAAATATAAAATTTAATTTTCAAGTACATTTTCATATCAAATTCATGTTTAATAGTTTTAATAAAATGTTTAAACTTTAAAAATAAAAATATATATATCCGTGTTGGGTCAATCCGTAACATACATATTACATATAGTTTCATAGGATCTGAATCTAGCTAAATGCCAATATTTTGCGCAGTTTCACAATATCACCATAAATGGCCAACAAAAATACGATCATTGTACAAATTAATTTCCTCAATTCGTAGACTCTTTAGTTTTACTAGTTTCTTTGCTTATGCTGTTATTGTTTTGTATTCATAGACTCTTTAGTTTTTTCTGGTTCTACTCTTTAGTTTCTTACTTGACTTTTAGATATTTTGTTCAGTTTTACTTGTATTATGCTATTATTGTATGACTATTTGGGTTTCGTAATGAAACTGGTGGTATCCCCCCTTTTTTCAAAAAAAAAAAAAAAAATTTCCTCAATTCGTAATTGATGATTTTTTTTTAAGCCCTTTTTCCGATAAACAAAAAAAGCTTCACTAATTTCCCATCATATTATGCGTCAATATAACTAATTCTATAGAAAAAGAAAAAGAAAAAGAAAAAGAAAGGAGCGCTCTTGGACAACAATATTGGAGTGATTTTAAAACCTTAGCCGCCGTCACCGTTTCTTCTTCTCACTCTTTCTCTTTTCTTCTCTAGTTCGTCTCTCTCACTCTTCTAGATTTCACTTCCGATTTAGCTCATCTCCTCTCTCACGGCTCTACTTTCTTAAGTGGAGAGAAAAATGAGAGAGGGGAGGGACCGTAGCCGATCGGAGCCGAGAGTGCACGTCGGAGTTCGGAATATTGAGTCTCTATGTCATCTCGATCGGTGCACGGTGGGTAAATCCGGACGTCGGAGTGTGGCGGCAGTCGAAAGAGCAGATCTGATCGTAGATAGCTATAGAGTTTAAGGTAATAGAGTAATTATGAGTGTATATAAGTAAGATTAGAATATTAGAGTTATTTAGAATAATTTGGAGAATTTTGTGAGAATATAAGTTTAAATTTTGTATTGGAAAGTCATTTGACTCGTTATAAGTTTGTTTTTCTTATTAATAATATTGTTAATTGGCACTTAAAGCCACTGACTTTAAACAAACAAAAAAAAAAAAAAAAACTTGTTTTATAGACATAACCTTTTGAAAATGGTCAGAGTATCTCATCATTTGTGTTACTAATATTTCCATACAAATTTTATATCCATAAAATTTTGAAAAATTGTCAAAATATGTCATCAACCATCATTTGACTTACTAGTGGAGAAGAATCGTAAAATTTAAGACATGCACATGCTTGTGCAAAATGCTTCTTGGTCTGTATTCCCAATTTGCATGCTTCATGGAATATATATTTGCAATTAGAACCCAATGCAATATTAATAGGATAATGATTTTGCTCAGAAAAAAAATCATTCATATTTTTCTCAGAATTCATCATTTTTTCACTTAAAAAGGAGCGAATCATATACATTTAAGTAAATCAAGTACTAATTTTAAAGCAAAAAAATAATGAACTTTGTTCTGAACAAGAGCTAGGCAAAATTTCGTGAGTGGTGGTCGGCAACCCTCAAAGTAATATTACAGTCATGATTGATTTCAATTAATGTTCCACCTAGGAAATGTGTTAATTATTTATCATAATTGAACACTGTAGAGTTAATTATGTTTATTAAAAAAAAGTATATACATTACGCATGCTTGTGGGTCTTATGAAGTAATTAAAAAAATAATTATCAAAACTTTTCGGTTGGGTGAGCGCCCAAATTAACGTCAATTTCTGCTGAAAACGGCTACTAAACAAATAATTTTAATATAATCTATAAATTAAAGGACTTTTGCATCATTCCTGATGACCTTAATCTTATTTTATATGCTGTAACATAAATTCTTAGTGATATGAATTTTATATTCTGTGTATGAACTTGTGCTTTGCTGGACTGAGTTAAAAAAGTAATAATATACATTTTTTATGAAACTGGTACGTACTCATTAACTCAGGAAAAAGTCTAAAAATAAAATTAGCTTTAGCACAAAACTCTGTAAATTCTGTAACAAAATTGATCATAACATAAATTAATTATTTTATATGCTGTAACATAAATTCTGTAAATTCAAAACTGATCACATAAACCAAAAAAAAAGAAAGATTAGATTTAGCACAGATATTTATATGCTTGCTCCAAATTAATTACTGTGGACCCATACCGGGACACGCATAAGAGATTCATAACAAAAAATTATTGATGCTAATTAAGGTACTTTTTCAGTCGTTTTATTAGGTAGAATTGGTTGGTACTTTCAACACCAGAAAGCTACCTGAGAATAAAAAATGAGAGAGGATAGGTGAGGTTGGTGCAGCTTCTCAGTATATTACATGCTAAAAATAGCAAGGTTATTCTGTGAATTTTAACCAGAACATATCTTTCTATGCTTCTATATATTAACTACTCACTACACACCAAATAAGCTGATCCTTGATCTCCAATGGCTTTTTCTTCATTTCTCCAAAGGCTCTGGCTTCTTTTTACCATTGTTTGCTTATCAGCCTGCTATAGCAATGCAGGTGGGTTCAAGTCCTGATTTGCATTTAATTAATCACTGAATTTTGAAAGCTTGGTTACATTTCTTGTAGTTAAAACTACAATGTTTCAAGAACTTCAGTCGGTGTAATTATCCGACTTATAGTTGTGTCATTTTGTACCAGTGCTATCTTTTTTATTAGCTTAATCACTTAACTACTTTTGCTGCCTTTTCAAATTTGTGTATGAGCTTATGGATTGCCAAAAGCCTGAGAAATTAAAAGGCATGCTTTTGATTTGCTCATGTTGAATGATTTGTCCCTTTAATTTTTGATGTAGTTGCTAGTTGCTATCTAAAAATGTTTGATCTGAGTAATGAATTAAACATTTTTCTTGAAAGTGGAATATAGAACTCTTGATAGTGCTCTTCCTTCAAGCAACTATTGTCTCTCTCTTCTTCTTTTTTTTTTCATTTTCACCGTTTTTAATTATGGTCACTTGTTCTTTTGTATATTTCAGTTACACAATATTTAATCATGCCTTTTTATGATAATTTACAGAAGAAGGTGCCGCTGGAATTGTCGGAAGTGCATTAGATTGCTTTAACGACCACTATGTTAGTCCTTACAATGCGTATCTAAGTAACTTATTACTCTATTTTAGTAATAACACTCCTAGGTTGATGAAATGATGCTTGACAAATTATGATATATAGTCTTGGTAATCAATACTGTTTCTTTGTTTTTTCTTGATTACGGGTAGTTTTACACTGGAATGGACATAATTTCACATGCCAGTTGATATCAGCATCTCAAAATCTAGATACATTTTCACAAAAATATTACATCTAAGTAGAGTGTTGTTCTTTTATTTTATTTTTCTTGTTCCGGAAGCAGGTCTACACTAGTTGCCAGGAGTCATACAGGCTGACGCCACAGGGATCACTAAATGTGCCGCCACAGTACACTGACGAGTTTTGTGATGGGCCATGCTTGGAGGAGACAAATCTCGTGCTCAAATGCATTGATAACATCATGTATAGCTTTCGCTTCTATGACGGTGCCACTGTTCATGATGTGAGCTATGCCCTTACACGTGGCTGTGGTCACTCTGCTGGAAGAGGTAATAAATATAGTGCTTCAACTTATCTGTTACTTAAAGAAAAAAGGAAAAAAAGAAAGAAAAACCTACTGTCATATGTTACAGTACTGGTGTATTTTGTTTACTTAATATCTATAGGTTGAACTTGCTTTACATAGTTTAGATACTAGACATAGTGTATATGTAATATGAACCGTTCAACATAATCTCCACATTAATATCTAAAATTTACTTTTTTTTTTTAGAATATTTTTACTATATTTTTAGATAGGTAGATCAAGTGATTTTCTAACAATCTAAAAAAAAATAGTAGATATATTCTAAAAAATAAAAAAAATTGGTAAAAAAGTACATTTTCATATGGATATGATGTTGAATGGTTCGAACCGACTGTTTAAACTTTAGAAACGGAGCTATTGATCCTTAGTATGGACAATTTCGCACTATGCATAATACCATAGCCTCACTCAAAGAAAAACCTACTGTCCATATGTTACAGTACTGGTTCTGCTTCCTTACCTGATTTTTTCTATTTTGTTTACTTAATATCTATAGTTTAACTTGCTTTGCATAGTTTAGATACTAGACATAATGTATATTTAATATGATATTTTGCTTATGTTGTTGGTGTGTGATTAACAGGTGATTTCAATGCATTGACGAACTTTCAAGGAGGCGGAATAGGCGGATTTGGAGGAGGCGGAATAGGCGGAGGCGGAATAGGTGGATTTGGAAGAGGAGGATACTACTATGGCCATGGCATCAACTTGGTCATCCCCAAGTTTTTATTCCTGATTGTATCTCTAAATTTCATTTTATTTCTACTGTAATAGTCTTAACTTATGATGCTAGTTATAATTTTTATTTTTCTGGAAAGAGGAAATCTAATGCTGCTATATTATATTCAGCTTAACAGTGTAAACAATGTACACCATTATAATGAGAAAGAGAATTAATATAATGAACCTACTAAGAATGCAGAAACTGATTTTTCTGTTCTTCAATTCATATTTCAGAAATATCAATCTTACTTTGAAGCAAAAAAATAAATAAATAAATAAGTTGCACATATATCGATATTATAGATTTGCGAAAGGGAATTTGGGCTGGTTGGCGAGCCCTAGTGTATCAGATAATTAAAATGATCCCAGAGGAAATCAATCTTTAGATTTAAAAACATTGAGTTAATAATTAAGTATAACTAATAACTCAACTAGCAAATTACATTTCCATGGATAACCTGTATACATTTTAGTTATTGATTATGGGGTAACAATTTCATTAAAAAATTAACCACAGCTGTGTTCTTTTTTTTTTTTTTAAAATCTTCGCAGCTGGTTATAGTTAGCATCACACCCATAAAAAGTCTCGCAAATAATGAACATTATAAAACTTATTTAAAATAGTACTAATTGTGGCTTCTAAATATACAGATAATGATGTTCATCCGACAATAAAGTAAAAAGGGTGGTAGATTTGGCAGGAATTGCATTTTGGATCTGATTCTGTTTCCCAAATCTCTATAGGAACACAATTAGAACAATGCATCTATTCTATTACACTATGGTGGTCCTTACAATCATAAACATTAGTTAAGTAATATGGGAACATCTCAAGAAGATTTTTCCTCAAAAAAAAAAAATATTAATATTAGTCTAATAATATGTGCATATCTATTGCAAAATATAGTATCCCTACTGATATGGAGTAGGGATAAATGATTGTATCTTACTTTTACCGATCTTGGCCGCACATGGTCAATCTTGTCAGGTTACCAGTGTCTCCTCTTAGATTGGTAATTTGACTACTTACTGGGATTAGATTAAGGTTGTGTTTTGCTCATCTTGCAAGTTTCAGAATATCAGGCAAGTACATTGCTCTAGCTCTCTTGATAGAAATGATCAATAGAACAGCACTTTTCTCCATTCTAGAGGGAAATAAAGTTCTATTCATACTTGATGTCAAGCAAAATCACACCTTGTTGACGGATTTTCTACATGCTATTAGCTTATATGTCGTACTTTGTTGCAAAAAGAGAGCTAAATGAGCAGAAAAATGATTTGTGCTTAAACTATGACATCTTCAAGAGATACAGTGAGGTAGCCAAGCTAGGGTTGGAGCAGCTGTGTCAATTAAAATTTAAAACCACCTCTTGTTTCTATAAAATTCTAAATTGACATGGTTTTAATTTTCTTTGGTTTGTTTTATCAACTCAATCTACATGGCTCTGTAATTTCATTGTGATTTATAGGCTCTGTATTTCAATTGTGATTCATAGCCTATGTAACTCTAGTGACAGCTCAAGCAATTGTTCATACCACTTTCTATAAGCTCAGATAGATGATGTGGGAAAAAACTAATGTAAAAAGAAAATGGGAAGGAAGCAAATAACACCCGGAAGCAAAATAGAGGCATGAAAAATGTCTGACAGAAACTCAGTACCAGTATCTGACATTGCAATGCTTCTCTAGTGACTAGTGATCACAAAAAAAGGGGAAAAAGAATCAGCCATCTTATCAAACCAAATTTCGTTTCTACACAAGCACAGATGTCTAATCTTCAAAAACAATGTAAAAATAATAACAAAGAATACACATGAAGTTCAGCGGGCCAAAAGTGCAACCCGGTCTTTTTGCACAGCCTGCGAGAGGTTGAGATCAAACAGCTCGCACCGAATTGGCATTTCCATTTCATAAAAGGGGTTCTTCAACACATAATCAGTATAGAGCTCATATATCCCCTTTAGTAGTAGTTCCATGTATGGTGCACCCGGCTCACAGATCGCAAAGAATTTTGTCCCTAAAAAATAACAATAACATAAAGATAACATTGCAGAAAAATAAAAAAATACCATACATACACCCACTCAAAGAGGTGAGATCTCCCGCATAACTCCTTCAAATGCTTTACACAAAGTTCGCGAGAAACCTTCCAAAGGTGCCATGCGAATGTAAAAGTCCCATTATGTAAAATAGAATTAAACTGTCAAGTTTTTGTAGTGGTTGCATAACTCCCATTCATTCAAAGCCCTTAACTAAATACCAACAATGAAACTAAGTACAAAATAATAATATAAAAAGCCTTCGATATTCAGCCTGGCAGTATCTAGGTGGTAAACTAAGCCTAGTGCCTTCGGTCTAACAGGTACATCATACGTGAGAAACAAACTGAAACAAAGAAAAATAATGAGCAAAAGATCAGCAAATAAATTTGGAAGTACCAGTAAGGGACTGAAAGCAATGAAGATCAAAGGTATCGGCACGTAATAAATCGATGCCGGTACAGCCAATGGTGGGTGACAGTTGTTGTGAGATGGCATGCATGGAGTGCCACAAACTTGCCAGCCTCAAACTATCGTTCGTATCCATTCGGCCTGCCGAGCCATAATCCTTTCAATTCAATTCCACCAAAAAATAGAAAAAATGTATTAAAAAAACTAGCACTTATAACAGATAACATCAATGATTTTGCATATGTCATATAGAACACGATATACCATTAATAACACTGAAACATAAAAGTTATCTAAAAGGCTCCTTCAAAAACCATATCATGCATATAGTCCCTTCTGTAACTCTTCAAAAACAATATACAAATTACCCTTCAATTATTCACAACTTATGTATAGGCAAACACTATATAACATAAGTACTTATATCTGTAAGCTACGCGGGAAACTGGCCAATACAAGGGATAATTCCATGTTTGTAGGGAAACATGTTTATTTTTCCCTTCATCCCTTGATATAAAGAGCATGAGAGGCACTTCTTGTTTTACAGATTCATAAATAATAAATTTTCCTATAACATGTGCCAGGTCACATTACGGATTATCCTATAATAATAATAACAATATAAGAAAACGTGAAAGGAAAAATAAGGTTTGAAACAATAGAAGAAGCCTGACACCGGTAACTACACCTGATTACAAATCTGACTTATGGTGCATTTTTTGGTAGGAAACTAATGCCTATGCCTCAATTAAGCACAAAAAGATCAAATAGAAGAGATCATGTCGATTGACTTCTACTGACCACTGGTACCATCTGGTACTTCTCGCTGGTATACAAGTACATAATTTGACCAATATCAGGTAGTGCTTGCTTGAATCCAAACCATTAATCCCCGATTGGCACCTTAACTATCAAACGGTGGAGCCAATCAAGGGGGTAATGGAGATCTCCATTTCTCTAATGAAAGGTCGGAGAGGAAAAGGAGAAGATAAAGAGACCACGTAAGCATACCTTGTAGTAGATGAGACCGCCGGATTTGTTGATGATGAACAGGCTATAGATCGCCGCCATAACCTCCAGTCAAGAAGAACTCTCAGCTCTCCAGTGTCAAGATCTCCTCGCTCAGCAAGACGAGAGAGAGAGAGAGAGAGAGAGAGAGAGGTAGAAAAACTTTGGAATTCACTTTCTCTGAGATATCTCAAACTTTGCGTGAATTTTTGGAATATCTCAATCGTTCAAATACGTTCTACACGAATATCAAAGCTCAAATAATAATGCCCCCTACGTCCCCTCGAATAGACACCGGACACGTAGGTCACGCAAAAATTGAGATATCTCAGAGGAAACGCACCCTAAACTTTGCTTACCTCTAAAAATACAGAAAGAGGAAGCGTCCGATAGCCGATCGAAGCCTTTCTCTTTGCATAAATATTCGTTCGGATCAAATTTGCGCTACTTTTGATAACATTGGACGGTTCTGACCGGACAGTGGAACGATTTGGTCCGATATCCATCGGACGCCCCCGGCTAATGAACATGTTTTTGTCCAAGGACTGATTGGATTTGGGTATTAGGCTCTAGAAGCCTAATTCAGGCCTGTAATGAATTATTATAAAACAATTCAAGGCCCAATATATTAGATTGTTATACTTCAGGCCTTGTTTGTTTATTTCTCCGTTCTTTCATTTTTATTTTCTGTTTTCAATGTCTTTAACATTTTCGAACATGTTACTGAACATTTATTTTCATCTGTCGATTTTTCAAAATTACAATCCTTCTTTTAGAAAATGTAGAATTTTTGTAAACTAGAACAAATTATTTTTAAATGTTTTTAATTATATCAGCAATGTCTTGAAGTTTTTCAAACGGTTATCCTCTTATTCTGAATATTTAATTTATAATTCTAATTCTTTTTTATTTAAGAATGTAACTTTGGGGAAATAAAACAAATTATTCTTCATTGTTGAAAAATGTTACTTTTATAAGGATAAGCAGATATTATTATTTCAAAAGAGATCATGTTGTATCTTAAACACATTATAACTGCTATTAAAATAGCAGTGAAGATTACATATATCAAGTCCCTTATATTATTTTTGAAATCAGTAGGGTTAAAATGTCATATTGATATTGTGCTCCAATTATGTGCCACATCTTTATTTTTATTTTCAAAGTTCAAATAATATATCCAAACTGTTCAACATGATATCTATATTAAAATGTATTTAGAGTTCGAAATCTGGAAGAAGCAATATTTTGTGGATATAAAATAGTTTGGTGGCTTGACCTCCAACCTTTACTCAGAAACAAAAATATTTAGAGACCAGATAAATTATAATTTTGGAAATTCTTTACTATTTTTTAATAGGTACAAAATTACTATTTTGCATAAGATTTTGAATCATCCAAAAACAGTAAATTTGTATCTATTTAAAAAATATAAAATTTAATATCCTGATATATTTTAATATGGAGATAATATTGAGTAGTTCGATTGTTTAAATCTTAAAAACAAAGATAATAACGTGAAGTAGGGACACAAAATAATAGCGCATTTTCAGCGAATTAGTCTATTAGGAAAAAAAAAAAAAAAAATCTGATGGCACCTACTGCCATCCTTTCAAAGAAAAAAAAGGTACAAAAAAGAATCCAATTTTGACTAGAAAGATGACAAACAGGGATGCGTTGTCATGTGTTCTCCAAATTTATGACAGCAAAAGTTTGTCATTTTCAGCGCTCCGACAGAGAAAAAAACAAAGAACTTAATAAAATGAATCTGGATTTCAATTGTAGCGGGTGCCTCTATATTCAATCTAAAATAATATTTTTATGGCTTACACTTCAAAAAGAAAAGGTTAGATTTATGAGAATCACATCAGTACAGTAATTTAGATGTTATTTTTTCTATAAAAAAAATTACAGTTTGAATTTTTATATTAATATTGAAATTAAATTGAAGTGTTTTAACTCTTATTTCATCATAAAAATATCCATCATAATAGCACAAAAGTACTAATAAGGAAGAATTACTTTGTAATAAAGATTCAGTAGAATTTGAACAGAGTAATTACGTCTTTTATAACCTGTTAATCATTCAATCATTATAAATAGAGTAAAATTATGGTGTTTTTGGGACCGAATTCTCTGGTCTCGAGGGAGCAGGGTTTTCCTGCTCCTGAGTCACTAACACGTGGGTCTACACCAAAACTAAAACTAATATTTAAATTTATAAACCCATCTGGACCCACATGTCAGTCTCACTGGGGGCAGAAAAATCCTGCTTCCCGGTAGGCAGGTGATCTCTTTCCGTATTTTTGACCTCATCAAATTTTTTATGAGCTTAACTAAAAAATTCATCTAATTGACTTCAAAAGGTGAATTCAAACGTTAAAATTGGTCGGTCTACTTCATGAGTGAAATATTTATATGCAAAAAATTCAATTTATTATAAAATTAAGTACTAAAAAATAAAAAATAAAAATGCATTAAAGTTAACTTATATATATGTTTTAAAATTGTTTGACTTTATATTAAGTTAATTCTAAAATTAATAAATTATGTATATAAATATATTATTCATAAAATAAATTAATTTTAATAATTTAAATTTATTATTTAAAACCAATTCAAATAATTTTTAAAAAATTAAGCTCACCAAACTTCTTTATATTCTACCTAATTTCTATCTCCTTACTTTTCGCTCAAGTAAGAATATCCTAATTCAAATTGAGTGTTCCACTCCTTTTAATTGAGTGGTCAAACCGCATCCGATTCCCAAAATAGTAAAAAGATGTATTATTTTTATATACGCGTGAGTTTAGTTTAGTGGCTTGACCCGAAGGCCGGAGCTGACTAATAGGGAGAAATATTTTAATTAAAGAGGACCGAATCCGGAATCCTACACGGCTACGGGCTACCTCACTAATCATGTACTTTTATATAAAAAAATATTTATTATGGAGTTTTTTTTTTTTCCTTTTTGTGTAAGGTTGAGATTGAGTCTTTAGAGCCTGTTCGGCGGGTCATTGGGAATGAGCATGGACACGGAAATTGAATTAAAAATTACTGTTCACGTGGAGAGAAAAAAATTCAATTGCCCCGCAGAAACAGTGGAGCGGTCGAACATGACCTTATAGTTTATAGTTTATAGTTTTTAGACGGATATCCGTACATAATTAATTAATTTTCTTTTATATAAAGATAGGGATAATTTCTCATCTCTAAATATGCATAAATATTTTATTTGAATTTCAAACTTATAATCTCATACATATTTGACATTGTCTTGGCTACTAGATCAAAAATTGGTTCTATGTGTATCATGAAGTTATTTGAACATAGTCAATTGTCGCATTTTTAAGCATTATTATTTTGATAACATGTAAATCAATGGGATGCAATAGTGTTGGTTAAATTGAGATGAAAGATAAAAATGACAGCAGAGAAAGTGATTAAGAAAACAATTTTACTAAATTAAGTTGCCAATTAGATCAGAAAATTCGTTGCAAAGAACTTCAAAATGATTAAGCGCATGTCATATTAGTGAGTCTGTCTAGCATGATAGATATTCTGAAATTTTTATTAATATACCAAAAAAATTTAATAATCCATCCAATGTTCCTGTAAAATTTGAAATCTACCCAAACTGATGACATTATCATCGGTTTCAGAAGCTAAAACAGATCACAAAGTCATCAGTTTCAAAAGCTAGACCGGATGACAATGTCATCGGTTTTAGCCTCAAATCACTCCAATTTTTTATCCGACTTTGAATTTATTACAATTTTTATTTAATTAGAAAATATATTTTTTATTTTTTTATTCAAATATTAGAAAATATTATAATTTTTTATTTTTCTATTAAAATAACAGATTCAAATTTTTTTTCTAATAACACATAAAGAAATATTTTAATTTTTCTTACAACCGCGAAAAATCCGATCTGAAAAATATTGATCCGGATTATTTGTTTCAGTCTTTCTAATAAATCAAATTATATAGTATTCTATCTAATTTCAAAGATATATAAAAATATTTCTAATATTTTAATAAAAAAATAAATAAATCATAATAATTTCTAATTAAATAAAAAATTGTAATAAATTCAAAGTCGGATGAAATTGGAGTGGTTTGAGGCTCAAACCGATGACATTATCATTGGTTCTAGCTTCTGAAACTAATAACTTTGTGATCGGTTCTAGCTTCTAAAACCGATGACATTGTCATCGGTTTGGGTAGATTTCGAATTTCATGAAAACATTGGATAGATTGTTAAATTTATTATTTTTTTGTATATTAATAAAAATTTCGGTGATATTAGTGTCATGTGACATCAATTTTAAAAAAATATTGGATAGACTTTAAATAATAAATCCAAACTATTCAAACCGACATGCTTCATGAGTGATGTGTTCACATGCAAGATTTATACATTTTTGAATTATTTTACTATCAAGTCAAGCGGTAAAAAACTAATAAAAAATAAATCATAGGTTTAAATAGCGTTTATCGCGTCATAGCGAAATGGCTGAAAAAACAGCGCTATGCCCAAATAGCGCCGCTATAGCGCGAATAGCGCCGCTATAGCGCGAATAGCACCGCTATAGTGTGAAATAGCGTAGCGCCCATAGGTCGTAGCTTTTATGGTCCGAAAACGCTATAACACCGCTATAGCGCGCTATTTAGAATCTTGAAATAAATACATTAAAATTAACTTTAAAAAACTCCACATTTGACCACTTGACTTGATATTAAATAAATTAAAAAATTATAAATTTTGCATATAAACGCATCACTATTCATTCATCAAAGTAGATCGGTTTGAACAGTTTGAACTTATCGTTTAAAGCTTATTTGATAGTTTTAGAGTTAGTGTCATTTAAGTTGAAATGACACCGATATCATACTATTATACTCCAAGTGCTATCTATATATATTGTTCCTAAAGGTGATCAAATTTCTTAATATATGTAAAGTGTCAAGTAACAGAGACATGGTACCATTATAGTACAATCATGTTTCATTTTGTGACTACCAATTAGTTGGTACTGAACTGCTAATGTTAGTGCTACATCAATCTAAATATAATAATTTATGCTATACATGTTTGCTAGGAGAATAATAAGACAATGTTTTCCCTTTATTTCTATAATGTTAGTAACCGCCACATCAATTTGAATATATTAATTACTATGTTTGACAGGATAATATATAGTAATTTAGATTATGTTCGATTGGATAATAAGCAGACAAAGCGCATCCCTTTATTTCTATATATGGTATAGGAGTTCCGATTCTGTAAAATAATTAAAATTTTGAGTTTGAATCTGAAACGCAAATATTAAAAGATAAATTTTAAATTGAACCGAATTGATTTAAATTCTGATTTCGAATTTAAACAAACTTAGAGAGGATCCGGGCCTTCACAGGGTCTCAAATTTTGAATAAGCGACCGGAGCATTAATTAAATGTGATGTAACATTGAATTATAAATTTATAATAGAATGTTAAATTAATAATTTCCTATCGCATCATTGACTTGATTAATTATAAAAAGAACTGACAATATAATTATATCAACGCTAGAAATTAATTGATGCACTGCCAAATCACAACACCGAAGAATCAAATTGCTAATTAAATTTTTTATCTTAGATTACCTAAGATTAAAGCTAAATAAATTTGCCTAAATTGGAACAATTTTTTTGTGAGATGCAATATCTTCCTATATGTAACACTAAGACCGCATATTTCAACTTAAATAAATATAAAAATATGAACTATTAAAAAAAATAAAAAATTATGTAACAAATGTAAGAGAAATTTTCAGTTTTCTAATTGGTCAGTTCGTAAGGTCAAATGATTTATTTTTTTATTTATGATGCATACACAATGGTCTTTCGACTTACACTTATGTATGTGTCATACATAGAAAAATAAGTAATTCTTTCTCACAATTTAGTATATTAAAAGATCAAATATTTCTCTTACACGTACTAAATATTTTTCATTTTCTTAATACAAAATAAAACATAAACTTTATAAATTTAAAATGGGTTTTAATTGAAATGCAATAAATATAAAATTGTGATTCTTTAAAATTCAGAAGGTTAAATACAATAATACGAATTTTCGAACGAAATATAAGAAATCTCGAAAACTTTAAATGTTATATACGAAATTGCCCCTATTTAAAAAAATATTATTGAGGAAAAACGATCTCAATTTCACCCTAGATGAGCCAAATGCATGTGCATACCTGCCTCACTACTTAACTTTGCCACTTCTAGGTTTGTTACCTGTAATTTATAAACAAATCTTTAATTAATAAAATTCGCAAGGATTTGGGAATATAATACGCCACTACGTTGTGTAGAGAATCACCATAACTGCAAATTAGTTAATTAAAATTTGCAACTGGAATGGCGTACCATATTTAAAATGAGGAGGGATCAAGTTACAACAATTTTGAGTTACCACAAAGTTACAACAACGGTTATTTTTATTTTCAAAGTTCAAATCGTCGATCCAAACCATTGAACATGATTATCTAAATAAAATGTACTTCCAGATCAAATTTTACATTTTTTTTGAATTTTTTACTATTTATTAAGATAGGTACAAAAACTAGTCAAATTCAGACCATTGAATTTTGTGTCCAACTTAATAAATAGTAAAAAAATTCAAAAAAAAATGTAAAATTTGATCTGGAAGCATATTTTATTTAGATAATCATGTTGAACGGTTTGGATCAACGATTTGGACTTTGAAAATAAAAATAACCGTTGTTGTAACTTTGTGGTAACTCAAAATTGTTGTAACTTGATCCCTCCTCATTTAAAATATATAATATTAGAGAAAAGGTTTCTATACCCACTCTTCTGTACCCACTTTTTACCCACACCCTATCTAAACTGGGTTAACCGTCTGATTAACAGTCATCGTCTCCACTTATATAAACCAATGTGTCCGCATCTCATTCTCATTTCAAATCTCGGCTAGTCCAAAAAAGGACTCTGGCGATTTCGCAATTTCAGCAAATCTCTGGCGATTTCTTTCTCTCCTATTCCGATTGCTTTCTCTTCTCCAAATTGGCGATCTCTCCTGCGATTTTCATCTACGATCAGCCAAATCGATCCAAAACCAACAGAAGAGCCTGAATGATCAATCTAGACTCGTCGAGAGAAACTCAGGCGAGGAGATCGATCAGGCGATGGGAAGTGGGGAAGAGGTGACAAGAAACCAAAAGAGGGGAGCAATTCAAGGGATCATACAGAAACTCTTGATCTCCTTTACCGATCTGTTCATTCGATTTGGTCTATATCTTCCCCCTGCAATGGATCAAACAAGGTAGGAATGAACAACTCTTGATCTTCACATGAGGCGGCCTCGTGATGTGGTCAAAGATAATCGAGTATACGAATGAAGAAAATCTTCACAAAAAGCTCAAAGGTAACCAGTTATACTTGTTTTTAATTTTGAATCTAGATCTTGTCTTCAGACTGTGATTATTACAGCATATGTGCTATCTGTTACATGATCCACTCCGTATAAATTACAGTATTCCCTTAATATGTTACATTATTTGTTCAGTCCCCTAAGTTACAATCTGCATGATGCAGTTACATTATTTATTAAAGATTGAGCAATATTTGTTTACATGTGTTGCATTATTTAAGTCAGTGTTTTTGCATGCAAATTTAGTGTATTCATGTTTGTTAAAGTATTTATTCATATCTGTTATAGTATTTTTATTTCTTTGTTACATTATAGGTTTGCATGTTTAACATATAATTTTTTTTATTCAGCTGGTTGAGGTCGTTCTGCAGGTGATGCAATTTGAAACACCTGTTGCTCCCCTTGGTTTTTCATTTCTCCTTACACCTCAGTAAGTTTTTATTCTCTTTTTGGATTTTTTTTTACATTTATTTGCTACAATTCTAGAATTTATTGTAGTATTGTACATTATTTGTTACAGTTATGTTAGGCATTTGTTACATTATTTCATTTCATATTTGATAGTACTGAATTATTATGGTACATTTTTGATTTTCCTTTGTTACATTACTTGTTCATATTATTACAATATGTTCTCTTGTAAAATGCAGATATTGATGCACACATACACAGAGAAACAGGCGGTGGTGGCTATTCCTCAACTGTCTGGCCAACAGTTTGAGACAATCAAATAGCTATTTGTCCCTGCAAGAAGAACCACTGGGAACATTGTCTATAAGTATTAGATAAATATGTTACAATATTTATTTACATTTGTTAGATTATTTGTCTCCAGTTGTTATAATATTGGATACTGATGGATGTTTAGTCTTAGTTTAATTGTGTACAGCTGAGACAATTTTTGACACTAGTTGATATTCAGTATATCTGTTACAGTTTGTTCCTACATTTGTTACATTATTTGTTTACATTTGTTACAGTATGTTGATACTGATTGATATACAGAATGAGTTAATTTGTTACAATATTTGTCTATATTTGTTACATTATTTGTCCACAGTTGTTACAGTATTTTGTGTACATTTTTTTTTGTAGTTTTATTTTCTTTATAATATTTGTAGTTTTAATTCTAAGATTTGTCGTATTTTTTTTGCAGGAGGATATATCGAATGAGCGTTTGATTATTGCCATGAAGCTTCTGACGCATCCTAATAATGAACACTAAATATCTATAGTTTAATTTTTTTGTGTTTATTGTTTGCTGGACAAAGTTTTGTAAAGTTGTTTGCTGGATAGTATTTCTTTAACAAAGTTATGTTTGTAAAGTTTTTTTTTTATATTTTTGTTGTTTTATAGTTGTTATGGTAATTGTTACAGTTTACATACTTTATTGCTGCAGTATTTCTTGTTACAGTTTACATACTTTATTGCTGCAGTATTTCTTGTTACAGTTTTGATACTTTATTGTTACAACTTTTCATAATGTTGTGCTATAGTATTTTGGAATGTAGATTTTGTCGTTATTTTTGCACTTTACGCAGCTATTTTTTACTATATTTAATTTCATTAGTTTGAATCTGTAATTTTACAGATTATTTAATTCAAAAAAATGAAAAAATGATGAATTTAAAAAAAAAATGAAAAAAAACAATAATCAAAACTTCTAAAACGATAGAAAAAATTTTAAAAAAAATTAAAAACTTCTAGAAAGGAGAAAGTACACAAGTTGGCAGATTTTTAAGTAAAACAAGTACAGTTAACTGTCATTAACTGTCAAAACACAACAGTTTTGAAAGTACAAAGTACACAAAGTACAAAGATGTTGGAAGTTACAAGTTGTTAATTTTTAAAAAATTGATCGCATCTTTTACATCATTCCATATTGTCTTTTACAGTATTATATTATATTGTTACAGTATTATTATCATGTAAATGACAGTTGGTTTGAGTAAAAAGTGGGTACAAATTCTTAGGTACAATTAGAAGGATCCATAATATTAACCCTCTAATCATACTATCGAGTTCCTCATGTCTAATGGGTGAGGCTACGGTACTATGCATACCTAGGGCGGAGGTAGTAGGAAGTATAGTTACAAATTTCGCGAATAATTTGTTTTTTGTGTGACGATGAATTGAATGATGGATTATTTAGTTGATCAAACTTTAACCGAATTATTCGCTAATTTTATGATTTTTTTTCAAATTTCACGAATTATTTGCGAATAATTCAAGATTTTATTTTGCTTCCTTGTGGGACTGAGATCAGGTCCGGATAATTCCGAATCATTTCCGAATTATTTCTGAATCACAAATTTTTAATTGCCGAGTCGAACTTGAATAATTTATTTGTCACTATGATAGAAAATAATATGGTCAATTTGACCCTATTTTAAAAAAAAAAATTTATACATGCACACATTTTTTTAATATAATTTAAAGTAAAATACTAATCTAAAATTGATTCCCATTCATATCATAAATATTTATATAAATGACCTCCATTCACGATTGATCCCTATAATCAGAAAGTCTGGCTCCACCCCTATATGCATATAGCATAATATTCCGTACCATAGATCAATGTCTCTTATTTCAAAGTCGACTAAGCAATTGATTTGAACCATGTTACATGATTATGATTAAAAAATATACTTGTAGACTAATAATTTTTTTTACATTTTTGATATATTTTAACTATTTTTTAAACATGTAGAGTATCACTTGAAATGAAAATTCCAGAGCATTCAAGAGTTGTGATTTTCTACCTATCTAAAAAATAGTAAACAAATTCTCAAAAATATAAAATTTAGTTTGCATGTACATTTACATATAAAGATTATGTTGAACAATTCCGACCAATTATTGAATTTTGAAAATGTAAATATTGACCCATAGTATAGATCAATCTGTGCTATGTATAGTACGAGGACCTCACCTTTTTTTAACAATACGGATAGATGTTTCATTATTAGTGGTTGAAACTTGAAACTCAGGAACAAAACAAGATGGTCCGAATCAGCACACGCTTAAAATATTCGGAAAAACCTTTTTTTTTTTTTAATCTGGGTAGATGGACAGAGGTTTAATTATTAGTGGTCGAAACTCGGAACAAAACAAGATGGTCCGAATCACCACATGCTTAAAATATTAGGAAAAACTTTTTTTTTTTAATCTGGGTAGATGTCTAGTTACTAGTTGTCGGAACAAAATAAGATGGTCCGTATCAGCATGACAGAATGCATGGTCCGTATCTTAGATTTGTTATGAGATAACCTTCCGATTTTGGACATTTGTGCCATGATATGGATTGAATCATTGAATTAGTCATACAGATGTTAATCCAGCACCTACAAAATAATATCACCTCACTTATTAGCCCACTGGCACTGCACAAGACATTATTTCTGTCAATCATTAAAAACATAAGGCAGTAGTACTGGTAAAGAGTTAAGTTGTTTGGGATAAAGATATTAATAATTCGTAAAAAAAAATTATTTCTTTTCTGATACCTTTACTGGGAAGAATTTACTGCAAAAAAAAAAAATTCGGAAGATAACAGATGATTCTTCTTTCATCTCTTATTTAGATTTTGTCAATTGAACTATAAATTGTTCTCTTCTTTATTTAATTTTCTTTGATGTTACTTGTGGTCTCTTATTTCTATACAAAGAAATATTACTATTTTTAACAACATATTAAAAAAGTTTCAAATCCCACAATTCTAGTTTGATGAAAGAAAGAGAAAGGAAGGAAATTACGAAAAAAATAATTTCTGAGGAGTGAAAAACATATCTAATTTAATTGACTGAATTTTCAAAATATTTTTTTTTATTAATCCTTGAATATTAATAACAAAAAGGAACTGATAAAAGTTTTTGAGACCGCTTAATATCTTTACTCCAATCGGAAAGCATATAATATATACTTTTCCCTTGGACCGGCGTTGGAAAAAGATTCGCTCTCTTTTGACCCAAGACCAAAATATTTATTTATTTGTTAGTTTCTTATAATTTATGTTACTCCGATACTCATGTATTCCATGGGTTACTCGATACGTACTCGCATAATGACAAGATTCGCGAATTATTTGGTTTTTTGGTGATGCTGAACTGAATGTCGAATTATTTGATTGACTGAACTTTGACCGAATAATCCCGAATAATTCGCGAATTTTACTAATTATTTCTGAATTTTACTAATTATTTCTGAATTTTACGAATTATCCCGAATTATTTCCAGAATTTTTTTTTGGTTTTTTTTTCTCTCTCTTATAGATCTAAGATATTTGATCCGAATAATACTGAATCATTCCCGAATTATATCCGAATTATTCCCGAATCACGAATTTTTGATCTCGCCAAATCAAACCCGAATAATTAATTTGTCACTATGCGTACTTGATACGTATCAGATACGTCAGCTGACGTATTCTTAACTCTTTGATACAGTTTCCGATACTAGTTGATACGCCACCACTATAATAGTTAACATTTGGTGTTAGGATCTACCAACTTTTATATTTAATGTATATTCAAAATTTTTAATATTTAATTTATATAATACAATTGTTGAATTATTAATATAATATAATAGGCGTATTGCATCTTTAATTTTTAAAAATTATCATATTATCGTATCCGTATTAGATACCCGTACTCATATCCATACAACATAGCTTATAATCTTATTTCTATGCTCTGTTGAATCCAATCAACCTCATCATTTCTCCGTGCGGTCCTGGAGAGTATAACTTTTTTATATTTAAAATTAATATAGTAAATAGATACACTGTCTAAAGATTTTGATTTTACAGAAATAACTTAACTTTTTTTTTTTCAATTTCTTTAGGCGATATTATGTAACAACGTGTGTTTTTTTTTTCGGTTTCTTTAAAATGAACCGATTTTTTTTGTTCCTTCTATGATATCAAAATTTTCATAAAATTCATATATTATCCTATATTAATTTTATATAATTTCTATAAATAAAAAATTCTGCCTGTTAAGCTGAATCATATTTCCGTTTTTCTATTTTTGTTCCCTTGTGGCATTAAATATTGTCAAAGGAAAGTGATATGTTATCTGCTTTAGTCAAAACGACATTCTATTATTTCTACAAATATTCCTTCTTGGTTTTTTCTCTTTGAAAGGGATGTGTGACGACACTAATTAGGAGAATAAAACAAAAAAACTTTATCTACACATTTTATGATTTAAATAGTATGTGTATTAGTTTTGGACAATTGAAATAACATTTAGCCACCAATTAAATGTAATAGATAGTTAATTTTTTTTTTAATATTTCATGGATAATGGAATAATTTTTAATTGCACTAAATTGAAAGTGGTTATTTAAATCAAAGATAATACATTTATATCTTTAAGTTTTTATTTTGATAATGGTTGAATTTTTAGTTATAATGTTAAAATAATTTTTATATCATTATAATTTATCCTTTTTCTTAATGACTTCAGCTTACATCTTGGGAAGAGTTTTATTAACAGCCAAACTAATATGATAACTTTAAAAGCAATGATTTTCAAAGAATATTGGTATCAATATAATTGTAATACTTTCTCGTAAATTAAACTTGGTGCAATTTTGAGTATCATTTAATCGATGATTCAAGTGTCAAAAACTCAAATATCAATGACTCATTAATTTTCAAATTTCATTACATTTTATAAAAGACGATGCTAAATTATATTAAATATATTAAAATTTGTCGCTCACGATCAGGAGGGGGAAACAACATACTGCGTCTATTTTCCATAACAATTAATATACGTAACATAAGGCACAGACCTTTTTTTTTTGCATTGTCAATAGTATCCATTATTTTTACTACATTCCAATTAATTTACAATAATTATCTGACCATTAATTTATAGTGGATGGTGCTTGATGAATTTTCTGCACAATGTCAGATAAAATAATCTCAAATCCCATATCTTTAGGTGGCCATGCTATCAATTACAATCCTAAAAACGTTTCTCAATCTTCGTCTAACAAACCTGTAACCCATAAGAGAAAACGGGTGAGAAATAATAAATTATTTCTCAGTGCTGATTGTCACTCATATTATTGAATTCGAAGGAAATCCTTATTCAAAATAAATCTCCGCACTACAAAACTAACTGTTCATTATATAATAACGAATGCAAATGCTCAATAATAATATCGAATGAATAACAAAAATTACATAAATAAATCATAACTTTATGAATCTTATCAAAATAATTGATTTATGTCTAAATCTTTTAAACCATACAAGTCTGGTAACGTTTGGTTTCCTAACTATACAATTTCTAGTATGGTAACACGAATAGATACCATCCAACTTGCCGTGCAAACGCCATCCAACAACCCACGTCTATCTTTTCACAAAACATATATCTGTCATGTCAGGCTTATACTGTTTTAACTATCCTGACAATTTGTTAACGGAAACAATACGAAATCAATATTACAATACTGTCATTATCGGAAAAAAAATCAATGATAAGACAGTTACCACAGTTCATTAATTTTATAGTCACAATCAGATTTACTCAATATCCCTTACCCAACCAGTACGGGGGTCAGTTGAGGTCATTCACCATATGCACAGGCCCTGGAGTAAAGTCTAGTAGCTAGCTAGACTTTGCAATATATTAAACCCTTTTCTCCACTATATGGAGGTTCAAGAATTACAATATTCAATATTTAATGAATTTAATCACTGTGATCTCAATAAATCATTTGCAATAATAATCAATCAATCGATAAACAATATCAACATAACAGTCATATTTGCAATAAGAATCAATCAATTGATAAACAATATCAACATGACAGTCAACAAACTTATTTGTAATTCAGTTTTAATTGTATTGAGCTATGCATATGATGCAACAGTTCAGTCAATGCAGTCAATCAAATATTCAAAATACACAGTGAGTTACGATTTAATTCTTAGTCATGAATCTCAGGCTAATCTAATAATCCCGCACCTGATATCGTAGGACAGTCAAGCGAGGTCATCATCAGTCTGTTCTTTATGAGCACTTTGTCTCATCTGTCTTTTCTATGTCTATATCAAAATAATATATATTTTGATCAATATTTGTAATAATTAAGTATAACATAACAATCTATGTATTTTAATATTTAAATCTCAATTATGTTTTTATTTCAACCTCCCTAGTTCTAAATCAAGTCCAATAAATCCAATCCAATTCATTTTTAGTCCAAATCTAATCGTTCAAGTCCAATTCATTTTCAGTTCAAGACCAACGGTCCAAGTCCTACAGTAAATTTATAATTTTCACTATTTGATTTTCGATCTGAATAAATATCCAACAATCCAATTATTTGAAGTTTAAATTCGGGTCAAATCTAAGTAGTTCAAGTCCATAAAATTTCGGATAAAGCCTAAGCTCAACTCATTTTGCTTCTCAGCTAATCTAAAAGTCCATTAAATTCCTTTACTTTAAATTTCACGGCCAAACACCTTAGTCACTTTAGTCCCATGAACATGATTGAATTATCGGAATTTGTAATTTTATCATTTATATAATATTTTTCTTGTAAATAAGTCTCTAGGATAATAATAATAAGCACAAAAAGCTTGAGAGAGTCAGAGATAATACTAACTCGGCATAGCACCACTAAGGTGATCAGTATCGAAGCCAATCATAATTAACAGGTTCAAACCCTTAAAGGAAAACAAAAGAAAATGATGAAGAATTTTCAATCAATCAACTTGTTTAACTCGATTCACAACACAATAAGACTTGTTTATTCATTTATCAAGATTTACCAGCCCTTAATCGGATCAGGAGATCAAATACAAAAGAGAAAAAAGATATATACCTATAGTCATACAAAACGGACTGAGAAAGAAAGAGAGCACACAGAACCATCGATTCAATCGCATCAGTCAGCAAACGAGAGAGAAACTCCTATGTTTTTATTTCTCTCTTTTTTTCATTTGTTTTTCTCCTTTCTCTGTTCTTTTCCTGTTTTCTTTGGTTTTCATTTTTTTTTCCTTTCTTTTATGGGAGAGGAAGATCACATGGGCCGCGTGGCACAAATTGCCACGCAGGTCATTTCAATTTTTTTTGTTAATGATGTACCTTTAACCTTTAACTTTTCATATTTTGTAAATCAGTCCAAATATTTAAAGAAAAATTATTAATATTTTCAAGTATTAGCTTTCTATTATGTCTATCTCATATCAATTCTAAATTTCAAACATTTGTTTCTAAATATCTCATTATACATACTTTATCTTAGTTAAATAGATTTTCAGATAATCAATTTATCATATTTAACTTTAATTTCACTTAATTATCTTACTCATCTATTCAGAAAATACCATTTGTTCATTAAAGTTACCCATTTGTTCGTTAAATTCACTTAATTACTAATTTCCTATACTCATTTTGTATAATGTTACAATTTTTTAATTTTCAATAGTTTTTTTCGGGATTATCATGATTGTAGAATATGTTTGGCATAGGTGGATTCAACTTGAAGAAATAAAGTCAATTGATCTCTATTTTTTTATATTTTGTATTTACGTATGATTTTCTACGTAATTTAGAGCAAAATATTATGATACTGTAAAATTGATTTTCATTTTCTACATAATTTTTTTATATCATTTTATATGTATTTGATTCTCATAATACAAAAATTATGTCCATGATATTTGGTGTTGATATAATTAAAACGCATGTAGAAACCCAAAAAAAAAATCCCAAAGTTATATCTATTTAGAAACCCAAAAAAAAAATGTATCTATTTGTTACTTTTTATTCCTATATAATTAAATCCCAAAGTTACTCTTGTTAGATGAGACTTTGAAGGAAGATGTTACTTTTTGTGTCTTATCTAAAATTGCATTACATTACTTAGCAAAGTGTGTAAAGTCATAATACATGCAACATTACAAAAAGTCTCGATCCTTGGAAAGAAAAAAATAATCTATTTGATCGACATATTCGGAAGATGGGAACAAAGAAACGCGTTCCAAAGAAAACTTTTAAATTCAGGTACTTCCGAGAGATTCTTGTTAAAAAAAAAAAAGTGAAATCAAATATATTATTTAATTTTTGTTTTCAAAATTCAGTCTTATAATTTTTTATAATAAAGACAAATATCTAACTTATGAACTTTCATTCATTTAATATTTATTAATAAACTTTTCATTCGGATTTTGAAATTACTAACTCCCACTCAGAAAGTGTTATTTTTTTAATGATGAAAATACATGTAGGCTATCACTAAGATCAAAATTGTACTAGTAGTAGCATATATACACAGAAAGCAAAGAAACTGGTACATGCTCAGAGTATACTAAATACTAATACACGATAGTAAACCTATTAGTTCATACTAGTACTGTACATCTATCGGTCCTTACCAGTAAAAATATACTATAACTAAACATTTATTTGACATAAGTAAGAAAAACAAATAGAAACAAAAAAACTGGTACGTGTTAATTTAGAGTCGTCAGTTTTTCATACTCAAAGAGTTATCTTTTATCACTGTACTAAAGATTGATTTTTTCGGACTTGTAACATAACGCGAGCTTGATGGGAATGTGAAAAGTTTATTTGAATGGTACGACAAGAAATTCCCTCGAAGACTTGTAGTTGTTTAGCAACTCTGATAGATATAAGATGATCATGTCACCTAATTTAGATATTTATATAAAAATTATCATTTAAAACATTTCCATCTTCCGACTTCCCAAATGAAGTTGGGATATTGCTTTGACCATATATCAAAGAAAAATAGAATTAATTGATATATAAATTGAATAAATTTACATGATGTTGCTGAAAGCACAAGTAATTGTAAATGTTAATATTACAACTCCAACATAAATTACAGATTTAACATACTTGTTTATTTAGCATTTTGGTTCAACTTTTCATGGAAGAATGTACATAATTAAAATATATTAAATTATTAATGAGTCTTATAGTGTTAGGGTTTCGGAAAGAAGAAGGAAAGGCTAGAAGCAAGAGAGACAAAATCTTTATGAGGAAGTTTGATTGTATTTTGACTTTATTATTACATAGAGTACAAATGATATAATTTATAGCAACATAAATTTCTAAAAAGAGAACTCTATAAATGACATGTCCTGAAATACTCCTATACTAAAATACTAATTTTTTCCTCCTTAATATAGCCTACTATCTAGGCATCCTGATAAATTAAGCCTGATGAAAATATATGATGAGATGAGAGACATACACAACATATATTTTGAATTTAAAGATGAGTTATAACGATGAAGATGACTTCACACTGTTTGAAAAATAATTACTAACATTATTTATGATTGAAATAAAATATTTTGTAATTACTTTACGAAATCTGAAATATAAACTAATAAAATTTAATTTTAAATATCTCAATCTTATACAAAAAGCATAACAAAATAAAAAAGAATAGGAATGAAAGATTAAGATGAACAATTAAAATGGGCCCATGAGTAACCGTTAATTAAGAAATTTAAGTTAAATGCTTACCCCCACCTGATTAATAAAACACTTATTTTCTTATTTTCATTATATTACAAAAAAGTACAAAATTATAATCACAATTATAAATTTAAAATAAATATAAATTATGCGCTACCTTAAAAAATATATTTAATGACAACCCTTCTATAGCACTAATATTCTTGGATTTTTTTACTAGAATCAAATTTAAATATTTCAACGAAACAAACATACTAAATTTAATTTTTATGAAAAACAGCTCTACCGATTTTGTGGAGTCAATTTACTATGTAATCAGTAAGTATGGTGGAGAAAAAAAGTTTCTGCCTCCACTGATCGAGCTATTTTTTTTACAAAAATCAAATCCAGCATGCTTGTTTCTCGTTGAAATATTTAAATTTGATACAAATTAAAAAAAAAACATCAATATTCTTTCTAAAAAAAATGCTACAGTTGCTATATAAAGAAAAATTATAAAAAATCAAATTTGGTCCTGGCTGAAAGCCTGACACAGCAATCCAAGTGTCCCCACTCTGCTCAGCTGTGGCTTCAAACACATTAACCGTTACAAAAAATCAAGTTTGCCCCTGGCTGACACGAATTCTCATCCTCTGAGATATCTCAAACTTTGCGTGACATTTGGAATATCTCAATCGCGCAAATACGTTCTACACGAATCTCAAAGCACAAATAATACTGGCCCCCTACGTTCCCCGAACAGGCACCGGACACGTCGGTCACGCAAAAATTAAGATATCTCAGAGGAAGTTTGCCCCTGGCTGACACAACAATCCAACTATCCGAGTGTCTGCTACTCTGGTACTGGTAGGGGCTTCAGCTTCAACATGGGATGCATGCCTTCTCTAAGCGGTGCAGTCCTTCCAAGTTACTCTTCCCTGAATTGTTTATTATTATTATCAATAATCAATTATAATGACACACTTCTCTCCGTTTCTCTAACAATGGAGACGTCCATTATATCACCCTTTTATTTATACAAATATTTTAACTTTTAAGCAGTACTAATCGGACAAAAAAATAGATACAAGCTATAATTTTGATGTAGATAACACTTATTTATACTAAAAGTTAATATTTCATGCTCTGAAGTTTTTTCGGTGTGCGTAAGAAAAAAAAAATGTAGTTGTACAATATATAATACTTGTATATAATTAGTTCAATGTTCAGTTGAAAATAAATGGCGACTGCATTAATCAGTAAAAAGTATGCAAATTTAATCTGATACTTGAAGCTTTTAAAATTTTTATGAGTAGTCTACAGTAGTTGTACACGTAGTCAAAGGAGTACGACTTGGATGCTATGGATGGCATAAGGTCTCGTGCTACGGTTCAAATCTATCATATAAATTTCAATCTTTGATTTAAACAGCTCAGTAAATTAGTTATATAATGAACTTATAAAATACTAATTTTTACTATTTTTTATGATTTATGAAATATGACAAAAAATGACCTAAGTATTGACAATTTTCTTTTATTTTTAAGTTTTTTTTTCCATCTTTCATAAATCACATAAATCATAAAAATAGTAATTTTTTTAAAAATAATAAAAAATTAGTATTCAATGAGTTCATTATATAACAAATTTACTGAGCTACTTAGAATGAAATTTGAAGTTTATTTCATATGTTTTTCAGATTGTAGCACAAATGACCTTATGATATCCATAACATCCAAGTCTTACTCTAATAAAAAAATAATGTTGACTCATTAATTAGTAAAAGGTATGAACATTTGATCTGAAGTTTTTTATTTATCTATCCCTCATTTTTTTTCCCAAAAAAATAACCCTTATTTCTCATATATCCAAAATTTGATAAAATCATGGCTAAAACTAAACACAAGCGGATGAAAAATATTTGCATGGACGCATGCAAATTCCGGTTATTCTCTCATCTATAGTATTTATAATATATTTTTGACACTCTGAATGCATACTTCAGTTAGAGCTTTTGAACACATGCCCATGCATAGTATTGTTAAACTTTTAAAATTAATAAAGTTATTGCAGTTTTTTTTTCTTAAAAAAATAGGGATAATCAGGTAAAAAAATAATACAAGTCGAACTTCAGAGGAAAGCCTATGAAAATTTTCCATTTTATGAATATTTGTATAATTTGTTATTTTAAAAAATAATAGTAATCTTAAAAACATTTCAAATTTTAAATAATAATGTTCTATGTCATGATATATATATATATATATATATATATATATATCTCCATTTCTCCATTCTTATATAATGCACGTAGTTGTCCTGATCCATCAACGGCTGAGATCGAAGGATGAATTTTTAGATTTAATATCAGCCCTCCAATTACATAATATGTCATCTTTTGATTAAATGCATCTATTTTATGTGTAGAAATCTAAATTTAGTTAAAAATATACTCACCACACATACTGCTACATAGTTTGTCACAATTAAAATTGAATGTATCCCTAGCGATCTGTTTTCTTATTTCTCCTTAAAGCTATATATATATTTAATTAATGCAATTAAATTATTTCTTTAAAATACACCGTTTGATATAAATCTAATTAAGGATGTCCTATCTTTGATTCTGGCAATTAAATTATTTCCTTAAATTTTTTTTGTAAACTTCGTTTCCTTTCTATATCATAAAATAAGACAACTATGATTAGTAATAAATTATTAAATTGGATTCATATAAAATTATAAAGTTTATTATTTAGACAATAGTAATACCGACGCTTAAATAATTCATCACAAAACTATAAAGAAAAAAAATCTCAAAGTTCTTATTAAAACTATGAAATCTGATTTGGTTATCAATTATTTAGATGTAGAAATTATTTTATTAAAAAGAAGAATAAATTATTAGTAATTATTAAGAACCGATCCAAACCGTTGAACATGTTCTTCATATTGAAATGTGCTTGGAGACCAAATTTTATATTTTTTGGAATTTTTTTTATATTTATTAAGCCACTTTGAAAATCGCAGATCCGATGGTTCAGAAATTTTTACTGTTTTTTTACTGTTCACAGCAGATCTGAGATTTTCAAAGTGGCTTAATAAATAGCAAAAAAAAATTCAAAAAATGTAAAATTTGGTCTCCAAGCACATTTCAATACGAAGAACATGTTCAATGGTTCGGATCGGGTGTTTGGATTTTTAAAACAGAGATATAGCGTAGAGTACAAAGGCGTTTTACTCTATAGAGTACCATAGTCCATCTCTCTCTCTCTCTCTCTCTCTCTCTATATATATATATATAGATGAGGAGGGTTCCAATGCACCCAAAATTTTATGTTCAAATACACCATCTTTTTTGTGCTCCAATATGCTCCACACCCTTTATCCCCGTTTTCAAAATCCGAACAGTCGATCCGGACTGCTTAATATGATTTTCATAATAAAATATGCTTGGAGACCAAGTTTTATATTTTTTTAGAATTATTTTACTATTTTTTTAGATAGGTACAAAATCACTGTTTTAAGGAGATTCTAGACCATCCGATAAAGTGATATTACACCAATGTAAAAAAATAGTAAAAAATTCTCAAAAATATAAAATTTGGTCTCCAAGCATATTTTATTATGAAGATCATGTTGAGCGGTATAGATTGGTTGTTCAGATTTTGAAAACGGAGATAAAAGATGTGGACCATATTGGAGCACAAAATGATGGTGTATTTGTATGTTTGATTTAGTACAAATTGCAATAATTAACGGAATTTCAAAAAAGAAAAGAAAAAAAAATCAATGATAACTTTTATTTAAAAAAATATTTAGAAAAAAGTAATTCACGTCAAGTGAGAATAAAAAAAATCACCCGGTAAGACAACCCAATAGCCATGAATTATAAAATTATAATGACAAAATAATCACACATTATCATATCCATTACCTTATCATTTTTATCAAAAGAAACACTAAAATAGTAAAGAATTGCCTCCCGAAAAAGCAAGTCAAAGTGTCAAACATATCTCAAGATATATATGTCAGTACATTTCCTATAATAGTCGTTAATATTTGAAGGGTAGAAAACTTATTTTCCAGAATACTGTCAAATTAATCATATATTATCTTTCGTTTCTCTAGATTTTCTTCATTTAATGTAGATCTTCTTTTTTTTTCATATTTCCTAATCAGTAAAATATTGAAAATGTTATTTCCTTATAAAAAAAGCCATTAATTGAATGTATATAAGTATATTAATCAGTAAACAATACCATCTATCTAAAATGAATCAAATCATGATTCATGAACGTTACAGAAAACCTCTACAACGGATACACTCAATATTACACGGGATAAATCATAAATCGGTTACTTCTCCACCAACTTCTGGTCCTACTTTCTCTTCTTCCCTCTTTGCTCCTAAGCAACGCATATATATTCCCACAACCCCCGCCACCCCAAATTTTTTCACAAATAAAAAAGGAGACAGAAAGCAACCTTTTTTTTAATAATAAAAAGAAAACAGAGAAGGAAGGCAGAAGGAGAAACAAGAATGGAAGAGAAATCAAATGAATGCCAACATCAACAAGAGGAGCTAGTGCTAATAGTCGGGGCCGGCCCGTCAGGTCTAGCAGTAGCAGCCTCCCTGGCCGAGCGAGGGATCCAGAGTCTGATCCTCGAGCGGGACGATTGCATTGGCCCGCTCTGGCGCAAGAAGTCATATGACCGTGTATGCTTGCACTTGGCAAAGCAATACTGCTCTCTCCCACATTTGCCACACTCTGAGACCACCTCCACCTACATCCCCAAATCTGAATTCATCTCCTATCTTGACTCCTATGCGGAGCGGTTCCGTTTGCGGATCTGTTTCGGGCGCCAAGTGGAGTCGGCCCGGTATGACCATAGGTTGGGTCGCTGGATTTTAAAGGCCAGGAATGGTGATGTTTTGGAGGAGTATGTTGGGAGATACCTAGTGGTGGCGGCAGGGGAGAACGATGAAAAGGTGGTGCCAGATGTTAACGGGTTGGAGAGTTTTAAAGGGGTGGCAATCCACTCGAGCGAGTACCGTACCGGGTCTGCATTTAAAGGGAAGGATGTGCTCATTGTCGGATCGGGTAATTCAGGTATGGAGATCGCCTATGATCTGATTGAAGCCGGGGCAAGGACTTCGATTGTTGTGCGCAGCCCGGTAAGTAGATTACATGTTTTGCATGCTCTGTTTTATTGCTCTGTTTGTTGTTCAAACTATCCATGTCTTCTTGCTTATGATTGTTGACATGCAACAAATAATTGATTGGATATTACAAAATTCAATTTCTTCAAACGACAATCATTTTATATTTATTTATTTCTATAGTAGGCAAAACACCTACATACAACATTTTACGAAATAAATGAAAATAATTATTTAGTAATTTTATTGGATTTGTTCTGTAAGACTGCTTTTCTAATGAAACAAGAATTGGTTGCTAGTTTTTTTTAGGGAAAAAATAATAATAAGAGATGTTTCAGGTGCAAGGAAAAAGACTAAAATTCTTAAAACAACAAACATACCTCTGCTTTATAATTTTTTGACCTGGTCAACAGGAAAAAAGTTTTAGTAGTTTGGTAAAGAGATGAAAACTATATTTGTTAACAAATTAATATTTTTGAAGTAATAACATAAATTAGCATATCCGGTCCTTGATTAGCTAATCAATACGACCTCAAAATTATTAATTAAACCTAGGAGTTGTTTACTTGTCTCACTGTTTCTTTTCTTTCCCATGTTTTTTTTTCTATTGTCTTTTTCTAAATCCACACTGTCAGATCATGGTAATAAATATAATGATATTAAAAATATAAATCTACAAAAAGATGGGACCTGAACAGTTTTATTCCGACAGGTACATACCTCAAGTTTATTTATTTATTCTTAAAAAATATAAGCGGTCCCATGATAATACATTGGATTCTGTAATAATTAAAACCAATGCTCATCCTCTATTCTCTGTCTGTATCTGTTACAGTGATGCTCTATTTTATTTTTACATTCTGGCATGGCTTTCTATGTTCTGGTTCAGTGGTTCTGGCATTTAGCAACAAACTAATCTGATTTTGCCAATTAATGCGGGTGGTATAGTTAGAATTTACTACTGATGGTCACACACCTAACTTGTGCTGTGCTTATCACAGACAAGTGATTAATTTCCCCAGATCTGGCAAACTCTGATCTCATTTAATTATCCGTATGAATCCAAACCCGTCCTAATCAATTTTTAAGCGAAGTTGTCTGATCTGAACTATATCCTACACAACTCACTACCCGATTAAAATCAGAACCCGAGCAGCATGAAATGTGATGAACCCGTAAACAATTTGGAAAATGCTCATTCCAACCATCTTAATGGGTCTGACAGGAGCTGTTGTCTGAAGTTGAAATTATACGCAAAATAGTTATTTAATTTTGAATCCAATAATCTGTCATTGCATTTGATATGTTATAACCTGAGGCTAGCTAGTACAAAACAGATCAGAAGCTAGGTCAATTTTGTTACAGTAATAAACCAACTTTACTGATCTTTACATTTATTCCAAATTAAATTAATATTCTGACATGATGCTATTCTTTCTTATTTTTTTTTCCATGTTACAGGTCCATATTGTTACTAAAGAGATCTGGTTATTTGGCATGCGCCTGATGAACTATCTACCAATGTCCATAGTAGACCAAATTATTCTCTTCCTCTGTTATCTCAGGTTTGGCAACACTGCCAAGTATGGTCTCAGAAGGCCTGATATTGGGCCCCTGTACATGAAATCCTACACTCCTATTTATCCAGTTGTAGATGTTGGCGCTTATGACAGGATCAAGAACGGAGAAATTCAGGTGAAGTTTTCTATGTATTAAATAATATTTAGTTAATTTCAATTTTTTTATAGTAGTTAATTTGCAAGAAAAAGAAAAACTGAATCTCGTAAAAAATTAAAGGGGGAATTTCATGTATACCCCTCAAAAACTTCAAAATTACGTATTTCCCCCTCTAAAGTTTGAAATTACATATTTCCCCCTCTAAATTTTGAAAAATCACAAATTTACCCATTTTATTGTTTTTTATAATAAAACTCATTCTAAATTTTTAAAATACCCATTTTGCCCTTTATTAAAATCATATAAAACACATCGGACTCAAATTTGAATCTGAAGTGTTCCACTATCGTCTGATCCGAGCGCATCGTGTTAAGATTTGCGCGCATCACTTCAATATTTGTGTAGATCTAATGTGCACGAATCTTACAGCAATTCTGATCAGCATGTACCGCATTAAGATCTGTGCGTGTCGCTTCAGTATGTGTGCATTTTTGCATCAAGATTCGTGCTGATCTTGCGTGCACAAATCTAAAAGCAGTTCGGACGGGAGAGGAACTGTTCATATTCAAATTTGAGTCAATGGAATTTACATGCTTCTAATAAAGGGTAAAATGGGTATTTGATAAATTTAGAATGAGTTTTAATATAAAAGATAATAAAATGGGTAAATTTGTGAGTTTTTTAAGTTTTGAGGGGGAAATACGTAATTTCAAACTTTAGAGGGGGAAATACGTAATTTTGAAGTTTTTGAGGGGTACACATGAAATTCCCCCAAAATTAAAAGAGGGATACTTTTAGTTATCTTTCTTGAACTACATAAAAAAAAATTGCAGTAAAAAAATTGATTTGTACTATAGGCGAAAATGTTCTAACAAATTTAGATTCACTGCTGTACAGGTTTTTCCATCTCTGACAAGCATAGAAGGAAACATGGTGACATTTTCCAATGGAAAGACACACCACTTCGACGTGATTATCTTTGCTACCGGTTATCGAAGCACAATTCGGCAATGGCTGGAGGTATCAAATCAACACATACCATTTTGAAAAGTTTCCTTAAATTTTTGCTTAAAATTAAATATGAAAAATGAAAGAGCTTTTATTGACTTGAATCAGACTGATGAGG
The DNA here is from genome assembly GCA_964058825.1 of Carex arenaria. Lineage (NCBI taxonomy): Eukaryota > Viridiplantae > Streptophyta > Magnoliopsida > Poales > Cyperaceae > Carex > Carex arenaria. The sequence goes on from CAXKVW010000157.1 coordinate 113,672, forward strand.
GTTTGATTGGAGATGATGGCATGGCAAAAAACAAATACCCTGACCACTGGAAAGGAAGCAACGGCCTTTACTGTGCCGGTCTCAACCGAAGAGGCCTCTATGGTTCCTCAGAGGATGGTCTCCTCATAGCAAACGACATCAGCAATGACTACATTATCTCCAAGGAACCTAATGGTGTGAAGTTTAATGAGAAAAATAAGTGTGTTTAATTGAAGTAATTAGAAGAAAAATTCTTGTTTATCTTTGGGTAGCGCCATAGATAATGTTGTGTAGTTAATAAAGGCATGATCTTCAGTGAAGCGAACTTTTGCTAGGCCTAAAATTCAAAATCCAGAATTCTAAAGCTTTGTTTAAAGAAATCAGATGAATCTGTTGTTGGTATCATGTTTGTTTTATTTTTGTGCTGCATTTTCATGGGAGAGGAGGGTGTCCAATGCCCATCGGACCAGAACAGTGTTTGATGGGTGGTTTCTACCATCCGATCTACTTCAAAAATCTGTGCACACGGATATTAAAGCAAATAACACGAATATTAAAGTGATGTGCACAGATCTTGAAGTGAATCGGACAGTAGAAACCACCCATCGAACATACTCTGGTCCGATGGGCATCGGACACCCCCCTTTTCCCATTTTCATCTAGGATAAACAGGTGGAGAGCTTAAATTTGTATTCTCTACATGTTTCTCAAGCATGCCAACCCAATTAATAAGAACACAGCTAATTTGGACCCTTTGATTGAATACAGATCTGGGTTGGCATTAATGCAATTTGGATCTCATCTGTTCATACTTACTTTAATTTGTATCTGGGCCTTGAGTGTTAGTTTTCTTTCCGACAAATGTAAATCTAACTCGGCCCACTGTAGCACCTCGTTGGGGGCTAAATAAAGGAGTCCGTATCCTCTGAGATATCTCAAAGTGGATTCAAAGCCGGGCCAATTTTTTTTTTTTTTTTTTTTTTGAAGGGGAGGTCAGTTGTAAACTTGTAACGTACTTTGAGATTCGTGCAGGAAATTTTTAATGTTTCGGATTTTGTACAGATCCGCTCGAAATTTGAGATATCTTATAGGATGCAAATTCGTATATGAAGGGTCTTGGTATTCAGAATATTTTATATATAGAAATATTATTAAAGTAATATAGAAATTTTAGATGGATTACAGGTGAATTACAATTTGGTAAAAATATACGATTCACTTTCGGTGCCTATTCACTTTCGGTGCCTTCTTAAGAGACTGGATACACAATTCGGATTCTTTGAAAGCTCCTACTGCCACAGGACTAGGACTAGGGCCCACAGGTAGGCCGGGTATAGATTTCCAGGCCTATCATATTGGGCTAGGCAGGCCGGATATAAATTTTAATCAGACAGGCCAGGTATAGATTTTCAAGCCCATCATATTGGGCTAGGCAGGCCGGATATAAATTTTAATCAGGTAGGCCAGGTATGGGATTGGTAAAATACCTGTGGGCTCGGCCCATTGCCATCCCTATTCGTGATTCGATTTGAATTTGATTCGAAAAAGTTCGTAAAAAGTTTGATCCGAAATAGTTCAGAATTAATTCAAACCAAACTCAAACTGGACCTGGTTCGTTCGAAATAGGTTCGCAAACAATTCAGGTTCGAATCTCAAAGTAACGTGAACTGTTGATTTCCGCTGATGACTTAAAAGTTAAAACATAAGGCCGACCTGCCATAAGTCATAACTCGTAAGTTATAACTCTCGCTTTCAGTTATGAAATCCTAAATGACTTTCACCTCTTACTTTTGGTGACTTTTCTTGTCGTAAAAAAATTTGTAAAAAATTCGAAATTGAGTTCGTAAAAAGTTCGATTCAAAATTAATTCAAATCAAACTTAGTTCGAAAGTAATTCAAACCAAACTCAAACTGAGGTAAGTTCAATTCGGTTTGATTCGTTTGCAGCCCTACACAGGACACAAATGAATATCCAAAAATTCAGTTCCTCGAGGGTGAAATAAAAAGTCGAATTCTTCGAAGGATCCGACTGCTTATTTCAGATCCTTAAGGGACTTAATTTTTTTTTTTTTGTTAACCAAATTCAGTGGTGGGAGTTAGAACAATTTATTTTTGAGTAGGGGTAGTGGTGTTCAAATGGTCGGATCAGTTATAACTGAAGTAATATAGTTAATTTTTTTTTTATTATTTCGAAAAATAGACTGAACTTTACCGAACAAACCCATTAAATGGTTTAGAAATGAATCGAACAAATTAAAGTAAATTTTGATCTTTTTTATTCAATCCGAAGTAAGATTCATGATTATGGGAATCATCTTAAGATTGATAAAATACAAAAAATAACAATAGTATTGGTATCATTATTAACAAAATGTATACATTTTCATATACAATAACTGAAGTTCTATGCAAGAATAGACATATTAAAACTAAACCGGTCCATCTTCAAAGTCGAACTATTATATAAATTCGTCGATTCGGTTAAGTTAGTTATGAGAAATCTAAATTGAACTCATCTATTTAAACCGAAATAATTCAAAAATTCATCTAAACTGATACATTTAAACATAATAACGGGACATAAACCGAACTATTTCAATTAGGGGTGCAAACGGATCGGATACGGATTGGATACTGGTAAAACCATATCCGTATTCATTTTTATTTTTCGGATACAGATACAGATCGGATATTAGACAGATACATACGGATATGGATCGGATATCTGTAAATATATACATAAATATTTCATTATATATCTTAAACTATATAGTATATATCTACTATTCAGATGCGGATAATTAAAATTCAACACCATATTCGTATCCGTATCCTCACGGATATTCGGATATCAGATATCCATATCAAACTTTCGGATATGGATCCGGATACGATTAGATATTATCCGATACGTTTGCACCCATAATTTCAATACCTCTAGGTAGGCGTGCGCAAGGCACCAAATTGTAAATTCGGTTAACTGAATGAGATTTGTATGTAGGATGGGGAGTAGATCCATTGTGGCAAAGAGAGAATGGTAACCATAGTAATAAATAAATAGTTAGGGTTCGGTCCGGTGAGATTAAATTCGTGATTCGGATATAATTCATGAATGATTCGGTACAACAAGAAAGGAAAAAAAAACCATAAATAGAAAAATAAAAGAAAATTTCGCATTTTTCTAGCAATTAATTACTGATTCGAAAACATATTGTATGTATTTTTTTTTGCATTTTAAAATGAGTTTAGTTCGAAAATGTAAAAAAAAAATGAATAAAACACAAATTATAACTGCGTGATGGGCGCGATCTTCCGAGAATTCAAATTGTGTAAGAAAGCACCGAAGAGTGAACTCGGTTCTTTCCACCAAATCAAAATCCCATCCGTAATTCATCTAAAATTCTATATTATTTTAATAATATTCTATAAATAAAAAATCCTGCTCGGTATTAGTATTTTTATAAAACAGATGTGCTATGAATATAGATAGGGAAATTAGATGGATGTAGGGGTGTCAATGGGTACGATGCGAATAGGGTAGAAGTATTTTCATACCCATACCCACTAAGAGTTGGTCTTATTAATATCATATCCTTATTTGTTTAGAATTTGTTTTACCCTACTCCATCTGTTCTCGTTAAGATTAACGAGTAACGAAACGATAGCGGGTGAATAACGAAATAGTTTACCCTACTCTATCCGTATCCGTTAAGATTCATCAGGTTAAACATATACAATCACAATTACTAATATAAAAATACAAATACAAATATGCAATCAATTCTAACTAATAGTTTTTTATAAAGAAAAAAAAATACAAGTATAATAAATTTAAAATTTAATTCGTTAACTAAATAATATGTTTAACATAATATTTTTCTTACAACAAAGGCATACTTTTTTTTCTCATGAATTAGAAAACATAAATTGAATATAATATTTATATATCTATATGTAATTTATTTTATATAGTTACCCGGCGTTACCCAATGGGTACGAAATAACTTTTATCCGTACCCATATCCGTTTATCTAACGAAAGAAAAATCCTTACTCATACCCATATCCAATAAGCTAACGCAAAAAAAAATCTTTCCCAATAAGACGGGTTTGGGTAAGATTTTTTTCCATTAGCTTATTGGGTATGGGTATGAGTAAGGATTTTTCTTTCATAAGGTAAACGTATATGGGTACAGGTAAAAGACGGATTTGCACTTGTTCTGGTGCTTAGCAATATCATTTGCATTTGTTCTTGTACTTAACAACCTTATTTGTCGTTGTTCTTGTGCTTTCTAACATAATTTGTCCATGATCTTGGGCTTATGAACCTCATGGTGCTTAGCAACATCATTTGCATGTGTTCTTAAGCTTAACAACCTCATTTCTCGTTGTTCTTATGCTTTGCAACATAATTTGCCATTGATCTTGGGCTTCTGAACCTCATTTGCCCTTGTTCGTGTGCTCAACAAACTCAATTGTAGTTGTTCATATGCTTGTGAACCTCTTTTGCCCTTGTTCTTATGCTTAGCAATATCATCTGTCCTTGTTCTTTTACCAAACAACCACATTTGTCGTTGTTCTTGCACTTTCCGACATAATTTTCCCATGATCTTTTACTTATGAACTTCATATGCATTTGTTCTTGTGCTTAGAAACCTCATTTGTCTTTGTTCGTGTGATTAACAATCTTAATTGTTGTTGTTCATATGCTTCTCAACATCTTTTGCCATTGTTCTTGTTCTTAGCTACATAATTTGTCCATGTTCTTGTGCTTAACAACCTCATTTGTCGTTGTTATTGCGCTTTGCAACATAATTTGTCATTGATCTTGTGCTTATGAACCTCATTTGCATTTGTTCTTGTGCTTAGGAACCTCATTTGCTTTTGTTCGTGTGCTTATCAACTTCAATTGTCGTTGTTCATATGCTTCTCAACCTATTTTGCCCTTGTTTTTGTGCTTAGCAACATCATTTGCCCTTATTCGTACGTTTATCAACCCCTTTTGCCCTTGTTCTTGTGCTTAGCAACTTTATTTGCACTTGTTTTTGTGCTTAGCAATGTCATTTACATTTGTTCTTGTGCTTAACAATCTCATTTGTTCTTGTGCTTAACAACTCATTTGTTCTTGCGCTTTCCAACATAATTTGACCTTGATATTGTACTTTTGAACTTCATATGCATTTGTTCTTGTTCTTGGGAACCTCATTTGCCTTTGTCCGTGTGCTTAACAACCTCAATTGTCGTTGTTCATATGTTTGTCAACCTCTTTTGTCCTTGATCTTGTGCTTATGAACCTCATTTGCATTTGTTCTTGTGCTTAGGAACCTCATTTGCCCTTGTTTGTGTGCTTATCAATCTCAATTGTCGTTGTTCATATGCTTCTCAACATCATTTTCCCTTGTTCTTGTGCTTAGCAACATCATTTGCCCTTGTTCGTACGTTTATCAACCCCTTTTGCCCTAGTTTTTGTGCTTAGCAACCTCACATGCACTTGTTCTGCTGCTTAGCAACGTCATTTGCATTTGTTCTTGTGCTTAACAACCTCATTTGTCGATGTTCTTGTGCTTTGCAAGATAATTTGCCCTTGATCTTGTGTTTATGAACCTCATTTGCATTTGTTCTTGTGCTTTGGAACCTCATTTTCCCTTATTCGTGTGCTTAACAACCTCAATTGTCGTTGTTTATATGCTTGTCAACCTCTTTGGCCCTTGTTCTTATTCTTAGCAACATCATTTGCCCTTGTTCTTAGGCTTATAAACCTCTTATGCTATTGTTCTTGCGTTTTGCAACATAATTTGCCCTTGATCTGGTGCTTATGAACCTCATTTGCATTTGTTCTTGTACTTGGGAACCTCATTTGCCATTGTTCGTGTGCTTAACAACCTCAATTGTCGTTATTCATTTGTTTGTCAACCTCTTTTGCCTATGTTCTTGTGCTTAGCAATATCATTTGACTTTGTTGTTGTGCTTAACAACATCATTTGTCGTTGTTCTTGCGCTTTCTAACATAATTTGCCCTTGATCTTGTACTTATGAACCTCATTTGCATTTATTCTTGTGCTAAGGAACCTCATTTGCCCTTGTTCGTGTGCTTATCAACCTCAATTGTCATTGTTCATATGCTTCTCAACCTCTTTTGGCATTGTTCTTGTGCTTAGCAACATCATTTGCCCTTATTCGTACATTTATCAACCCCTTTTGCCCTTGTTCTTGTGCTTAGCAATCTCATGTGCACTGGTTCTGGTACTTAGCAATGTCATTTGCATTTGTTCTTGTGCTTAACAACCTCATTTGTCGTTGTTCTTGTGCTTTGCAACATAATTTGCCCTTGATCTTGGGTTTATGAACACCATTTGCAATTGTTCTTGTGCTTTGGAACTTTATTTGCCCTTGTTTGTGTGCTTAACAACCTCAATTGTCATTGTTCATATACTTGTCAACCTCTTTTGACCTTGATCTTGTGCCTAGCAACATTAGTTGACCTTGTTCTTGTGCTTAACAACCTCAATTGTCGTTGTTATTGTGCTTTGCAACATAATTTGCTCTTGATCTTGTGCGTATGAACCTCATTTGCATTTGTTCTTGTGCTTCGGAACATCATTTGACCTTGTTCGTGTGCTTAACAACCTCAATTGTTGTTGTTCATATGTTTGTCAACATCTTTTGCAAATGTTCTTGTGCTTAGCAACATCATTTGACTTTGTTCTTGTCCTTAACAACCACATTTGTCGTTGTTCTTGTGCTTTTTAACATAATTTGCCCTTGATCTTGTACTTATGAACCTCATTTGCATTTGTTCTTATGCTTAGGAACCTCATTTTTCCTTGTTTGTGTGTTTATCAACCTCAATTATCGTTGTTCATATGCTGCTCAACCTCTTTTGCCATTGTTCATGTGCTTAGCAACATCATTTGCCCTTGTTAGTACATTTATCAACCCCTTTTGCCCTTGGTCTTGTGCTTAGCAACCTCATTTCCACTTGTTCGGGTGCTTAGCAATGTCATTTCCATTTGTTCTTGTGCTTAACAACCTCATTTGTCGTTCTTCTTGCGCCTTGCAACATAATTTGGCCATGATCTTGTGCTTATGAATCTCATTTGCATTTGTTCTTGTGCTTAGTAACCTCATTTGCCCTTATTCGTATGCTTATCAACCTCAATTGTCGTTGTTTGTATGGTTCTCAACCTCATTTGCCCTTGTTCTTGTGCTTAGCAACATCATTTGCCCTTGTTCGTACATTTATCAACACCTTTTGCCCTTGTTCTTGTGCTTAAGAACCACATTTGTCGTTGTTATTGTGTTTTGCAACATAATTTACCCTTGATCTTGTTGTTATGAACATCATTTGCATTTGTTCTTGTGCTTAGGAACCTCATTTGCCCTTTTTCGTGTGCTAAATCCCTTCTACCCTTGTTTTTGTGCTTCGCAACCTCATTTGCACTTGTTCTGGTGCTTAGCAACGTCATTTGCAATTGTTCTTATGCTTAACAACCTCATTTCTCGTTGTTCTTGTGCTTTGCAACATAATTTGTCATTTATCTTGGGCTTATGAATCTCATTTGCATTTGTGCGTGTGCTTAAGAACCTCATTTGCCCTTGTTCGTGTGCTTAACAACCTCAATTGTCGTTGTTCATATACTTGTCAACCTCTTTTGCCCTTGTTCTCCGGCTGAGCAACATCATTTGTCCTTGTTCTTGTGCCTAACAACCTCATTTGCGCTTTCCAATATTATTTGCCCCTGATCTTGTACTTACGGACTTCATATGCAATTGTTCTTGTGCTTAGCAACCTCATTTGCCTTTGTTCGTGTTCTTAACAAACTTAATTGTTGTAGTTCATATGCTTCTCAACCTCTTTTGCCATTGTTCTTGTTCTTTGCGACATAATTTGCCCTTGTTCTTGTGCTTAACAACCTCATTTGTTGTTGTTCTTGCGCTTTGCAACATAATTTGCCCTTGATCTTGAGCTGATGAACCTTATTTGCAATTGTTCTTGTGCTTAGGAACCTCTTTTGCCCTTGTTCGTATGTTTATCAACCTCAATTGTCATTGTTCATATGCTTTTCAACCTCATTTGCCCTTCTTCTTGTGCTTAGCAACATCATTTGCCCTTGTTCATATGTTTATCAACACCTTTTGCCCTTGTTCTTGTGCTTAGCAACCTCATTTGCATTTTATCTTGTGCTTAAGAACCTCATTTATCGTTGTTCTTGTGCTTTGCAAGATAATTTGCCCTTGATCTTGTGTTTATGAACCTCATTTGCATTTGTTCTTGTGCTTTGGAACCTCATTTTTCCTTGTTCGTGTGCTTAACAACCTCAATTGTCGTTGTTCATATGATTGTCAACCTCTTTTGCCCTTGTTCTTATTCTTAGCAACATCATTTGCCCTTGTTCGTAGGCTTATCAACCTCTCATGATATTGTTCTTGCGTTTTGCAACATAATTTACCCCTGATCTGGTGCTTATGAACCTCATTTGCATTTGTTCTTGTACTTGGGAACCTCATTTGCCATTGTTCGTGCGCTTAACAACCTCAATTGTCGTTATTCATATGTTTGTCAACCTCTTTTGCCCATGTTCTTGTGCTTAGCAATATCATTTAACTTTGTTGTTGTGCTTAACAACATCATTTATCGTTGTTCTTGTGCTTTCTAACATAATTTGCCCTTGATCTTGTGCTTATGAACCTCATTTGCATTTATTCTTGTGCTAAGGAACCTTATTTGCCCTTGTTCGTATGCTTATCAACCTCTATTGTCATTGTTCATATGCTTCTCAACCTCTTTTGCCATTGTTCTTGTGCTTAGCAACATCATTTGCCCTTATTCGTACATTTATCAACCCATTTTGCCCTTGTTCTTGTGCTTAGCAACCTCATGTGCACTGGTTCTGGTGCTTAGCAACGTCATTTCCATTTGTTCTTGTGCTTAACAACCTCATTTGTTGTTGTTCTTGTGCTTTGCAACATAATTTGCCCTTGATCTTGGGTTTATGAACCCCATTTGCAATTGTTCTTGTGCTTTGGAACTTCATTTTCCCTTGTTCGTGTGCTTAACAACCTCAATTGTCATTGTTCATATACTTGTCAAACTCTTTTGACCTTGTTCTTGGGCCTAGCAACATTAGTTGACCTTGTTCTTGTGCTTAACAACCTCATTTGTCGTTGTTATTGTGCTTTGCAACATAATTTGCCCTTGATATGGGGTGTATGAACCTCATTTGGATTTGTTCTTGTGCTTTGGAACATCATTTGACCTTGTTCGTGTCCTTAACAACCTCAATTTTCGTTGTTCATATGCTTGTCAACCTCTTTTGCCCTTGTTCTTATTTTTAGCAACATCATTTGCCCTTTTTCTTATACTTATCAACCTCTTTTGCTATTTTTCTTGCGCTTTGCAAAATAATTTGCCCCTGATCATGTGCTTATGAACCTCATTTGCATTTGTTCTTGTGCTTGGAAACCTCATTTGCCCCTGTTCGTGTACTTAACAACCTCAATTGTTGTTGTTCATATGGTTGTCAACACCTTTTGCTCATGTTCTTGTGCTTAGTAACATCATTTGACTTTGTGCTTGTGCTTAACAACCTCATTTGTCGTTGTTCTTGCGCTTTTCAACATAATTTGCCCTTGATCTTGTACTTATAAACCTCATTTGCATTTGTTCTTGTACTTAGGAACCTCATTTGCCCTTGTTCGTGTGATTATCAACCTCAATTGTCGTTGTTCGTATGCTTCTCAACCTCATTTGCCCTTGTTCTTATGCTTAGCAACATCATTTGCCCTTGTTCGTACATTTATCAACTCCCTTTTCCCTTGTTCTTGTGCTTAGCAACCTTATTTGCACTTGTTCTGCTGCTTAGCAACGTCATTTGCATTTGTTCTTGTGCTTAACAACCTCATTTTTCGTTGTTATTGTGCTTTGCAACATAATTTGCCCTTGATCCGGGGTTTATGAACCTCATTTGCATTTGTTCTTGTGCTTTGGAACCTCATATGCCCTTGTTCGTGTGCTTAACAATCTCAATTGTCGTTGTTCATATGCTCTTAGCAACATCATTTGCCCTTGTTCACCTTTTACCCCTGTTCATGTGCTTAGCAACCTCATTTGCACTTGGTTTGGTGCTTAGCAACATCATTTGCATTTGCTCTTGTGCTTAAGAACATCATTTGTCGTTGTTCTTGAGCTTTGCAATATAATTTATCCTTGATCTTGTGGTTATGAACATCATTTGCATTTGTTCTCTTGCTTATCCTCATTTGCCCTTGTTCGTGTGCTTAACATCCTCAATTGTCGTTGTTCATTTGTTTCTAAACCTCTTTTGCCCATGTTCTTGTGCTTAGCAACATCATTTGCCCTTGTTCGTATGTTTATCAACACCTTCAGCCCTTGTTCTTATGCTTAGCAACCTCATTTGCACTTGTTCTGGTGCTTAGCAGCGTCATTTGCATTTGTTCTTGTGCTTAAGAACCTCATTGTTCATTGTTCATGTGCTTTGCAACATAATTTGCCATTGATCTTGGGCTTATGAACCTCACTTGCATTTGTTCTTGTGCTTAGGAACCTCATTTGTCATTGTTTGTGTGCTTAACAACCTCAATTGTCGTTGTTCATATGCTTGTGAACCTCTTTTGCCCTTGTTCTTATGCTTAGCAACATCATTTGTCCTTGTTCTTGTGCCTAACAACCTCATTTGTCGTTGTTCTTGCGCTTTCCAACATAATTTGCCAATGACCTTGTACTTATGAACTTCATATACATTTGTTCTTGTGCTTAGGAACATCATTTTCCTTTGTTCGTGTACTTAACAACCTTAATAGTTGTTGTTCTAATCCTTCTCAACCTATTTTGCCTTTGTTCTTGTTCTTAGCTACATAATTTGTCCTTGTTCTTGTGCTTAACAATCTCATTTGTCGTTGTTCTTGCACTATGCACCATAATGTGCCCTTGATCTTCTACTTATGAACCTCATTTGTTCTTCTCCATAGGAACCTCATTTGCCCTTGTTCGTGTGCTTATCAACCTCAATTATCGTTGTTCATATGCTTCTGAACCTCTTTTGCCCTTGTTCATGTGCTTAGCAACATCATTTACACTTGCTCTGGTGCTTAGCAATGTCATTTCCACTTGTTCTTGTGCTTAACAACTCATTTGTTGTTGTTCTTGCGCCTAGCACCATAATTTAGCCATGATTTTGTGCTTATGAATCTCATTTACATTTGTTCTTGTGCTTAGGAACCTCATTTGCAGTTTTTTCGTGTTCTTAACAACCTTAATTGTTGTTGTTCATATGCTTCTCAACCTCTTTTTCCCTTGTTCTTGTTCATAGATACATAATTTGCCCTTGTTCTTGTGTTTAACAAACTCATTTGTCGTTGTTCTTGCGTTTTGCAACATAATTTGCCCTTGATCTTGTGCTTGTGAACCTCATTTACATTTGTTCTCGTGCTTAGGAACCTCATTTGTCCTTGTTCGTGTGCTTATCAACCTCAATTGTCGTTGTTCATATGCTTTTCAACCACTTTTGCCCTTATTTGCCCTTGTTCATATGTTTATAACATTTTGCCCTTGTTCTTGTACTTAGCAACCTCATTTGCACTTGGTTTGGTCCATAGCAACATTATTTGCATTTGCTCCTGTGCTTAAGAACATCATTTGTCGTTGTTCTTGTGGTTTGCAACATAATTTACCCTTGATCTTGTGGTTATGAACATCATTTGCATTTGTTCTCTTGCTTAGGAACCTCATTTGTCCTTGTTCGTATGCTTAACAGCTTCAATTGTCGTTGTTCATTTGTTTCTAAACCTCTTTTGCCCATCATTTTGTGCTTAGGAATAACATTTGCACTTGTTCGTACGTTTATCAACCCCTTGAGCCCTTGTTCTTATGCTTAGTAACCTCATTTGCACTTGTTCTAGTGCTTAGCGACGTCATTTGCATTTGTTCTTGTGCTTAACAACCTCATTGCTCGTTGTTCTTGTCATAATTTGCCATTGATCTTGGGCTTATGAACATCATTTGCATTTATTATTGTGCTTAGGAATCTCATTTTTCCTTGTTCGTGAGCTTAACAACCTCAATTATCGTTGTTCATAAGCTTGTGAACCTCTTTTACCTTTGTTCTTATGCTTAGCAACATCATTTGTCCTTGTTCTTGTGCCTAACAACCTCATTTGTCGTTGTTCTTGCGCTTTCCAACATAATTTGCCTTTGATCTTGTACTTATGAACTTCATATGCATTTGTTCTTGTGCTTAGGAACCTCATTTGCCTTTGTTCGTGTGCTTAACAACCTAAATTGTTGTTGTTTTAATGCTTCTCAACCTCTTTTGCCTTTGTTCTTGTTCTTAGCTACATAATTTGCCCTTGTTCTTGAGCTTAACAATCTCATTTGTCGTTGTTCTTGCGCTTTGCAACATAATATGCCCTTGATCTTGTGCTTATGAACCTCATTTGCACTTGTTCTTGTGCTTAGGAACCTCATTTGCCCTTGTTCATGTGCTTATCAACCTCAATTATCATTGTTCATATGCTTCTCAACTTCTTTTGCCCTTGTTCTTGTGCTTGGCAACATCATTTGTGTTCGTACATTTATCAACCCCTTTTGCCCTTTTTCTTGTGCTTAGCAACCTCATTTACACTTGTTCTGGTGCTTAGCAATGTCATTTCCAGTTGTTCTTGTGCTTACCAACCTTATTTGTCGTTGTTCTAATCCTTGCAAAAAAACTTGGCCATGATCTTGTGCTTATGAATCTCATTTGCATTTGTTCTTGTGCTTAGGAACCTCATTTGCCCTTGTTCATGTGCTCAACCTAAATTGTCGTTGTTTATATGCTTGTGAACCTCTTTTGCCCTTATTCTGATGCTTAGCAACATCATTTGTCCTTGTTCTTGTGCCTAACAACCTCATTTGTAGTTGTTCTTGCGCTTTCCAATATTATTTGCCCTTGATCTTGTACTTACGAACTTCATATGCATTTGTTCTTATGCTTAGCAACCTCATTTGCAGTTGTTCATGTTCTGAACAACCTTAATTGTTGTTGTTCTTATGCTTCGCAACCTCTTTTGCCCCTTGTTCTTGTTCTCAGCTACGTAATGTGCCCTTGTTCTTGTGCTTAACAAACTCATTTGTCGTTGTTCTTGTGCTTTGCAACATAATTTGCCCTTGATCTTGTGCTTGTGAACCTCATTTACAATTGTTCTTGTGCTTAGGAACCTCATTTGTCCTTGTTCGTGTGCTTATCAACCTCAATTGTCGTTATTCATATGCTATTCAAAACCTCTTTTGCCCTACTTCTTGTGCTTAGCAACATCATTTGCCCTTGTTTGTCTGTTTATAAACACCCTTTACCCTTGTTCTTTTGCTTAGCAACCTCATTTGCACTTGTTATGGTGCTTAGCAACGTCATTTGCATTTGTTCTTGTGCTTAACAACCTCATTGCTCGTTGTTCTTGTGCTTTGCATCATAATTTACCATTGATCTTGGGCTTATGAACCTCATTTGCATTTGTTCTTATGCTTAGGAACCTCATTTGCCATTGTTGGTGTGCTTAACAACCTCAATTGTGTTGTTCGTATGCTTGTGAACCTCTTTTGCCCTTGCTCTTATGCTTAGCAACATCATTTGTCCTTGTTCTTGTGCCTAACAACCTCATTTGTCTTTGTTCTTGCGCTTTCCAACATAATTTGCCATTGATCTTGTACTTATGAACATCATATGCCTTTGTTCTTGTGCATAGGAACCTCATTTGCAGTTGTTCGTGTTCTTAACAACCTCAATTGTTGTTGTTCATATGCTTCTCAACCTCTTATGTCATTGTTCTTGTTCTTATGAACATCATATGCCTTTGTTCTTGTGCATAGGAACCTCATTTGCAGTTGTTCGTGTTCTTAACAACCTCAATTGTCGTTGTTCTTGTGCTTTGCATCATAATTTACCATTGATCTTGGGCTTATGGACCTCATTTGCATTTGTTCTTATGCTTAGGAACCTCATTTGCCATTGTTGGTGTGCTTAACAACCTCAATTGTGTTGTTCGTATGCTTGTGAACCTCTTTTGCCCTTGCTCTTATGCTTAGCAACATCATTTGTCCTTGTTCTTGTGCCTAACAACCTCATTTGTCTTTGTTCTTGTGCTTTCCAACATAATTTGCCATTGATCTTGTACTTATGAACATCATATGCCTTTGTTCTTGTGCATAGGAACCTCATTTGCAGTTGTTCGTGTTCTTAACAACCTCAATTGTTGTTGTTCATATGCTTCTCAACCTCTTATGTCATTGTTCTTGTTCTTAGCTACATAATTTACCCTTGTTCTTGTGCTTAACAAACTCATTTTCTTTGTTCTTGTGCTTTGCAACATAATTTGTCCTTGATCTTGTGCTTATGAACCTCATTTGCATTTGTTCTTGTGCTTAGGAACCTGATTTGTCCTTCTTCGTGTGCTTATCAACCTCAATCGTCGTTGTTCATCTGCTTTTCAACCTCTTTTTCCCTTCTTCTTCTTGTTGTTAGCAACATCATTTGCCCTTGTTCGTTTGTCTATAAACACCTTTTGCCCTTGTTCTTGTGGTTAGCAACCTCATTTGTATTTGTTATTGTGCTTAAGAACCACATTTTTCATGGTTCTTGTGCTTTGCAACATAATTTACCCTTGATCTTGTGGTTATGAACATCATTTGCATTTGTTATTGTGCTAAGGAACCTCGTTTTGCCCATTTTTGTGTGCTATCCCTTCTGCCCTTGTTTTTGTGCTTAGCAACCGCATTTGTTCTTGTTCATATGATTGTGAACCTCTTTTGTCCTTGTTCTTATGCTTAGGAACATCATTTGTCCTTGTTCTTGTGCCTAACAACTTCATTTGTCGTTGTTATTGTGCTTTGCAACATAATTTGTCATTGATCTTGGGCTTATGAATCTCATTTGCATTTGTTCTTGTGCATAGGAACCTCATTTGCCCTTGTTCGTGTGTTTAAAAACCTCAATTGTCGTTGTTTATATGCCTTTCAACCTTTTTTCCCCGTGTTCTTGTGCTTTGCAACATCATTTGCCCTTGTTCATCTGTTTATAAACACATTTTGCCCTTGTTCTTGTGCTTAGCAACCTCATTTGTATTTTATCTTGTGCTGAAGAACCACATTTGTCGTTGTTCTTGTGTTTTGCAACAAAATTTACCCTTGATCTTGTGGTTATGAACATCATTTGCATTTGTGCTTGTGCTTAGGAATCTCAGTTGTCCTTGTTCGTGTGCTTAACAGTCTTAATTGTCGTTGTTCATATGTTTGTAAACCTCTTTTGTCCATGTTCTTGTACTTAGCAATAACATTTACCCTTGTTCGTATGTTTATCAACCCATTTAGCCATTGTTCTTGTGCTTAGTAACCTCATTTGCACTTGTTCTAGTGCTTAGCAACGTCATTTTCATTTGTTTTTTTGGTTAACAACCTCATTGCTCGTTGTTCTTGTGCTTTGCAACATAATTTTCCATTGATCTTCGGCTTATGAACCTCATTTGCATTTGTTCTTGTGCTTAGGAACCTAATTTGCCCTTGTTCGTGTGCTTAACAACTTCAATTGTCGTTGTTTATATTCTTGTGAACCTCTTTTGTCATTGTTCTTATGCTTAGGAACATCATTTGTCCTTGTTCTTGTGCCTAACAACCTCGTTTGTCGTTGTTATTGTGCTTTGTAACATAATTTGCCATTGATCTTGGGCTTATGAATCTCATTTGCATTTGTTCTTGTGCATAGGAACCTCATTTGCCCTTGTTCGTGTGTTTAACAACCTCAATTGTTGTTGTTCATATGCTTGTCAACATCTTTTGCCCTTGTTCTTATGCTTAGCAACATCATTTGTCCTTGTTCTTCTGCCTAACAACCTCATTTGTCCTTGTTCTTGAGATTTCCAATATTATTTGCCCTTGATCTTGTACTTACGAACTTCATATGCATTTGTTCTTGTGCTTAGGAACCTCGTTTGCAATTGTTCATGTTTTTAACAACTTTAATTGTTGTTGTTCATATGTTTCTCAACCTCTTTTGCCCATGTCCTTGTTCATAGCTACATAATTTGCCCTTGTTCTTGTGCTTAACAAACTCATTTGTCGTTGTTCTTGCGCTTTGCAACATAATTTGCCCTTGATCTTGTGCTTGTGAACCTCATTTACATTTGTTCTTGTGCTTAGGAACCTCATTTGTCCTTGTTCGTGTGCTTATCAACCTCAATTTTCATTGTTCATATGCTTTTCAATCTCTTTTTCCCTTGTTCTTTTGCTTTGCAACATAATTTGCTCTTGTTCATATGTTTATAAACACCTTTTGCCCTTGTTTTTGTGCTTAGCAACCTCATTTGCACTTGTTCTGGTGCTTAGCAATGTCATTTGCATTTGTTCTTGTGCTTAACAACCTCATTTCTCGTTGTTCTTGTGCTTTGCAACATAATTTGCCATTGATCTTGGGCTTATGAACCTCATTTGCATTTGTTTGTGTGCTTAGGAACCTCATTTGCATTTGTTTGTGTGCTTAGGAACCTCATTTTCCCTTGTTCGTGTGCTTAAGAACCTCAATTGTCGTTGTTCATATGCTTGTCAACCTCTTTTGCCCTTGTCCTTGTTCTTAGCTACATAATTTGCCCTTGTTCTTGTGCTTAACAAACTCATTTGTCGTTTGTCTAGCGCTTTGCAACATAATTTGCCCTTGATCTTGTGGTTGTGAACCTCATTTACATTTGTTCTTGTGCATAGGAACCTCATTTGACGTTGTTCGTGTGCTTATCAACTTCAATTATCGTTGTTCATATGCTTTTCAACCTTTTTTTCCCTTGTTCTTGTGCTTTGCAACATCATTTGCCCTTGTTCATCTAAACATAAACAACTTTCATGTTCTTGTGCTTAGCAACCTCATTTGCATTTTATCTTGTGCTTAAGAACCTCATTTGTCGTTGTTCTTGTGCTTTACAACAAAATTTACCCTTGATCTTATGGTTATGAACATCATTTGCATTTGTTCTTATGCTTAGGAATCTCATTTGCCCTTGTTCGTGTGCTTAACAGCTCAATTGTCGTTGTTCAAATATTTGTCAACCTCTTTTGCCCATGTTCTTGTGCTTAGCAATAACATCTAACCTTGTTCGTACGTTTATCAGCCCATTTAGCCCTTGTTCTTGTGCTTAGTAACCTCATTTGCACTTGTTCTGGTGCTTAGCAACGACATTTTCATTTGTTCTTATGCTTAACAACCTCATTGCTCATTGTTCTTGTGCTTTGCAACATAATTTTCCATTGATCTTAGGATTATGAACCTCATTTGCATTTGTTCTTTTGATTAGGAACCTCATTTGCACTTGTTCGTGTGCTTAACAACCTCAATTGTCGTTGTTCATATGCTTGTCAACATCTTTTGCCCTTGTTATTATGCTTAGCAACATCATTTGTCCTTGTTCTTGTGCCTAACAACCTCATTTGTCATTGTTCTTGCGCTTTCTAACATAATTTGTCATTGATCTTGTACTTATGAACTTCATATGCATTTGTTCTTGTGCTTAGGAACCTCATTTGCCCATGTTCATGTGCTTAACAACCTCAATTGTCGTTGTTTATATGCTTGTGAATCTCTTTTGTCCTTGTTCTTATGCTTAGGAACATCTTTTGTCCTTGTTCTTGTGCCTAACAACCTCATTTGTCGTTGTTATTGTGCTTTGCAACATAATTTGCCATTGATCTTGGGCTTATGAACCTCATTTGCATTTGTTCTTGTGCTTAGGAACCTCATTTGCCCTTGTTCGTGTGTTTAATAACCTCAATTGTCGTTGTTCATATGCTTATCAACATCTTTTGCCCTTGTTCTTGTGCCTAACAACCTCGTTTGTCGTTGTTATTGTGCTTTGTAACATAATTTGCCATTGATCTTGGGCTTATGAATCTCATTTGCATTTGTTCTTGTGCATAGGAACCTCATTTGCCCTTGTTCGTGTGTTTAACAACCTCAATTGTTGTTGTTCATATGCTTGTCAACATCTTTTGCCCTTGTTCTTGTTCTGAGATACATAATTTGCCCTTGTTCTTGTGCTTAACGAACTCATTTGTAGTTCTTCTTGCGCTTTGCAACATAATTTGCCCTTGATGATGTGCTTGTGAACCTCATTTACATTTGTTCTCGTGCTTAGGAACCTTATTTGTTCTTGTTCGTGTGCTTATCAACCTCAATTATCGTTGTTCATATGCTTTTCAACCTCTTTTGCCCTTCTTGTTGTGCTTAGCAACATAATTTGCCCTTGTTCATATGTTTATAACATTTTGCCCTTTTTCTTGTGCTTAGCAACCTTATTTGCACTTGTTTTGGTGCTTAGCAACATCATTTGCGTTCGTTCTTGTGCTTAAGAACTTCATTTGTCGTTATTCTTGTGCTTTGCAAAACAATTTACCCTTGATCTTGTGGTGATGAACATCATTTGCATTTGTTCTTGTGCTTAGGAACCTCATTTGCCATTGTTCGTGTGCTTAACAGTCTCAATTGTCATTGTTCATATGTTTCTAAACATCTTTTGCCCATGTTCTTGTGCTTAGCAAGAACATTTGTCCTAATTCGTACGTTTATCAACCCCCAGAGCCCTTGTTCTTATGCTTAGCAACCTCATTTGCACTTGTTCTAGTGCTTAGCAACGTCATTTGCATTTGTTCTTGTGCTTAACAACCTCAATGCTCATTGTTCTTGTGATTTGCAACATAATTTGCCATTGATCTTGGGCTTATGAACCTCTTTTGCATTTCCTCTTGTGCTTAGGAACCTCATATGCCCTTGTTCATATGCTTAACAACCTCAATTCTCATTGTTCATAAGCTTGTGAACCTCTTTTACCCTTGTTCTTGTGCCTAACAACCTCATTTTTTTGTTGTTATTGCACTTTCCAACATAATTTGACCTTGATCTTGTACTTATGAACTTCATATGCATTTGTACTTGTGCTTAGGAACCTCATTTGCCTTTGTTCGTGTGCTTAACAACCTTAATTGTTGTTGTTGTAATGCTTCTCAACCTTTTTTGCCCTAGTTCTTGTTCTTAGCAACATAATTTCCTCTTGTTATTGAACTTAACAATCTCATTTGTCGTTGTTCTTGCACTTTGCAACATAATGTGCCCTTGATCTTGTGCTTATGAACCTCATTTGCACTTGTTCTTGTGCTTAGGAACCTCATTTGCCCTTGTTCGTGTGCTTATCAACCTCAATTATCATTGTTCATATGCTTCTCAACCTCTTTTGCCATTGTTAGTGTGCTTTGGCAACATCATTTGCCCTTGTTCGTACATTTATCAACCCCTTTTGACGTTGTTCTTGTGCTTAGCAACCTCATTTGCACTTATTCTGGTGCTTAGCAATGTCATTTGCATTTGTTCTTGTGCTTAACAACCTTATTTCTCGTTGTTCTTGTGCTTTGCAATATAATTTGCCATTGATCTTGGGCTTATGAACCTCATTTGCATTTGTTCGTGTGCTTAGGAACCTCATTTTCCCTTGTTCGTGTGCTTAACAACCTCAATTGTCGTTGTTCATATGCTTGTCAACCTCTTTTATCCTTGTTCTTCGGCTTAGCATCATCATTTGTCCTTCCTCGTGTGCCTAACAAACTCATTTGTCGTTGGTCTTGTGCTTTCCAAGATTAATTGCCCTTGATCTTGTACTTACGAACTTCATATGCATTTGTTCTTGTGCTTAGGAACCTTTTTTGCAGTTGTTCAGGTTTTTAATAACTTTAATTGTTGTTGTTCATATGCTTCTCAGCCTCTTTTGCCCTTGTCCTTGTTCTTAGCTACATAATTTGCCCTTGTTCTTGTGCTTAACAAACTCATTTGTCGTTGTTCTTGCGCTTTGCAACATAATTTGCCCTTGATCTTGTGCTTGTGAACCTCATTTACATTTGTTCTTGTGCTTAGGAACCTCATTTGTCCTTGTTCGTGTGCTTATCAACCTCAATTGTCATTGTTCATATGCTTTTCAACCTCTTTCCCCTTGTTCTTTTGCTTTGCAACATCATTTGCCCTTGTTCTTGTGCTTAGCAACCTCATTTGCATTTTATCTTGTGCTTTGCAACAAAATTTACCCTTGATCTTGTGGTTATGAACATCATTTGCATTTGTTCTTTTGCTTAGGAATCTTATTTGCCCTTGTTCGTGTGCTTAACAGCCTCAATTGTTTTTGTTCATATGTTTGTAAACCTTTTTTGCCCATGTTCTTGTGTTTAGCAATAACATTTGCCATTGTTCGTACATTTATCAACCCTTTAGCCCTTGTTCTTATGCTTAGCAGCCTCATTTCCACTTGTTCTGGTGCTTAGCAACGTCATTTTCATTTGTTTTTGTGCTTAACAACCTCATTGTTCGTTGTTCTTATGCTTTGCAACATAGTTTGCCCTTGTTCGTATGTTCTTGTGCTTTGCAACATAATTTGCCCTTGTTCGTAGGTTCTTGTGCTTAGGAACCTCATTTGCCCTTATTCGTGTGCTTAACAACCTCAATTATCGTTATCCATGTCCTTGTTCTTATGCTTAGCAACATCATTTGTCCTTGTTCTTGTGCCTAACAACCTCATTTATCATTATTCTTGCACTTTGCAACATAATTTGCCCTTGATCTTGTGCTCATGAACCTCATTTGCATTTGTTCTTGGACATAGGTACCTTATTTGCCCTTGTTCGTGTACTTATCAACCTCAATTCTCGTTGTTCATATGCTTACCAACCTCTTTTACCCTTGTTCTTGTCCTGAGCAACATCATTTGCCCTTGTTCGTATGTTTATCAATACCTTTTGCTCTTGTTCTTGTGCTTAGCAACCTCATTTGCATATGTTCTGGTGCCTAACAACCTTATTTGCAATTGTTCTTGTGCTTAGGAACCTCATTTGCCATTTTTCGTGTGCTAAATCCCTTTTGCCCTTGTTTTTGTGCTTAGCAATCTCATTTGCACTTGTTCTGATGCTTAGCAACGTCATTTGCATTTGTTCTTGTGCTTAACAACCTCATTTTTTGTTGTTCTTGTGCTTTATATAATAATGTGCCATTGATCTTGGGCTTATGAACCTCATTTGCATTTGTTCCTGTGCTTAGGAACCTCATTTGCCCTTGTTCGTGTGCTTAACAACCTCAATTGTCGTTGTTCATATGCTTGTTAACCTCTTTTGGCCTTATTCTTATGCTTAACAACATCATTTGTCCTTGTTCTTGTGCCAAACAACCTGATTTGTCATTGTTCTTGCGCTTTCCAACATTATTTGCCCTTGATCTTGTGCTTATGAATCTCATTTGCATTTGTTCTTGGACTTAGGAGCCTCATTTGCCCTTGTTCGTATGCTTATCAACCTTAATTGTCGTTGTTCATATGTTTGTCAACATCTTTTGCCCTTGTTCTTATACTTAGCAACATCATTTGCATTTGTTGTTGTGCTTAAGAACCTAATTTTTCGTTGTTCTTGTGCTTTACAACTTAATTTACCGTTGATCTTGTGGTTATGAACATCATTTGCATTTGTTCTTGTGCTTAGGAACCTCATTTGCCCTTGTTCGTGTGCTTAACAGCCCCAATTATTCGTTGTTCATATACTTCTAAACCTCTTTTGCCCATGTTCTTGTGCTTAGCAGCAATATTTGCCCTTGTTCGTACATTTATCAATGCCCTTAGCCCTAGTTCTAATGCTTAGCAACCTCATTTGCACTTGTTATGGGGCTTAGCAACATCATTTGCATTTGTTTTTGTGCTTACCAACCTCATTTCTCGCTGTTCTTGTGCTTTCCAACATAATTTGCAATTGATCTTGGGCTTACGAACCTCATTTTCATTTGTTTTTGTACTTAGGAACCTCAGATGCCTTTTTTCGTGTGCCTAACAACCTCAATTGTCGTTGTTCATATGCTTCTGAAGCTCTTTTGCCCTTGTTCTTATGGTTAGCAATCTCATTTGACCTTGTTCTTGTGCCTAACAACCTCATTTGTCGTCGTTCTTATGCTTTCCAACGTAATTTGCCATTGATATTGTAGTTATGAACTTCATATGTATTTGTTCTTCTGCTTTGGAATCTCATTTGCCTTTGTTCGTGTACTTAACAAGCTTAATTGTTGTTGTTCTAATCCTTCTCGCCCTATTTTTCCCTTGTTCTTATTCTTAGCTACATAATATTTCCTTGTTCTTGTGCTTAACAACCTCATTTGTCGTTGTTCTTACGCTTTGCAACATTGTGCCCTTGATCTTGTGTTTATGAACCTCATTTGCATTTGTTCTTGTGCTTAGAAACCTCATTTGCCATTGTTCGCGTGCTTATCAACCTCAATTGTCATTGTTCATATGCTTCTGAACATCTTTTTCCCTTGTTCTTGTGCTTAGCAACATAATTTTCCCTTGTTCGTACATTTATCAACACCTTTTGACCTTGTTCTTGTGCTTAGCAACATCATTTGCACTTGTTCTGGTGCATAGCAATGTCATTTCCATTTGTTCTTATGATTAACAACTGCATTTGTCGTTGTTCTTGCGTCTTGCAACAAAATTTGGCCATGATATTATGCTTATGACTATCATTTGCATTTGTTCTTGTGCTTAGGAACCTCATTTGCCCTTTTTCGTGTGCTAAATCCCTTTTGCCCTTGTTTTTGTGCTTAGCAACTTCATTTGCACTTGTTCTAGTGCTTAGCAATGTCATTTGCATTTGTTCTTTTGCTTAATAACCTCATTCCTCGTTGTTCCTGTGCTTTGGAACATAATTTGCCATTGATCTTGGGCTTATGAACCTCATTTGCATTTGTTCTTGTGCTTAGGAACCTCATTTGGTCTTGTTCGTGTGCTTAACAATCTCAATTGTCGTTGTTTATATGCTTGTCAACCTCTTTTGCCCTTGTTCTTATGCTTAGCAACATCATTTGTCATTGTTCTTGTGCCTAATAACCTCATTTGTCGTTGTTCTTGTGCTTTCCAACATTATTTGTCCTTGACCTTATACTTACGAACTTCATATGCATTGTTCTTGTGCTTGGAAACCTCATTTGCAGTTGTTCGTGGTCTTTACAACCTTAATTGTTGTTGTTCATATGTTTCTCAACCTCTTTTGCTCTTGTTCTTGTTCTTATCTACATAATTTGCCATTGTTCTTGTACTTAACAAACTCATTTGTCGTTGTTCTTGCGCTTTGCAACATAACTTGCCCTTGATCTTGTGCTGATCAAT
This sequence comes from Carex arenaria, assembly GCA_964058825.1. Lineage (NCBI taxonomy): Eukaryota > Viridiplantae > Streptophyta > Magnoliopsida > Poales > Cyperaceae > Carex > Carex arenaria. The sequence goes on from CAXKVW010000157.1 coordinate 136,858, forward strand.
CTCATTTGCATTTGTTCTTGTCCTTAGGAACCTCTTTTGCCCTTGTTCGTGTGCTTATCAACTTCAATTATCGTTATTCATATGCTTTTCAACATCTTTTGCCCTTGTTCTTGTGCTTAGCAACATCATTTGCCCATGTTCGTATGTTTATCAATACCTTTTGTCCTTGTTCTTGTGCTTAGCAACCTCATTTGCACTTGTTCTGGTGCTTAGCAACATCATTTGCACTTGTTCTTGTGCTTAAAAACCTCATTTGTCGTCGTTCTTGCTCTTGGCAACATAATTTGGCCATGATCTTGTGCTTATGAATCTCATTTGCATTTGTTATTGTGCTGAGGAACCTCATTTGCCCTTTTTCGTGTGCTACATCCATTTTGCTCTTGTTTTTGTGCTTAGCAACTTCATTTGCACTTGTTCTGGTGCTTAGCAACGTCATTTGCATTTGTTCTTGTGCTTAACAACCTCATTTCTCGTTGTTCTTGTGTTTTGCAACATAATTTGCGATTGATCTTGGGCTTATGAACCTCATTTGCATTTGTTCTTGTGCTTAGGAACCTCATTTGCCGTTGTTCGTGTGCTTAACAACCTCTATTGTCGTTGGTCATATGCTTGTCAACCTCTTTTGACCTTATTCTTATGCTTAGCAGCATCATTTGTGTTCTTGTGCCTAACAACCTCATTTGTCGTTGTTCTTGCGCTTTCCGACATTATTTGCCCTTGATCTTGTGCTTATAAACCCCATTTGCATTTGTTCTTAGACTTAGGAACCTCATTTGCTCATGTTAGTGTGCTTCTCAACCTCAATTGTCGTTGTTCATATATGTTTCAACCTATTTTGCCCTTGTTCCTGTACTTAGCAACATCATTTGCTCTTGTTCGTATGTTTATCAACACCTTTTGCCCTTATTCTTGTGCTTATCAACCTCATTTGCAACTTATTTTGGTGCTTAGCAACATCATTGTCATTGTTCATATGCTTTTCAACCTCTTTTGCCCTTGTTCTTGTGCTTAGCAACATCATTTGCATTTATTCTGGTGCTTAAGAACCTCATTGGTAGTTGTTCTTGTGCTTTGCAACATAATTTCTCCTTGATCTTGTGGTTATGAACATCATTTGCATTTGTTCTTGTGCTTAGGAACCTCATTTGCCCTTGTTCGTGTGTTTAACAGCCTCAATTATCATTGTTCCTAAGGTTCTAAACCACTTTTGCCCATGTTCTTGGGCTTAGCAACAACATTTGCCCTTGTTCGTACGTTTATCAACCCCTTTAGCCCTTGTTCTTATGCTTAGCAACCTCATTTGCACTTGTTTTGGTGCTTAGCAATGTCATTTGCATTTGTTCTTGTGCTTAACAAGCACATTTCTCGTTGTTCTTGTGCTTTGCAACATAATTTGCCATTAATCTTGGGCTTATGAACCTCATTTGCATTTGTTCTTGTGCTTAGGAACCTCATTTCTCATTGTTCGTGTGCTTAACAATCTCAATTGTCGTTGTTAATGTGCTTGTCAAGCTCTTTTGCCCTTGTTCTTATTCTTAGCAACATCATTTGTCCTTGCTCTTGTGTCTAACAACCTCATTTGTCATTGTTCTTGCGCTTTCCAACATAATTTGCCATTGATCTTGTACTTATGAACTTCATATGCATTTGTTCTTGTGATTTTGAACCTCATTTGCATTTATTTGTGTGCATAACAACCTTAATTGTTGTTGTTCTAATGTTTCTCAACCACTTTTGCCCTTGTTTTTGTTCCTAGCTACATAATTTGCCCTAGTTCTAGTGCTTAACAACATTATTTGTCGTTGTTCCTGCATTTTGCAACATAATGTGCCCTTAATCTTGTGCTTATGAACGTCATTTGCATTTGTTCTTGTGCTTAGGAACCTCATTTTCCCTTGTCCGCGTGCTTATCAACCTCAATTGTCGTTGTTCGTATGTTTCTCAATCTCTTTTGCCCTTGTTCTTGTGCTTAACAACATCATTTTCCCTTGTTTGTACGTTTATCAACACCTTTTGACATTGTTCTTGTGCTTAGCAACCTCATTTGCACTAGTTTTGGTGCTGAGCAACATCATTTGCATTTGTTCTTGTGCTTAAGAACCCCATTTGTCGTTGTTTTTGTGCTTTGCAACATAGTTTGTCCTTGATCTTGTGCTTGTGAACCTTATTTACATTTGTTTTTATGCTTAGGAACCTCATTTGATGTTGTTCGTATGCTTATCAACTTCAATTGTCGTTGTTCATATGCTTTTCAACCTCTTTTTCCCTTGTTCTTGTGCTTTGCAACATCATTTGCCCTTCTTCATATGTTTATAAACACCTTTTGCCCTTGTTCTTGTGCTTAGCAACCTCATTTGTCGTTGTTCTTGTGCTTTGCAACAAAATTTACCCTTGATATTGTGGTTATAAACATCATTTGCATTTGTTCTTGTGTTTAGGAATCTGATTTGCCCTTGTTCGTGTGCTTAACAGTCTCAATTGTCGTTGTTCAAATATTTGTGAACCTCTTTTGCCCATGTTCTTGTGCTTAGCAATAACATCTAACCTTGTTCGTACGTTTATCAGCCCATTTAGCCCTTGTTCTTGTGCTTAGTAACCTCATTTGCACTTGTTCTGGTGCTTAGCAACGACATTTTCATTTCTTCTTATGCTTAACAACCTCATTGCTCGTTGTTCTTGTGCTTTGCAACATAATTTTCCATTGATCTTAGGATTATGAACCTCATTTGCATTTGTTCTTTTGATTAGGAACCTCATTTGCACTTGTTCGTGTGCTTAACAACCTCAATTGTCGTTGTTCATATGCTTGTCAACATCTTTTGCCCTTGTTCTTATGCTTAGCAACATCATTTGTCCTTGTTCTTGTGCCTAACAACCTCATTTGTCGTTGTTCTTGCGCTTTCTAACATAATTTGGCATTGATCTTGTACTTATGAACTTCATATGCATTTGTTCTTGTGCTTAGGAATCTCATTTACCTTTGTTTGTGTGCTTAACAACCTTAATTGTTGTTGTTCAAATGCTTGTCAACCTCTTTTGCCCTTGTTCTTATTCTTAGCAACATCATTTGTCCTCGTTCTTGTGCCTAACAACCTCATTTGTCGTTGTTCTTGCGCTTTCCAACATTATTTGTCGTTGATCTTGTACTTACGAACTTCATATGCATTTGTTCTTGTGGTTGGAAACCTCATTTGTAGTTGTTCGTGGTCTTTACAACCTTAATTGTTGTTGTTCATATGTTTCTCAACTTCTTTTGCTCTTGAGAGATCGGGAGGAGGGACGGAGCAGAACCTTGGGCCCAGGTGAAGAGTGTGGAGTTGAGAGATCGGGAGAAGGGACAGAGCAGACCCTTAGGCGCAGGTGAAGAGAGTGGAGTTGAGAGGAGAGGAGATAAGAGAGCAAAGCGTAGAGAGCAGAGAGATCGAGAGGAGAGATCCAGAATTTTTATTTTTGAAGAGAGAGAAGATTGAAAAATTCATTAAAAATGAAGGTTATTAGAAGGTATTGGGAGTTTGACAGTTAAAATATGTATCCAATTGAGATGGGTACAAAAAGTTGAGTATCGAAACCTTTTTTCATATTTTATTTTCTTTTCCAACATATATGTTTTGTCTCATCAGAGCACAACTTTAAAGGGGATAAATTTTATATATACCAATAATTTTTTTTTAAGATTTCGATTATTTTCTCTTCTATGATTAATAATATTATATGTATCTCTTTAAGTTTCAAAAGTTACTTCCATTTATCTAATTTATCTTTTTTTTATTAATACTGACTTCATATTATAAAGTTTTCGTTTCATTTTTTTATTAAAATATAAGAATTAAACTTGTATAATGAAATACGAAGTTTGTGCTGCAGACTTCAAATTTATTTTATAAAATATATAATGAAGAGGTGTATAATTTCGGCTGCCTATATGCAGTGTGCTCGCTATAAGTAGATCGAAAAACAAATTATTTGTCTTCACAAACTGATTAATTAGCCGACCGAATATTTTTCTTACACATTCTATATTTTTTTTTCTCATTTTTAACAGATAATAAAACTTTATAAATGTAAAATAAATTTTAATAGAAAAGACATAATATGAACAATTTAATTATGATCATCCGGATCATGAATAGATAGACAGATAGACTCTGTTGACATAATTCCCTCCCACATGTGTAGAGGAGATTTGGTTCTAGTCGGAATAGTTCCTCTGGACGAGATGAACTTGCTCTTTTTGCAAATTTTTGCAAATTTTTTGGAAAAAAAATCATGATATTTTTTTTTAGTAAAAATTAGAAATCAAGTCACTAAACTATTTAATATCCACAAGAGATTTCTCTGTTCGAAGTAGAAGCCATGTATATTATTTTTTCTAATTCTATTAAATATATTGTCATGTAAGGAGTGCACTACCGAAAGGAGGCATGCATATTATCGGATTCTAAAAATAACTCAAAATTTGAGTATGGCATCAAACTGTCAAATCAAAATTTTTACGAATATTAAAAAGTCCCATAAATTCTAGCTTTGATCGAATTAGTCTCAATGCTTGTCACACCCCCGATCTCAGAGGTGCGACAGACCTACCGCGTCTGTTTTTTCATTTCAATTTACGTAACACAACGCATGGATCTTTTTATGCAATAGCATCCATTATTTTCCCACATTTTACAGAGGTTGATGCTAGATGAATTTTACAGAGGTTGATACTAGATGAATTTTACAGAGGATGATGCTAGATGAATTTTCTGCACCATGTCAGATAAAATAATCCCAAATTCCATACCTTTAGGTGGCCCTGCTGTCAATTACAATTCCAAAAGCGTTTGTCAATATTCGTCTAAGAAACCTGTAACCCACAAGGGAAAACGAGTGAGAAATAATAAATTATTTCTCATTGTTGATTGCCACTCAGATTATTGGATTCGAAGGAAATCCATATTCAGAATGAAATCACCGCACGAGAAATTAACAGTTCATTTTAAAATGACGAATGCAAATGCTCAATAACAGTATCCAATTGAACAACAACAATTACATAGATAAATTATAACTCAATGAATCTTATCAGAATAAATAATTTGGGTCTAAATCTTTTAAACTATAAAGTCTGGTAACGTTTGGTTTGTTACTTCACAATTTCTAGTCTGGTAATACTGACAGATATTACAACAGGTATCTGTCGTGTTAGGCTTATACTGTTCTATTCATCTTAACAATTTGTTAAACTATATAAAATCAATATCTCAATGCCATCAGTATCAGAAAGAAAATCGATGATAAGACAGTTCTAACTATCCTGACAATCGATTAGCAGAAACAATACGAAATCAATATCATAGTACTATCATTATCGGAAAGAAAATCATTGATAAGACAGTTACCACAGTTCATTAGTCTTATAGTCACAATTTATATTTATTCAATATCCCCTACCCAACCGGTACTGGGTTCAGTTGGAGCCATTCACCATATGCGCATAAGGGTCATGGAGTAAAGTCTAGTAGCTAGCTAGACTTTACGATATATTAATCTTTTTTCTCCACTATATAGAGGTTCAAGGATTACAGTATTCAATATTCAATTAATTCAATCACTGTGATCTCAATCAATCATTTGCAATAAGAATCAATCAATCGATAAACAATATCAACATGATAGTCAATAGACTCGCCTGTAATTTAGTTTCAATTGTATTGGGCTATGCATATGATGCGACAGTTCAATCAATGCAGTCAATCAAATATTCAAAATGCATAGCGAGTTACAATTTTATTTCTAGTCATGAATCTCAGACTAATCCAATAACCTCGCACCTGATATCGTAAGGCAATTAAGCGAGGTCACCATCAGTTTGTTCTTCCTGAATATTTTGTCACATCTGTCTTTTTCGTGATTATGCTGTAATAGGTGTGCTAACAGAGGGTACGTAACCACACCCATCACTTCACCGTCAATTGCACAAGTACACACTCAATAAGCAAGAAGTATCCCTCTCTCTCTCTCTAACTTGCCTCAGAAGAAAGAGAAACAGAAGATCCGAGAAGATAAGAGAGGGAGAGAGGATTTGAATAGGCGGTGGGGAAATAAATGAAAGAAAAAGAGAAAGAGGGAGGATCAGGATGGGTACGGGTCCCACTTTCCAAATTTATAATTCATTTTGCAATTCAATCTTTAAATTTTCAAAATTTGCATAAGTCCAAAGGCAATGAAAAGAATATTGTACATTAGTGATGTTGATTAATTTGGTTTGTACGTGTATCCATATCATATTACTTGTAACTTTCAAATATAATATTAGTCTCTTTCAGAAATTTCAACAAGCAACAATCACTTTATACAAGTCAATTTAATAATTATGTAATATGATTATAACTAACTTTGAAATGAGTTAGTTATCTTATTAATTTGTTCAATAAAATACTACTTGATCGTTAAGGTGCTACATATTTTCATTAAAAGACACATTCAAATATTTTGTACATTACTTTCAGTTATTAATTTCATATATACATTTTGCATAGTGTTACAATTCTGATCGGAAGATCCGGATCCAACTCAAATTTAAGTTCTTTGGGAGATCCGAATTCATAAACATGGGATGCTTTTCTTCCGAGCCAAATTTTGTCTATCATTTTAACATACTTACATTTTATAATTTTATCATATGTACATATTTATTTGTAGAGTAAGGCTATTGTGCATTGCGAATTAAATGTATGTTTTAATTCGCATTCATATCGCTATTTTCAAAGTTCAAATTGCCGATCCGAACCTCTCAACATGTTCTCCATATTGAAATGTGCTTGGAGACCACATTTTACATTTTTTGGAATTTTTTTACTATTTATTAAGCCACTTTGAAAATCGCTGATCTAACGGTGGCTCAACCAAATAGTGAAACCGTTGGATCAGCGATTTTCAAAGTGGCTTAATAAATAGTAAAAAAATTCCAAAAAATGGAAAATTTGGTCTCCAAGCACATTTCAATATGGAGAACATGTTGAGCAGTTCGAATCGGCTATTTGAACTTTAAAAATAGCAATATAAGCGCGAATTAAAACACCCCCTTTAATTCACAATGTACAATAGCCTTACTCTTTATTTGTAATATTCGTTAATAATTTATTTATATCTGTACTCGTTAATTATCCTCTGTTTATGTGTATTCGTGTATCCATCTAAAAGTTGATTTGATTTAAAATTTTTGTTATCTTCGTAATATCAATATTCATATTCATATTTATATTCATTTAATAAATAACACGTATACAATTTTAACAATACCCGCTCCGAGCCCTTAAATTTACACCCCTACGTACATCGCTAAATAATTCATCAGTTGCAGTACAAAATGAAATTTGTTTGGAGATTTAAATTTATTTTTGTAACGCTAACAATAAAAATATCGGCACAAGCTTTGTGCAAGCCGAAAAGATTCAGTGAAAACTTCAGAGAGGCTGGGAAGTGGTGAGCAATTAGACTCGAACTCTCTTGATTGTTAGATATATATCTAATAATTTTAGAACTTTTTTCTAGCTAATTATGCTACTGCCTCATTCTCGATATGAACATAATGTCAATAAAAAATAATAAATAATGATAAGATCATAAAACTCGGGATGTCATTTGCTAAGAGGAGAGCACCCTGGGAACCACTGAGGCCTCTTCGGCCGAAACCCGCATAGTAAAGGTTGTTGCGCCCTTTCCAGTGTTTGGGTTAGTTGCTTTTTGGCATGCCATCATCTACAATCAATTCCGGATCATCAGTCTGACATACAGAAACCGCAATTGATTCAATTCAATATAAAAGTTATTTTGTTTTTCATGTTTTTGAACAAAAATCATAGAAACATTACATAATATAAATGTTGATTTGAGTACCTCAGGCATTGCCAAATCATGCTTCGATAACCTGTAGTGACGATAATTGCGTCGGAGTGATGTGTTTTCCATTTGAAAATGCCACCGTGTTTTCTTCTATATTTGTCAGAGATGATCTAACTTGTACACAAGTGAATCTTAATATGTTAGAACATTTCTGCATATAGTACATATCAATTTTTTGAAGGATATATATAAAATTCGCTTTTTGAAATACTTCAGCCGAAACTATAATTATTTTTTGTATTGATGTGTATCAAGTGCTAATAAAATTTATATCCTAAAAATAATTAAATTGGACATTTATTGATATCACAAAATGAGAGCATAGTATGCTAGTCAATTGAAACTTCAACATTCTAGTTTATTGTTTTTCTTGACAACTATCTTCATTTCTGTTGGACATTCATATTATTGTAAGGAAATCCTTGTTCGTGCTGGATTATCCAACGAAATAGTCATTTTTGTTGGATAATCCAGCAAAACAAGAGGCTCATGCAGTCCAGTAGAATTAGCCATACATTCAGCTAGATTATCCAATAGAAATGTCATTTTTGGAATCTTTGTGAATGTGATGTTATGTTTAGAAATTTGAATTATTTTAATGTTATGAATACAAATTTTGGCATGCATTACATGTCGATGAATTCGATAGGTTCCTAAAGTAGCATAAAAATTTGAATTCGAATCTGAACTTCTCTGATCAAAATTTGCACAAGTATTAAAAGGTTTCATATATTCTATCTTGGATCAGAATAGTTTGAATTTTGATCGAAAGGTCCGGATCCAAATTCAAATTTAAGTTATTTAAGGGATCCCAATTCATCAACACTAGTATGATGCAACTTAAAACTCCAATTTCATATTAATGGAATGAGCTAATTAGGTATTTTTTTTTTGTTTGAAGTAGTAATTAGGTCTTGTTGTTAGAAAAAAAAAAAGGGTACATGGTTGTTAGTTGGTAGAATAAATTTATTGATAAGTACCAAATAAATAATTAACTTCAGAATTGATAATTAACAACTAAATGATCGATGCTTAGGTCTTGTTATTAGAAAAAAATAATATGGTTGTTAGGTTTTTTTTTTCTTTTTTGAAAGCTTGGTAGGGACTACATGATTGATTGTTAGTTGGTAGTATAAATTGGTTGATAAGTCTATACCAAATAAATAAATAACTTAAGAATTGATAATTAACAACTTAATGATCGATGCTTGTTTATAATGTTTTTAACATTTTTTATTTTTTATTTTTACTATTTATTAAGATGGGTACAAAAACTCAATAGTCTGAAAACAACGATTTTATAAAATACTTAATAAATAGTAAAAAAATCAAAATAATATAAAATTTGATCTGCAAGTACATTTTAATATATCTATCATGCTGAACGGTTTGGATTGACTATTTGAACTTTGAAAATATAGAGTTTAATCCGGTGTCACAAAAAAAAGTGTAAGTAGATCCCTCCTCAAATTTGAATTCTAAAGTATAATATATAAAGTGATCTATAAATCCATGATTTGATGAATAATTTAAACAAAAATAGTCACGTTTCAATTTCCTTCACTATATTAGTAAGCGGACTAATTTTTTTTTTTCGGTACATTGAACACTGAAAATTTTCCATTCGACTCCCATTGTCATTACTGAGTCTATCCTATAAATGAGTATAAGATAAATGACTAATAATATCTAAAATTTCTAACTATTCAACATATTGGACAACATCTAATGCCCTTCTAAATACAAGAACATCTATTTGAGTATTAATGACAGTTTGAAGTAAGGTGTTTGGATTAGAGCAAATGTTAAACATAAAAGAGAACCTAGATGTCATAGTACAATTTTGATGTCATATATCTAATCAGAAGAAGACAGATGAATTAGATCCAAGTTCATATGTCACACTAATTTTACCTAAAGAATGTAATGCTAACATAGTATTTCAAAATTCAGATTTAGGAAGCTGAATTTTAACTGGAGATGTAGAGAATCGGACCGCCGAAGAAAAGGATGCACGACCAATTAGTGACTGATCCATCAGCAGTCGACTGGCCCATTTTCTACTCAAAATGCGCACAAAAATTGACCTGACCATTAGTGTTGAAAATAGTGACTAGCTAACGGCTAGTTTAGGGACTTGTAAAAAATAAATTAGGAGATATAAGTTAATAGTTGTAATTAATATGTAGTTGGTAGTTGTAATGGCTAGTTTTTAAATTCTTCTATAAATAGAGATACATGTAAAGCTCAAAATAAAATTGTTTTCTTACATCTATTCTTTCTTACAAATTTAACATGATATCAGAGCAAAAGACTCTGTGACCGAAAACAAAAAAACGTGACAATTTTCAGCAAAAAGAAAATGGCTCAAGAAGAAGCAACAAACTTATCAAAGCTAACAAATACCTTACTCAATGGCAAAAATTATGTATCATGGGCAAGGGCAGCATCCAGGGCCCTAAGTGCATGGTTGAGAAATGCTAGAATTCATCACGGGTGAAGAGAAGAAACCAGAAATTGCAAACACAAGAAAAAAAAAATCACCCGAAGAAACAGAAGCAACAAAAAAATGGAGAACTACGAATAACAGAATTGTTACCTTACTACTCAATTCCATGGAACTAGCCGTATCTGAACTCTTCTCGTTGGTCAAAATGTCACTGAACTATGAGAAGTGACAAAAAGTATGTACGGTCAACAAAATAATTTTTCTCACATTTATCAACTTATCCAAGAGATCCAACAAGAAAAATAAGGGTCAAGAAGTCACACTGAGTACCTTAGTGCTCTTAAGAAAAAACACAACGAACTTCAATCTTACCGGTCGTTTACAACAGATTTGGCCACACTTCAGAAACGGGCTGAGGAGGATGATATTTTTCAATACCTCGGGAGTCTAAACCTGAGTTATGAAGCAGTAAGATCTCAAATCATGACCATGGTACCTCTTCCCTCTTACTCTCAAATTAAAAGTTTAATTCAACAAGAGGAAAGTAGGAGAATTGCCATGAATGGTCAGATTGTAAGCCATGAGAGACACGAAACCCATGGCTTAGCTGTAAAAAAATTCAATTTTAATCAAAACCCTAGCTTTCAAAATCGCCCAAATCAATCAAAAAATGAAAAATGTAACCACTGTAAAAAAGATGGTCACACTCAAGATAGATGTTGGCATCTCTATCCCCATCTTAGACCAAAAATATGGAAGGGAAATGATCAGAATCAAAATTTGAAAAAAAAAAAATGGTGAAAAAAACATAATTTATGTTGCTTTTGTTGAAGAGAAAGGATTTAATGGGCTAGTGGGTTCGTCTGGAAATGGATTTGGACCCAATAACACTAGCCAAACTACTAATGAATTCAATTCCAACCCTGGCGGACCCAATAAGGAGACCCCCAATGGACCCTCCATTCTAGGCGTTGGCAGGTCACTCTAGAACGGGTCAAGTGCTGGCGGGTCACTTTGAAACGGGTCAGGTGCTGGCGGATCACTCTGGAACAGGTCAGGCACTGGCGGGTCATCCTGGAACGGGTCAGAGGCTAATTTTGGCGCAAATGGGTTTTTTTTCAAGCGGGTCAAGACCTGGAGATCAAATGCAGCAATATTTTCAACAATTTTGTGCAATGAAGAACAATCACAACACTCCCAGCACATGTGGTATTGCTTCTAACTCAGAAAATTTCCTTTTTAATCAAATTATTATTGATAGTGGTGCAACAGATCATATGTTTGGGTATAAACAACTACTGTCAAACCTCAACCCTACCGACGGTAATAATTTGTATTGGTTGAAAACAGAATGAAAGTAAAAATAAATGACGTAGGAGAAATTAATCTATGCAATAAATAAATTAAAAATGTTTTATATTTAGAAACATTTCCCGTAAATTTAAGTTCTCTAAATAATTAACACAAGAATTAAATTGTAATGCAATATTTTCTTGTAAAAACGTTGTATTTCAGGACCGGGAAACCGGAGTCAAAATTGGTGAAGGATTTCTAGAAAATGGACATTATCTTTTGAACTCCAAATTAATTTTTTGTGCTTCTGCAAAAGTCATTAATTATGATCTTTGGCATAAGAGACTTGGGCATAGGGGTGCAAACGGGTCGGATACTATCTGTAAAAATCCGGATTCGTATCCGAATTTTTGCGGATTCGGATATTCAGATACGGATAGTTGCGGATTCGGATACGGATACGGATACGGATATCTTTTATGCGGATTCGGATACGGATACGGGTTGGATTTTGAAATCGGATACGGATAATATCCGTATCCGTATACTTTTATTATTCGGATATCCGTGTAACTCTTTGTACTCGGGCTGAATTTGGGCCGCTCCCGCTCCCAGACATTCTACTTTTGTTTTATGATAAAAGTTTGGTCAAGCTCACTTAATTGAGTGACAATTATATCGCGTTTTATTATTTTCCTAATAATTCAATTTGATTAATGTGTTACTTTAATTCTTTTTAATTATATATCGTTAAATTGAAAAATATTTATTTAAATTAAATCTTTCTAAATCATTAAATAAGTTTTTATAATTAAATTTACTTTTTTTTTTCATAAAGTTAGACCAAACTATGTAATAACTACGTGTACCAATAATGATCGTGATAGCTAGAGAAGGAAATACGTGACACGCCGTTACGTGACGTGACAAACACGTTGTGATTTGGTCACGTGACGTGACGTGACGTGATGGACTTTTTTTTTTCACGTGACGTGACGTGACGTGACCAAAATAGTGGCAGATGGTCACGTCACGTGAATGGTCACGTCACGCGTAGTCACGCCGTGACCACGCGTGACGTGATCACACGTGACGTGACGTGTCGTGACGTAAATTAGTCATGTAAATTTTTTTATATTTTAATTTAAATTATTGAAAATTTAGAAAAAAGATATAAAAACTTATATAGTACGTAAATAATGTTGTAAAGATTATTTTTTTTAGGAAATGTTGCATCTGACATTACTTTAAAATTTTAAATTACAAATATTAATTAGACTAAACTAAAAAAAAAAAAAATCAGTACTACATGAGTACCAATATAACTGAACTTGCACTAAAATAAAAATCTAAATACTCTATACATATAAAAAAAATTGGATACTCTATGTTTCATACCGTGACGTGACGTAACGTGATCACGTGACGTGACGTGACGTGACTGGTTCGCGTGACGTGACGTGACGTATATTTTCACTAAAATGTGGTCACGTCACGCGAATGATCACGTCACGCGTCACGCGAGTCACATCACGTAATCGACACACGTGACGTGACGTGACGTTAACGTGACGTGACGTTTCGTGACGTGACTAGTCACGCCGTGACAAATTTCCTTCTCTAGTGATAGCAGCAATTTAATACTAGAAGTCTATAACTATGCATTCAATTTTTTTTACTTCGCCAGTACTAGTTAATGTGAATTTTGCTTTATATATAGTTCTTGGACTATAAGTTAGACCATAATAGCGAAACAAGTTAATTTGATATATATTTTGAATTAGAAATCCGAATTATATCCGTATCTGTATCCGTATCCGAAATATCCGATCCGTATCCGTATCCGTTTAATATCCGATCCGTATCCGTATCCGATTAATATCCGATCTGTATCCGTATCCGGAAAAAAAAAACGGATACGGATATGGGTTGAGCACTATCCGATCCGTTTGCACCCCTACTTGGGCATCCTTCCGAGAAGATTTTAAATAATATTTTAGGTTTTAAAATTTTTAATTGTACTAATTGTGAAATTTGCAAGTTAGCAAAACAAACAAAGCTTCCTTTTTCTCTTTCAACTAGCAAAAGTAAAGTTCCTTTTGATTTAGTGCATTTCGATGTATGGGGACCGGCTCCAATAGATTCATATAATAGATTCAAATATTTTCTTTTATTTATTGATGATTTTACAAAAACAACTTGGTTATATTTACTTAAATCTAAAGATGAAGTGTTTGATTATTTTTATGAATTTTTATGTCTCATAGAAACACAATTTAATGCAAAATTAAAAATCTTTAAATCGGATAATGGAACTAAATTTATAAATAGGAAGTTTTCAAGTCTCTTTAGAGAAAAATATATTATACATCAAACAACTTGTATAAATATTCCTGAACAAAATGGTGTATTGGAAATGAAAAATAGACATTTATTAGAAATGACACGATCTTTATTATTTCAAAATAATGTTCCTAAAATTTATTGGTCAGATACCGTACTTTGTGCCACTCATTTAATCAATAGATTACCTAGCGTTAATTTAGAAAACAAAAGTCCATTAGAAATTATTTATCAACAAAAAATCACTTATGACCATATGAGAGTATTTAGTTGTACAAGTTTCATACATATCAAAAGAAATGACAAGCTTGATTTTGTATCATAAAAAACTATTTTCTTAGGATATTCATTTTATAAAAAGAGTTATAAATGCTTTGATCCAATTAATAAAAAAATTATACCTTTCTAGAAACATTTCCTTTTTGAAAATGAACCATATTTCAAAGAAAAATAAATATTTCATCAAACATATTTAAATAATCGAAATGATAATATAGTTTTTCCTTAGATGATTTGAGACATAAATGAAACTAATGATAATATATTCAAAAAAATAATCATCAAGTTGAAAATAATCAATAAAATGAAACTAATGATGACATAAATGAAAATGAAACGGAAGAAAATTTACCGATTAGAAGAATATCATCTAGAGAACGACAACCATCAACTAGACTTAGAGATTATGTGACTTATTCGATGCAATACCCAATTGAAGATTTTGTTTCATATGACAACATCTCAACCGAATACCATACATTTCTCACTAGTATTGAAAAAGTATTAGAACAAAAAAAATTACCAAGAGGCAATTAAAAGTCCAATATGGTGTAAGGCTATGAATGAGAAATTAAAAACCTTAGAACAAAATAAAAGTTGAAAAATTGTTTCTCTACCAAAAAATAAAAATTCGGTTGGTTGTAAATGGGTATATAAAACCAAATATAATAATAATGGAACCATAGAAAGCGATAAAGCAAGACATGTAGTTAAAGGATTCACCTAAACCTATGGCATAGACTATAACAAAATCTTTGCACCGGTTGCAAAAATGAATACTGTAAGGATTTTATTTTCTATTGCCGTAAACAATGGTTGGGACATCTACTAAATGGATGTTAAAGATGCATTTCTTCAAAGAACACTTGAAGAAGACGTGTATATGATATTACCACCCGGTCATAAATTAGAAACAAATTCTAACTTGGCTTGTAGGCATAATAAATCAATTTATGGATTGAAGCAATCTCCACGAGCATGGTATGGCAAGCTTCGCTCTTATTTAATTTCTTGCAATTTTAAAATTAGTAATGCCGATCATTCTTTATTTACAAAATGTGGCGATATCAATACTACTCTTATTTTAGTATATGTAGATAACATCATAATTACCGAAAATAATTTTGAGCAAATTCAAAACATTAAGAAACAACTAAAAAAAAAATCGACATAAAAGATTTAGGATACCTTAAATATTTTTTAGAAATAGAGGTAGCCACTTCGGATAAAGGACTTTTTATATCTCAAAGAAAATATACACTTAATTTGTTAAAAGAAACCGATAAATTAGGATGTAAACTAGCCTCTACTCCAATTGACAACAAATTCAAATTAAATAGTGAAGTTGGTGAGACTTTAAAATACATAAATCAATTCCAAAGACTTGTAGGAAAATTGATATATCTAACGGTTACACATCCGGATATTTTTTTTTTCGTAAGTCAAATTAGTAAATTCATACACTCACAAGAACACCACATTTAAAAACCGTAAATAGAATTTTGAGATTTTTAAAAAATAATCCTGGCAAAGGTATTTGGATGAAAAATAATAATTATAATGATATATATGACTATTCCGATGCAGATTGAGCCGGAAGCTTCGATAGAAAATCGACAACCAGTTTTTACATATTTGTAGGCAGAAATCTAGTCACATGGAAAAGCAAAAAACAAAATATTGTGGCACGATTAAGCGTCGAAGCCGAATATCGTGTCATGACATCAACCGCAAGCGAATTAACTTGGATCAAACAACTCCTATTAGATTTGGGATTTAGAACTCAAGCTCCAATGAAAATGTATTGTAACAACAATTCAGCACGGCACATAGATTTTAATTCCGTGTTTCATGAACGCACAAAACATATAGAAGTAGATTGCCACTTTATTAGAGAAAATGTTCTAGCAAAAGAAATTAAAACACTATATGTAAAAAGTGAAGATTAACTTGCGGATATCTTCACTAAAGGCTTGGATCCGGGTCCATTTGAAAAAATTACAAGCAAGCTAGAATTGTACAATATTTACATCCGTAGCTTGAGAGGGAGTGTTGAAAATAATGACTAGCTAACAGCTAGTTTAGGAACTTGTAAAAATTAAATTAGGAGATATAAGTTAATAGTTGTAATTAATATATAGTTGGTAGTTATAACAGCTAGTTTTTAAATTCTTCTATAAATAGAGATATATGTAAAGCTCAAAATAAAATTGCAATAATAAAATTGTTTTCTTATATCTATTTTCTCTTACAAATTTAACAATTAGGATATTCATATCACTTGAGGTCAGGTAATTAAAGGAACCCTTGCATTGCAGAAGAGGCATGTTGGCCCAATTCTGATCAGACTGTTAGAAACTAAACTCAAAAATTCTTTTAGCTCAGAGGATGTGGGCTCATTCATTTATTTCTTGCTTTTGACTTCTTTTCCCGATCGGCAGTAGCACAGATTCAGTTTCCTCCTCTTTGCCACTGCTCTGCCTCACTCTCAGTTTCCTTATTTCCTCCGATTATGCAAGGTGGTTTCCTCTCCAAGAGACCTTACGAGCCTCCCTCTTGGGCATCTCATCTCAATCCCATCCCTTCCCAAACCTTATCCCTCGGCCATGTAAGTCTTTATCTCTGATCTGTGTCTCATTTTGCTTTCTTCCACCACATTTTTAGAGATTTCATATTGTATTTTTTTTGTTTGTTGATTAATAAACAGCTTCCGACTCCAATTCACAAGTGGAATCTGCCAAACGTCCCCGAAGGCACTGAAGTGTGGATTAAGGTAGAATAATTAAGATCTCGAAATCATTCCCAATTTATAATTTCCTATTGATCCTGTCTGACACTGATTTGTTTGAATATATGTATAAAAGCGAGATGATATCACGGGGATGCAATTGAGCGGGAACAAGGTGAGGAAATTGGAGTTTTTGATGGCTGATGCTGTGTCGAGTGGAGCCGATTGTGTAATCACTGTTGGAGGAATACAGAGCAATCACTGTCGTGCAACTGCAGTTGCAGCGAGATACATTAATCTTGATTCTTATCTCATTTTGCACACCTCTAAGGTATATATTTGGTATCACACTGTTTGGATGAAGATATTGCGCAGGTTGAACATTTCAGATGGTGATTGATTGGCTTAATTCTTAACTCTTAATTAGGTTTTGATCGGGAAGGATCCTGGATTGGTTGGTAATCTCATGGTTGAGAGATTAGTTGGGGCACATATAGATTTAGTGTCAAAGGAAGAGTACCAAAAAATAGGCAGCATGGTTTGTTTTTTTATATACTCTTTCCTTGTGTTTTAGTTACTTTTTTTATTTACCTCTGATTGTAAATTAATATTGGATGAACTTACCACCTCAGACTCTTGCTGAGTTGCTGAAGAAGAAACTTGAGGAAGAGGGTAGGAAGCCTTATATTATTCCTGCCGGGGGATCAAATTCTCTTGGTACCTGGTAATATTTTAGCATTGAAATAACCCGACTGTTTCCAGAAAAAAAAATACAGTTGGATTTATACCTTTGACTTGGCTTCTTATAAAAATGATATTTATTTTTCATGGGTTATATTGAGGCTACAAGGGAAATTGAACAACAAGTTCAGAGTTCTGTCGATGCCAAGTTTGACGATATTGTTGTTGCATGTGGCAGGTTGTGCTCATTCGTTTAATTTTTTTTTGTAGTGTTTTGTAAATGAATAATTATATTAGTCCCCTCCTTTTCATTCCCGCATCATTCCCACACACTTTCTACATTAATTAACTATCATTCTCTTTACTTTAATTAACTACCTTAATTAACCCCTTTCCATCCCCGCACAATTTTCGCACCCTCGCCACATTAATTAACTACCTTAATTAGCATCCTCCCCACATTAATTAACTAACTTAATTAAATTTTATTTAATTATTCTAGTCCATTCATCATTCCTGCATCTCTCTTTCCTTAGTCTGAATAAATACTGCATTGAAACTTCAATTGGAGTATTTACCTTAGTGATAACTAATATAATGTGTAAGCATAAATATTTCAATATCAAAGAATAAATACTTCAATATCAAAAGATAAATTCTCCAGTTTTTATTGATAAATTATTACTATGTATAAGATAAATACTTAATTGTCTAAGGATAAAAACTGCAATCTATAAAGATTAATACTATTATATTATGGATAAACACTGCTATGTCCAATGGATAAATACTAGATTGATACTTGAACTGAAGGATAATTAAATATTATATATATTAGGGATAAATATTTTTTTCATTAAGTATTCAGCCCTTGAAGTTTGGCCCATGAAACATTTATTAAAAAAAAAAATCGAAAGGTTGGCCTAGGAAGTTTGACCCGATTAGTGGTCTCCATAGTGCGGAGACGAAACAAAGAAATTAAGAAAATTAGTACAGGGATACAATTTGGACATTTTTTACGTATGTAAATACAGTTCTCTTCATAGAGATTAATACTTATGCTATCCAAGATAAATACATCAATACTACATATTAAATACTATTGTTCTGTTAATGTTTTAGTGGTCGTTCATAGTATTTTGACCTAGTGTGGGGAGATACATATATAATGTGTCAATTTGTGCGGGGACACAACTTTTTGTTGTTTGTTAGAGGCAGAAATTAATACTCATGTTCATAGAGATTAATACTTATTCGAAATATGGTAAATATAGTAATGAGTAATGTTAAATACAACCCTACATTTAAATGTTCAAATGGTCGGAACCTCATAATTTTTGGATTTTAGTGGGGGATATTGGGAGAATGGTGCTGCGGGGATAATTATCAGGCTTCTTTATAAATAGAGGAAAAATGACTTAAATATAAAGTTTATGGCATGAATTAATTTTTATTTTCTTGCTTTTCTTTTCTCTTCTTTTTTCAACTTACAGTGGAGGATCAATTGCCGGTGTATCACTGGGGTCAAGATTGAGCAGCTTAAAGGCAACTGTAAGGGAATATTTAATTATGTGCATTGATATGCATCTTGTAAGTCAATTAGTTGCTAATTCTTGGATTTGTAGGACAGGTTCATGCATTTTCTGTGCTGTGTGATGATCCTGAATACTTATACAACTACACTCAAGACCTCATTGATGGTCTTCACGCAGGCCTTAATTCACATGATATTGTTGATGTTATAAATGTGAGTGCTTCTGTCATACATGTGCAGTATATCTATATTGTATTATTGTTTAATGGATGTTACTAATTTTCTTTTATCTTTTCACATGAATAATTGTTTAAATCAAATAGTTTTGAATTACTATTTATCCGGAATACAATTAAATTATAACAATCTGCAAGTCTCAAAGACCAAGAAATGATCTTTAGATCTATTTTAAATATTTCTGTTCAGGCCAAGGGTTTAGGTTATGCTGTGAACACTGTAGAGGAGCTTGAGTTTGTTAAAGATGTAGCTAAAGCAACTGGAGTAATTCTTGATCCAGTGGCCAGGTAACAATAATCTTTTCTCCAATTTTTCTTTGCAATCTATAAACTTCTTCGTTAGTTGTAGCTAGGATGAACAGCACATATATATAACTAAAACTTGATCAATTATAAAAAGACGGCATTAATGAAAACATAGTTCTAAATTAGCTATTTTTAACTGGTACATGCTTGCACCGGACCTAACATTGGTAAGAATCATATGGCCCAATTATTCTTATCTGTTCTATATATAGTGGGAAAGCTGCCTATGGCATGATAAAAGACATGGTCAGCAACCCGGCAAAATGGCAAGGCCGCAAAGTTCTTTTTATACACACTGGCGGCCTTCTCGGTTTATATGACAAATCCGAACAAATGGCTTCTTTATTTGGGAACTGGCGTAGGATGGAACTAGACGAGACGTCTGTTTCTCAGAAGGATGGTACCGGAAAGATGTTTTGATTTATTTCCATTCCTCATATTTGGAAGTTGTTGTTCCTTGTGTTTATCCAGCATATAGTTGGGGATAAATAGTAAGAGGGGCTTTTTCTGTACCTTTATTGATTATCAGGAAGTTTCATTGTTTACTGATTGTGAAGTGCATTTGTTGGTTCATTAATTTAATGTTGGATTTATATGTAATTACGTATTGTATATTTTTAATTCTATGTTTAATAAAATGTGATGCATGTTTGCTCTAGTTCTGTCGGAGAGGCACTTCTTCCAAGCCGATTTTTTTTTATCATTCTAAAATACTTAACTTTTTATTATTTGTACAGAGGCGGAGCCACTGCATGTTTGGCAGGGCTGCCCACCCCCTGGATTTCATTGTTTTTTTTATCCATATTACTACTTAATTGTGCTCCACTCTGATTTAATATTTGTCCAACTCTGTGACGGGCATGACCCAATTACACAATAACAGCCCATAAAGCATTAATTATGAGTCTGTATTATATTCTCCGATTATTAAGTATTAATTTGGAATTGAATGTATGGGTGTCAACGGATATGATACGGGTTGGGTGGGGACATTTTCATACCCGTATTCATTATGATAACGAAATGTTTTTTTTACCCTTACCTGTCTTTTCGAAAACAGTACAGACCGGATAAACAGATAAAAAAGTATCATTAACATTTTGATTTGTGCTTTTGATAAAGTATTTTTTTCAAAGAAAAAAAAATAACAAATACAATTAATTTGTATTATGAAAATTTAATAAAATACAAACCTTTATTGTATCATGCATGTATCATCTTCATATAAATATATCTATATATATAATTTTATTTTAAAAATTATCTTATACGAAAACGGGTAAGATAATGGAAAAAATTGTTACCCGTATCCGTACCCGAAAAGTTAATAAAAAATATCTCACCCTTATTCGTATTTTCAGATACGATATGAGTCAGATAAATTGATAAAAAAATGTCATTGACACCCCTAATTGAATGGTTCAACAGGTATTTCGCTTCTTACTTTGCTTCAATTGCTCCATCTTATTATATCTCCGATTTTTTTTTTTGGAAATAAGGCTCAAGGCCCATTTCATATAGAAACAAAATAAACTTACAAATAAGAGTATTAGTAATGTTGGTAGAATCAAAGCAACCTAACCGACTACACAAAACAGAGCTCAAAAGAGCATCACCAAAACATGATAGTCAACATAGCGCAAAAGGTACTAAGCAACATAGCTACAAGTCACACACAGTATGGACTATCTAACATGATATAGTAATCTAAGAAGATTTAAGACGACTCTGAAGATTGAATAGTATGCCCAGCAGCCGGGCCCCATTCCTGCAGTGAGATATCATCCACCTCCTTAGGCAGCCATTCATGGCGATGTGCTTCCTCAGTAGTTGATATGTTGCCTATCCAGAACAACACTAAGTTAGTGATGTTCACTACAATGGTTTTAACAGAACTAGATGCTGAATTATTAAAGCAAACATTGTTCCTTAGGTTCCATATAATACATGCATAAGCACTAAATGTTACTAAGAAATATGTGCACCTACCTGAAGACATATAGTAGCTAACATTCAAGATATCTTCTAAACATTTTAAGTCAGGTAAAAATATTTGAAAGTCTCCTAACCAAAACAGCACATGTCTGACTTTGTGACACAGTAGGAACAAATGGTCTGTGGATTCAGAATATGGGCAGAATTGGCAAGTTAAATTGCCTATCCAACCCCTTCTAACCAAATTGGACTTGGTAAGTATTTTGTTCCTAAACAATAGCTACATAAATACCCTAATTTTTGGTGGAATAGGTAATTGCCAGACTTGCATAGTATGAAGTTCTTGTATGCCCCTAAAGCTAAGAAACTTATATAAAGATTGAACTGTAAATTTGCCATTATGTTCCAAGTCTCAATGAATGTCAGCATTTTCAGAGGTGTATTGAAACACTGAGATAATATGCAGCATTTCATCCCATTCATGTTTCATGACTCTTGTAGGGGTTCTGATAAAGTCAATCCCCATCCCCTGTGAGACAATCACTTCCTGTAATGTGATATTAGAATCATAGAAGGAAAAATTGGAATCGGAATCGGGATCGGATTTTTGGCCGGGGGATCCGAATCGGCCGAATCGGTCAAAATCGGCTGAATCGGATCGGAAACTCGGACTTTTTTGCCAGAAGCTCGTTTTATACTATAAAATAGGAAAAAATTGATAAAAAATAACTTGTCAACAATTTATGTAAATAATCCACTAATACAATATAATACAAGCATTACAAATTACAAATTACAATTTATAGTTTACACCCGTTGCTGCAATTTAAAAAAAAAATTGACTGTTTTATGAAATATATACATAAAGTATCTTTTCTTGTAATAAAATAATCAATGGTGTAGTGGTAGTATCCTTGGTTGGTATAGTAAAGTGCTTGGGTCCGATTGATGCCTTTGAAAAAAAATAAAATTTTGCCTTAATTTGCTGTGTTTAATGGCATACAATTACAAAATTTATATAAATAACAATCTCTTCTATACAAAAAGAAACAATGGTGTGGTGGTATTACATTTGGTTGGTAGGTTAAAGGGCATGGGTTCGAGTCCCGCTTGCTGCAAAAAAAAATTCTGCTTTTGTGAGTTAAGTCTATTTCGTCCAATTTCACTGAAACAGGACCGTTCCATCCGAAATTTAACTGAAACGGCCAAAATTTGACTGAAACTGTATCGTTCCGGCCGGAATTTGGCCGAAATAACCGAAATTTGACTGGAATCAACAAATACCGGATAAATCGGACTGAAATCGGATCGGCTCCGGCCGATTCCGGTCCGGAACGGCCGATTTTGCAATCTATGATTAGAATTTCTACAGATGTTAAACAAAAAGGAGTAAGTGATAGCCTAGCCATTTGTCATGCCAAAAACTAATATCAGTATGCAACTGTGCTGGGTATGAGATGTGGAGATCACAGAGAAAATGATATTGTAAAATAGCCTCCCAAAATGGAGAATGCTGTGTCAAGGGGGTGTGAGGAATAGTAATTTTGAAGGATACATTGTTTCCACAATCCCATACAACAATAATTATATCTCCGATTAAAAAGAAAAAAAAAACAATGATAAATAAAGAATGCTCGCTTCAACGTCATCAACTTGAAAATTTTAGTATTACTATTTTTATTGTTGGGAAAATTTCTAGTGTACCCATACAAATTTTTGAAATAGCCAATTTGCTCATAGAAACACCATAATATCCAATATCACCATCAAAATTTAACATCATTTCTTCTATCCCCATTTGATTAGTTAACTTTTTAATTAATTACTTTAAAATTTAAATTGACCAACATTCCCTTGTAATTGTCTTCTTGATCTCCCCTAACCCTCCCGGCAAATAGAGATCCTTGTCTGAAGAGAAAAAAAACTTCCCTCAATATGTTAACATAGACAAATATACTAACCCGTAGGCATAGGTTTCATTAGGCTTCCTTCCAAAGATCCCATGGCGAATAGAGAAATTGTAGGAATCCCACAACCAAAAGTTAAATGAAATGCATCCGATAGTAAGCCTGAAATAAAACATTGCATTCAACTTTTTTTTTTTCGTATTATCTAGGTAAGGAATTCCAAATTCCATTGCTCCCAAAAACAAGCACTTGGAAGAAAGAAAAATGTACTAATAAAGTGATAATAAACATAATTTCTTTAGTACTGAAGTTAATATCAATAGCTATAGCTAGTGTAAGTGTGCAACTCTATACACCTCCTATTTCTTCAAAGTTAAAAAAAAATAGCAAATTATTTGAAATTATGAGTACGACCATTAAATATCCTGATTAATAGCTCAATCACAGAATAAGCACCACTGAGAGAGATCATAGCGTTGGGCGCTTCACCCTTTACAGGTGTTAGCATCAGAACAATCCACGTGGAGTCCTTCTTCGATTTCTCCAGAAGAGGCTTGCTGACAGTCGAATAGGACTAGGCGAGGTAGGGTCTCAAGGAATGGGACTGCTGCATCAGAAACGAAGGTTAGCGTGAGGTCATGGGTTTTCTTAAAGAAACCCAATGAATCGTTCAAGAATGAAATTAACATATTATCATTAGTACACATTTTTATGCCTATTTGTCTTTGTTTCAAATGACATAATTCGATGTGTTAATCATCTCTATGTTCATAAGAAATCCATCTACATAAATTTTATGATTTTCCAAGAATATTTTATAATTAATTAAGTGGTTGAATAGAAATGTCAAAGAGAAAGGAACAGGGGTATAGGCAGTGAGAGAAGAAATCCTCAATCTCGCAATACAGTAGTGGATAAGGAAAGATGAAGAATCTTTGAGCGAAGTTCTTTTCCTCTCCATACTAGAATCTTTATTGGCAGTGAAGGTTGGGAAAGATGAAGAAGACAATTAGAAGGGTATGTTGGTCAGTTTAAATTTTAAAATAATTAATTAAAATGTAAACTAATTAAATTGGGATAGAAGAAATGATATTAAATTTTAGTGGGAATATAGGAGATTATGGTGTTTCTATGGGTAAATTGGCTATTTAAAAAATTTGTATGGGTATAGTAGAAATTTTCCCTTTATTGTTTTTAGTAAGAATGTGTATTTTTTTTTAAATTGAAAAATACCGATTACTAGGACCTTTAATATTTTCGTATTTGTTGAATTTTTCTTCCCACTCCTATCTCAAATTTTAGCTAGGCCACTGTATATGTGCATATTATATTTGTAATATCCATTAAATTTATTTATATTCGTTTCCATTGATTATATATTCTTTCTTTATTTGTATTCGTGTATCCATACAAAGTTGATTTTGTTTTAAATTTTGTTATCTTTGAAATATCAATATTTATATTCATTTAATAAATAAATACGGACACGTATACAATTTCAAAAATATCCGCTCCAAGCCCTTAAATTTAAGGATTCGCATCCTCTGAGATTTCATATGTTGCGCAACTTTTTGGAAAATCTCAACCGTTCAAATTTGTTCTCACGAATCTCTAAGCTCAAATAATACTGGCCCCCCTGCGTCATCCCCGAATAGGCACCGGACACGTGGTCACCCAAAATATGAGGTATCTTAGAGGACACTATACGCACTCTAAATTTACACCCCCTACATCGGTAGTTAATTCATGGGATGCAGCCCAAATGAAATTTGTATGGTACAGATTATGATATTAAAATTTATTTTTGTAGCGCTATCAATAAAAATATCGGCACAAGCTGCGTGCAGGGCCGAAGAGATTCAAACATGATGTCAATCAATTAAAAAAATAAAAGCTATTAACTAAGAAAGGGAAGGAGAGGGAGAAAGAATCAGTCTTTTTAGTTTAATGGCAAAGACGTATATTTCTTATGTAAAAGATTATGGATTTTAAATTCAAATGAAAAAAATTCTTCATTACAAAGATTGAAATAAAGAATCTTGAGTGCTGATATCGTTTGCTATGAGGAGAGCTTCCTCTGAGGAACCACTGAGGCCTCTCCAGCCAAAACCCGCACAGTAAAGGTTGTTGCGCCTTTTCCAGTGATCAGGGTAGTTGCTTTTTGGCATGCCATCATCTCCAATCAATCCCGGATCATCAGTCTGACATACAGAAACCACAGTACTTGATTCGATTCAATAAAAGCTCCTTCCTTTTTATGTTTTTGAACAAAAATTACAGAAACATTTCAAATAATATATATTGATTTCAGTACCTCAAGCCATTGCCAAATCGTGCTTCGATAACCTGTAGCGAAGATAATTGCGTCGAAGTGATGTGTCTTTCCATTTGAAAATGTCACCATATTTCCTTCTATGTTTGTCAGCGATGGTAAAACCTGAACACAAGTGAATCTTAACCTGTTAGAACATTTCCCCATTTAGTACAGATCGATTTTTGTTATTGCATACAGTTTTTGAAAAGTAGTACAAGAAAAATTATGCTCGGTCAATTTTTGACAACACTCAAGTCTTGTTCTTGCAAACAAATTATTTCATAAAGCAAGTATTTAAATATGAAATTAATTAACTACCACTTGAATTATTTTTAAATCAACTAAATGTTATATATTCAATACAAAGAAAACTTCACCTGAATTTCTCCGGTCTTGATTCTGTCACAAGTGCCAGAATCTATTACTGGAGGAAGACGTGCGTAGGATAACATGTACAAGGGACCCAAATCAGGCCTTCTTAGACCGTATTTGGCAGTGTTGCCAAACCTGAGATAGCATAGAAAGAGAATAATCTGGTCTAATATGGACATTGGCAGATATTTCATAAGGCGCATGGTCAATAAACAGATCTCTCTAGTAATGATATGGATCTGTAACATGAAAAAAAAGAAAAAAAAAAACAAGAAGAAAGAATAACATGACCCCAGAGCACTCAATTTGGAATAAATGTAAAGATCACTCATTACCTCCCAAAAAGTTGGCTTATTACTGTTACAAATTGACCTAGATTCTGATATATTGAATACAAGCTAGTTTGAAATTATAACAGATTGTTGATTATTTCTAAATTATGACATATTGTTGATTTGAGAAATAGAGTCTGAGAAGTTTGCGGAAAAAATAATTTCTGATTTTTCTATTGATTTGTTCTTTTACAATCTTCCTATGAGCTATTTATATTAAGGTTCTAAATAGCGATTATAGCGACATAGCGGGGAGACAAAAGCGTAGCTATAATGGAAGCTTTCATATATAGCATTTTCAAAATTTTCAAAATTTATAGTCTATATTTCTACTAATTATCAACATGAACAATATTAGAAAATTAGAATAATAACTAAATGATAACTAATCTAAATCTATATTTTTTTTCAATCATGCAAACAAGAAGGAAAAAAATATATATACAAGATAACATTATTTAATACTTTATATATTATAGTATTACAGATTATAATAGACAAAGAGTAGTTAATTTTATAAGTGAAATAAAGTTAGTATACATATTTGAATATTTTATATATTATAATAATCAAAATTAGCTTTCAATTAAACGAACGGCGATATTTTTATAGGTGAATACTAGACGAAGAGTAAACAAAAAGAATAATTAATATTTGAATATTTTTTTATATAGAATGAGAGACCAAATCACAAATAGAAACAAAAACATATAGTTCAGTTTAACATACTTATTATAGCAAACCATGTAGTATTAAAAATATAAACAGAAATATAGAAGCCCATGCAAATTGTAAAAAAGCCTATGTAGCATACCGGTAGCAATAGCGCGTAGTACGTAGCGGTAAAAGCGGTCAGCTATTACAGCTATAGCAGTCGTAGCTGAAATAAAGCACTTTTATCTCATAGCGTAGCTTTTATGGTCTGAAAAAAACTATAGCGTAGCTATAGCTAGCTGTTTAGAATACTGATTTATATTACAGATGATTTGGAGCCGTTACCTATTATTTTGTACCGTTACCTATTGTACCTATTCAATTAGATTTACATTTGTAAGAAAAATTAACACGCTAGGCTAGATAGCGATACTGTAGCTCAGCAGGTCGTAACCGTGCACTACATTTAACACTGTGATTGCTAACTATTTGCACATAGCCATTAATTACATGTTTTATTTTGTTGGATAAAAATATTGATTGCTTTATTTTGACTTTATGTAACACATGAACACACAAATAATAAAATTAAAATAAAAAAAAATTATTACTCGTTCGCTATACGAAGTTGTATATATGAAGCCAATATCTTTATCCAATTTGTGCTCACAATTAATTAAGCTCCGTGCAGGCCCAAGAGACTGGAACATAATGTCTAAACTCTTGATTCGATTTAAAACTCGTAGGTCAAATACTGTTAGCTTCCTTGGAGAGAATGTACGTAGTCATTGCTGATGTCGTTTGCTATGAGGAGCGCATCCTCAGAGGAACCATAGAGGCCTCTTCGGCCAAAACCCGTGCAGTAAAGGCCGTTGCGCCCTTTCCAGTTGTCGGGGTAGTTGCCTTTTGGCAAGCCATCATCTCCAATCAAACCCTCATCAGTCTAACATACACAAACCACAATTGATTCAATTCAATATATAAAAGCTCTTTCATTTTTCATGTTTTTGGACAAAAATAGAAGAAACATTCCAAAATATATGTTTTGATTTGAGTACCTCAAGCCATTGCTGAATTGTGCTTCGATAACCTGTAGCGAAGATAATCGCATCGAAGTGATGTGTCTTTCCATTGGCAAATGTCACCATGTTTCCTTCTATACTTGTCAGAGATGGTAAAACCTGCGCACAAGTGAATCGGGTCTTGATAATGCAAATACTTAAGGGGGCGTTTGGTTCGCGCTATAGATCATTCCAGGAAATAGAAGAATTCCAGGGAATGTAATTAATGCCAAGGAATGTTATTTCAGGGAATGTGCCATTACCACATTTGGTTCGCGCATGGCTATCGTTTTAGTATTCCATGGAATATGTCATTACTGTGTTTGGTTCGCACATGACCATTGTAATGGCTATCGAGACAAGTTTTTACTACTTTCAAATTATTAACTAAATTTTGTCCAAAAAAAAACTTATTTAGTTTGCATAAATATAGCCTTCTCATTATACGTTTGAATTCGTGTAGGATTTGAATTGAACATAAAAATTATTAATTTTATAAGCATTCATAATTTAAATAGATATATTTTCAAAATTTGTCCTATTCATTTTAATCTGATTCGGATCGAAATCAGATTACAATAAACAGATAAAAGTAACATTTCTATGCATCAATATTCCAAATATTCTATTACGGGTACAATTCATCCCATAAAGTAAAAACATAAAACACAATTGACTAAAT
This sequence comes from Carex arenaria, assembly GCA_964058825.1. NCBI lineage: Eukaryota > Viridiplantae > Streptophyta > Magnoliopsida > Poales > Cyperaceae > Carex > Carex arenaria. The sequence goes on from CAXKVW010000157.1 coordinate 165,851, forward strand.
CATTGCCAAAGAAAAACTAAAAACTATAACTGCAGTTTCTTCCATATTACCCTATGATGATCATATAAGGCTGAAAGCCTCATGGAGTTGCGTCTCAGCTTCTACTGCTTCCACACTGTATGATCTTGCATACACTGGCAAAATTCTGAAAATTAATGGTAACAGATCGGCCTTCTTCTATCATTTCAATCCTGACTCTGTTAGTACAAGAATCAAGTAGGCTTCTGGTACTTTAATGTGAATTACAATATTGTAACATTAACACAGAGAGAATGTTAATAAAGCTTGTATCAGTCCATTCTGATCTGAATTTCTGTACCAGTTCATTTTGTACCTTGCAAAAGCTACACTGATCTGAAATATAAGCATTTGGGAGCATTCAACCTAGTACCAATTAATACAGAAATTAACTGGTATCCCTTTGTTCCCAGCATAATCAGCCAATTAATGGAGTTTAACAAGTAAAACAATGCTTTTCTATTGTAATATCTTATACTAGAAATTGTAAATAAATAAAGAAAGAAAGTCAGACCTAATAACGCCAACATTTCCAAGCCTGTAAGATTCATGTCTTATTCTTATTCTTGCTTCTTCTCTCTCAGCTTTTGACACCGCTATCAACAAATCAGAAACAACCTTGATCCCCTGCATGCATACAAAACCAAAAATGATTATTAGTTTTTTTTGTAGTTAAGTAACAAATTTCTGTCTTCTATTTTTGTGGTTGTCTCAAACTTGACTAAAATTGCGAAGTATACAGACATTGATAGTCATCTTTTTCCTGCCGCAACTTTTTTAACTCCTCTTCAAGAGATGCAACTCTAAAACAAAAAAAAAATCTGTCTGAAAACAAATGCAAACATGCAACAGTTCATACCTGGTAAGCAGTTGTATCATTATTGGCAGGTGGTACCCTTCAATAGTGCAATCAGAGACAAGATGATTGAACAAACAAACTCAAAATCGAACCAATTTAATTGAAATCTCAGAACGGATACAAAAATGGCGAAATGTCGAAGCTTAGGTAAATCTCAGAATTTGTTAGATAATTGTCTAAATTGACTCTGGAGACTATTTCTCTATATATACACAATTCAAACAAATCAATAAATGAAAGAAATGGTGAATTGAATCGCTCTAATTGATCTCCGCACAATAAGTCAGCGACATCTCAGGATATTTCGTCTGAGTTGATGTGTGCACTTGTGTTTACTACCATGATGAGAGATGTGAGGAGGGGATAGGGATTGGAGAGGAAAGGCAGAGAAACAGGGAGAATGAGAGGGATTGGCGACAGGTATTGTGGAGAGAGAAAAAGAGAGAGAGACAAATTGGAGAAGAAGGGATCGCTGAAAAAAAATTAGATACGGGGCGCTTATCGTGATTGCCGCGAAGCAGGCATGCAAAAATTCCATCTTTTTTTTGGCTATTCGGATTGCCGTGAAGTATGGTATTCCGATGGCAAGGGAATAAGTGATTCCTACGTCTATTCCCTACCTCTTCTAACCAAACGCGGTAATGACGAAAATGGCATCGCAATGCCAAGGAATCACTCTCTGATAGCGCAAACCAAACGCCCCCTAAGTTTGAAATTAACTAAATATTGTTTTAGTAAAGTTGGGATCAAGCTACCCAATTGTTTTGATATCCGCGAGAGATCCTCCATTCAGGTTTTGAATCTGCGACTTCCCACACGAAGAGTAATAACTTTGCAACTAGACCAAAGACCAGTTTTCGAAATTAACTAAATGTTATTCAATACATAGAATAAGTCACCTGAATTTCTCCAGTCTTGATCCTGTCATAAGTGCCGACATCTATAACTGGAAGAAGACGGGTGGAGGATAACATTAACGTGTACAAGGGACCAAAATCAGGCCTTCTTAGACCGTACTTGGCAGTGTTGCCAAACCTGAGATAACAGAGAAAGAGCATAATCTGGTCTACTGTGGATAATGACAGATAGTTCATCAGGCGCATGCCGAATAGCCAGATCTCTTTAGTAACCAAATGGATCTGAAACATGAAAAAAAATAACTACAATATAATATATGCAATGAGAGATTATTGGATTAAAGATTAAAAAATAATTATTTCTGCATACAATGTCAGCTTCAGACAACAGCTCCTGTCAGATTCATTATTCTTACAGCTGCAGGTTGTTCACATCTCAAAAAATTCTGGTAAGGTGATATTTGTGCTTGCTATTATTTTGGATATGGTTTTTAGTTTTTTCAAGTCAACGCCAAAATTATGTTCTAGAAATTCTTCCAAAAATAATTAATTTGGTTGCAAATGAGCATTTTCAAATTACAGTGGTTGATAGGTTTGAGTTGATTCACACATGTTGGACTAGCTAGGTGAGTTCATTATCCAAATAGTTCATGGATTCATCCCGTTTCATGTTCTGACAGTGTGGATTAAGAAACATTAATTAGTTAAATAAAAAATATTCTACCGGATCAATCCAAGCATTGTCCAGACTCCATAAAAATACCAAGGGAAAGAAATGAAACTGTAAGACAATTAATTAACGCCTAGCTTTACTTGCAAATTTTGAGGTCGTAATGATATTGATTATTTCATTATGTGCTAATTTATGTTTCTTCAAAACTATTATTTAGTTAAGAAATATAACTCTAGTCTCTTTACCGAACTACAAAAGTGGTACTAACATGTACAATGTGAACTTTATATCTGTTGCCCTGGGAAATAGAATTATAAAGCACAGGAATTTCTAGAGAATTGCTTATAACGAAAATTCTCAACTAATGCTTATACTTACCTTCTTTTCTTTTCATTTTCGTTTTCTATTTTTTTTTTCCTTACACCTGCAATTAACTTGTCTTTTTATTATTTTTCCCTGAGAAATTTAGCAAACAATTGCTGTTTCATTAGAGAAGCAAAGTCTTGCAGCACAAATTAAATAAAAAAAAAAGGTTCTAAACTACTCTACTCATTTATTACCTAAAAGTTGCTGTAGGTGTTTTGCGTACTAAATAAATAAAAATATAAAACCCTTATCGTTTGAAGAAATTTTTATTTGGTTAATTACCAACGTTATATGCAATAAATCATTTGTTGCTTGTCAATAACCGACTAACAGTACGCAAGATGGCATGGATAGTTCAAACAACAAACAGAGCATGCAAAACATGTAATCTACTTACCGTGTTGCGCACAACAACCGAAGTCCTAGCCCCGGCTTCAAAAAGATCATAGGCGATCTCCATACCTGAATTACCCGATCCGACAACGAGCACATCCTTCCCTTTAAATGTAGACCCGCTCCGGTATTCACTCGAGTGGATCACCACCCCTTTAAAACTCTCCAACCCGTTAACATCTGGCACCACCTTAGCATCGAGCTTCCCTGACGCCACCACTAGGTATCTCCCAACAAACTCCTCCAAAATATCACCATTCTTTGTCTTTAATATCCAGTAACCTGACTTGTGGTCATACTGGGCTGACTCCACCCGGCGCCTGAAACGGATCCGCAAACGGAACCGTTCTGCGTAGGAGTCGAGGTAGGAGATGAAATCAGATTTGGGGATGTAGGTTGGGGTGGTCTTGGAGTGTGGCATGTGTGGGAGAGAGCAATATTGCTTGGCCAAATGCAAGCAAACACGGTCGTACGACCGCTTGCGCCAGAGCGAGCCGATGCAATCGTCCCGCTCAAGAATCAGGCTGGGGACGGCTCGTTTAGCCAGGGAGCCTGCTACTGCCAGGCCTGACGGGCCGGCCCCCACTATTACCACCAGTTCCTCTTGTTGATGTTGGCCCTCATTTGCTCTCTCTTCCATTCTTGTTTCACCTTCTTCCTTGCTTTGTTTTGTTTTCTTAGAAAAAAAAAAGGTTGCCTTCTACCTCCTTTTCTTTTTCTTTTTCTTAAGGAACTTTTATTCAGTTTTAAGCTCAATTAAATTTTATTAATAGGTTAGAGATGCGGTGGTAAGACCTTGTATTCAGTCATATTGTATCAAACAAAATTGTTGATCACATTGCCAATATTTTTTATTTCATAGTATATTCAATAAACAAATGAGTTGTCAGCTAGCATGTGGGTACATTAATGGATGCGAACAGATGAATACCCCTACAATTATTTTTTATATTGGTACTGGAGTTAACAATGTGCAGTATTTCACTACTTTGATTCTGCTACTCGTATTGATGGCGTTTTGTTCTCTATCTTGAAAACTAGTATTTTGGTAATTTCTCCATTACTATTTTTTGTTATGTCTAATGATTTTCATTTTTTACATTTATTTTGTTATATTTCTATCACATTTCCAATCTCCTTGACACTCCATTTTTAGTTTTGGTACGAAGTCTGATTTGTAGGTTGATTAAAAAGGTAGAGGGTTATGGAGATGAGTCCGTATCCTCTGAGATATCTCAATTTTTGCATGACCGACGTGTCCGGTGCCTATTCGGGGCAGCGTAGGGGGCCTGTTTTATTTGAACTTTGAGATTCGTGTAGAACGTATTTGAACGATTAAGATATTCCAAAAAATCACGCAAAGTTGAGATATCTTAGAGGACGCGAATTCTATGGAGATGGGGACTGGTAGCTTGTGATTTTTTTTCTTATTAAAGTGGGAATCAACCCATCGATATTCATTGAAATTTTCAGTTTTTGTGAAGTACTTTCATATACAAAGGAATTTTCACAATTCAACTTCCGATGTATTTCTTTCATAATTGATAAAAAAAAATTATGAAACCTGCCCCAAATCCTGCACCCTCTGATCCGCTTATTAGCGCAGATCTTGTCCAACCCCGATCTCCCCCGGACACAGCCCCCATCTAGCCCAAATAAAATATCAAACTGGTGTGCTAGGTTGAGGGAGACTGGGAGGAGTCCGTATCCTCTGAGATATCTCAATTTTTGCGTGACCAACGTGTCCGGTGCCTATTCGGGGGGACGTAGGGGGCCAGTTTTATTTGAGCTTTGAGATTCGTGCAGAACGTATTTGAACGATTGAGATAGTCCAAAAAGTCGCGCAAAGTTTGAGATATCTCAGAGGATGCGAATTCGACTGGGAGAGGGAGGTAGATCTTCGATAGTTCTTTTCTTCAACTTCATCACACAGAGGTAAAAAGTGGAACTGGATGACACCGGGGCTGCGTGTCCTCTGACATATCTCAATTTTTGCGTGACCGACGTGTCCGGTGCCTATTCGGAGAACCGTAGGGGGCCAGTATTATTTGAGCTTTGAGATTCGTGCAGAATGTATTTGAACGATTGAGATATTCCAAAATGTCACGCAAAGTTTGAGATATCTCAGAGGATGCGAATTCAAGGGTTGATAAGAGGAGAACTGTCGGACTGGAGAGCGATCTCCGGGTTTTTATTAATAGGAAAAAATAAAAATATATAAATTATTAACAACAATGATCGTTTCTGATTATATTCGAAATCTAAAAAAACCATGATTATTTATAACGTCCAGATTATTAAGGATAATTAACCTCCTAATTAATTAAACATTGCAAAGAAAAAAACTGAACATTATTGTTAGTCACATCCAAATATGATGAGAAAAATAGTCAATAATCAAGTCACGTCCAGATCATGAATCGAAAAGTCCTTTATTTTTGCATTTTTTATGGACGTTATTTTATTTTATTTTTTCATGCTGGTTATTTAATTTTCTTTGATAATCTTGACGTTATAGTTAATGTTAATGACATCCGCAAGACGTTATAAACAATCACACTTTTTTAGATTTTAGATTCTTCCGAAAATATTCACTGTTGTCGATATTTTTATTTTTATTTTTCTATTAATAAAAAAAATCAAGAGCGAACTTGCTTTATTTTTTCGTTCATACCGATACGTATGGATCATAACGCAGATCGAAAGGTGCAATATTTGAAATAGGTTTGGGACAGAAAGGTTCAGACACGGACAATAAATTTATCAACATTTTATTTATTGAAAATAATTTATCCAATTTTTTGTTATATCGAGAAAATTTATTTTTTAAAAATCAACAGTTCAAAATTGGAAAAAAAAAATTCAACATACCAGAGAAAAAAAAATACTAACATTTATTCCTATAATATTTACATATAAATTTCCACCGCAATTTGACAATGAAAAAGTTAGCATTCGGTAAGAGAAAAATTAAGTTACGATATTACTAAAAGGTAACATATTTGTTCCGTTATTTTTCCGTTATCATCTGTCACTTAACTTTCTATGATTGAAAATTGGTGTTCATGGATCTTATGTAACACTCCAGTTTAACAAGGATATTAGAAGGCAAGCTAGGCCGGACGTGTTGGAGCGTGCAGTGAACTGTTTTTCAAAACACGATATTTCTTCTTTTTATTATTTCTTTATATAGGGCATCTAGGGGTGAAATCGGATTGGATATTTGTCCGATCAAATCCAAATCTGTATACAAAAATTATATACAGATATTCATTATCCGAATAACCGTACGAATAGTCTTACGGATATGGTTTTAAACTTTAATTATTCGTATCTAAATTTAAAATCATATATGTACGAATATTCGTATGGTTATTCGGATAACGGATAAATATCCAATCTGTTTTCATCCCTAGATGCCCCACATAAAGAAATAACAAAAAGAAGAAAAGTTGTGTTCTAAAAAACAGTTCATTGCACGCTCCAACACGTCAGTCCTGTCTTGCTCTCGCTTGCCTTTTAAAAACTTGCTAAACTGGAGTGTTACACAAGATCCATGAACACCGATTTTCAATCATAAAAAATTACGTGACGATTGATAACGAAAAAATGACTGAACGAACACGTTACACTTTGGTAATGTCGTAACTTAATTTTTCTCTTATCGAATGCTAACTTTTTCATTGTCAAAATGCGAGCAAAATTTTTTTTGTAAATATATATTGTAAAATGAGGAATAGTTGTTAGTATTTCTCTTTTTTTTTTTTTTTCTGGTCTTATGTTGAAGTTTTTTTTCTTTTTTTTTTCAATTTTGAAGTGTATTGTTAAAAAATAATTTTCTCGAGATAACAAAAAATTGGTTAAATTATTTTTAAGAAATAAAATGTTGACAAATTTATTCTTTGTCTTAACTTTTTTCTGCCCCAAACCTGTCTCAAATATTGCACTCTTCGATCTACGTTACGATCTGTACGTATCAGTATCAGTGCTGGATCGATGAAAAAAATAAAACAAGCTCACTCCCAATTTTTTATTAATAGAAAAAATAAAAATAAAAATATCGACAATAGTGAATGTTTTCGGACGAATCTAAAATTAAAAAATATAATTATTTATAACGTCCAGCGAAGATATTATCAAAAATAATTAATTAACCTGCATAAAAAAATAAATAAAATGCATAACGTAATTTACTATAACGTTCAGAAATAATGCAAAAAAATAGACTTTTCCTTCCATAAAGTGACTTGATTATTGACTGTTTTTCTCATCATATTTGGATGTGACCAACAATAATGTTCATTTTTTTTTAAATGTGTAGTAATTAGGAAGTTAATTATCCTCAATAATCTAAACGTAATAAAAAATCACATTATAAATAATCACGATTTTTTTATATTTTCATATAACCACATTACAAATAATCACATTTTTTTAGATTTCCAATTTAATCAGAAACCATCATTGTTGTTGATATTTCTTAAATAAATATAAAAGCAATGACTCTGACCGCATTATTCAAATTGACGCTTTTCCGGTTTTTACAAACTAAATCATAAATTTATAACACTATTTTTTTACAAAAAAAAATTTCAAAATGATAAAAAAAAATGAGTAAGACTAAATTAAAGTAAGTATTTTAATTTGCACTCATATATCTATTTTTAAAATTCAAATAGTCAATCCAAATTTCTCAACATGTTCTTTATATTGAAATTCAACATGTTTTTTATATTAAAATGTACTTGAATATCAAATTTTATATTTTTTAGAATTTATTTACTATTTATTAAGTTACTTTGAAAATTTAAAATCCGGATGAATAATAAAAATTTCTAGATCACCGGATCAGCAATTTTCAAAATAACTTAATAAATAGTAAAAAAAAATCAAAAATATAAAATTTAATCTCCAAACACATTTCAATATGAAATCATATTGAACGGTTCGAATTAACTATTTAAACTTTAAAAATAAAAATATGAAAACAAATTAAAACACTTCCTCAAAAAACATAGCATGAAAGAACAATGAAGTACACGATACTAATTAGTAATTACCCATCTATTTACAGCTTGTAAACATGTAGTTTCTGAAAGATCCATGATACAAATTACCTATATATATATATAGCCCCATCTCATAACATACAACATTGACTTTACATAAACCGACTAATATTTTTCTTAAAAAAGGAAAATAATAGACTTATCTGACCACTATGCTACCTCTCTATACACATAAAACAGTAAAACACCAAACAAAAGCCTGATCTTCATCTACATATTTACACACACACACACAATACTACCCACTTATTTACAAGCACCTCCATCAGTAATTAGTAATTTCAGTCGTTGCATGTCTTGCACTCCTTGGGATCCAAGTGATTGACCGATATGCCCTCCTGTTTAGCTCTCTTCTCTCCCGACTCGGTCATCGTGCTCAACCCTTCCTTCTTTCGTCCTACATATAAAAAAATGATCAGTAACAAGAATTAGCATTTGGACTAGTAGCTAAGATACATGACTTCTATGTGAGAAGTCATGAGTTCGAAATCTTTACTCGAAAGATGATTAGTGACAACACAAATTATATGTGCAAATTTCTTTACTTTTGTTTATAACAAACTGTAATTAGATAGCTGCTTTTGCAAAAAAAAAAAAAAAAAAAGGCAATTGTATATCTACCATATTATTTCTCAGTGAATTATATTTGCCATTTTATGTATGCAAAAAATTATTTTTTTGTAATAATACATACCAAAAGATTCAGTTTTTGATCTAATGACAAAAGACAATAATTTTGTGTGTAAAATGTCGCATGTTCGAAATCTGACTGAAAATCTCGTATGAATATTAGACAATTTTTGATCTAATGACTCAAAAAGGTTTGAGTTTTTTGCCCCAGGAGATCCAGCACTACCTAGCACTTTTATCAATAAATCGCAACCGCTAGATTGGTTATAAATGATCCAGATTTTCAAAAATTCAAAATAAAAAGAAAAAACAAAGAACAAAAATGCTTGTTTCAGTTTTTCAGGCCCATTCTGTCATTCGGACCTTCATGTCGTTTCACAGCCTGAAGGAGACTCTCCTCCGCCCATGCTCCGCTTCCACCTCCACCTCCACCTCCACCTCATCATCCCTCTCCGATTCTCAGCCCTCATTTCCTCTGCGCAAACCCCCTAAATCCTCTCTCGCTCACCAACTCCTCCGCCTCGATCCGAGTCTTTTGCTTCGGAATGAACCAACCCCAACCCCAGACGATGGCGTACGTGATTCTCCATTAGAACCTCCAGTTCCCTCTCAATTTCTTCCCCGAAAGCCTCCCAAGTCGTCTCTCTCCCAGCAGCTCCACCGACTAGACCTGCCCGATTTCGCCCCCTCCCTCTCAATTCCCAAGTGTAACACAGATAAATATGGAGAAGAAGGTAAAGATGAAGAAGAGGAGGAAGAGGCTGGTGAAGAGGTCGCTGATGTAAAGGTCAATTGGAGGCGTCCAGTTGCGCATTCTGGCATTGAGACACGGGGGCCGTATGAACCGTTGGTCTTGTCTGCACTGGGTGAAGGCCCACTTGTTCAGGTAATGATTTTGTAACCAGGATATAGCTAGGTTTACTTTCTGTTCTGTGTTTATTTAATGGAATTTAATTTTTAAGGACTCAGTCGAGTATTATCCCCAAATAGAACCTCAATTTTTACCAGAAGATAATGCTGGTGTATCTTGCAGGTACCTGCATCAATCAATTGCAGGTTGCTTGAGCACCAAAGAGATGGTGTGAGGTTCTTATATAATTTGTACAAACACAACCATGGTGGTGTACTTGGAGATGACATGTAAGTCGGCACCACATTTATAAACTGAGTATGGTAGTGCCTGTGGTCTGACTTGTACATTTCATGTGTCAGTTAGGTGGACAATTCAGAACACAGTTACTCCAGATGCATAGAGTTTTTGGGTCAAACACCACATGCCAAACTGGGAGTTGAATATTGTTGTTTGAAGCACACGATAGTGTTCAACTATGAAGTATTTTGTTGATGTTATCTGCTGGAACCTAGTTATTGAAATTAAGAAAGATGAATATACAATTGCCTTTCATACAATATGTTATAGCTTTTATTTGGATATCCTTTTTTAATATCTTTACTTCTGTCAGGGGCTTGGGAAAGACAATCCAGACAATTGCTTTTCTGTCTGCAGTAATTGGAAGAGACCCTGATATTGAACAAATTTCTGAACAAAGTGATTCAATAAGCCAAATTGGCCCAATACTTATCCTTTGTCCCACGTCAGTAATTAAAAATTGGGAGAATGAGTTCTCTGAATGGGGTGAGTTTAAAGTTGCTATTTACCATGGTCCAAATCGTGAATTAGTCCTCGAAAAAATAGAATCTCAAACCATCGAGGTGTTAATCACAAGTTTTGACACATTCAGAATCCATGACCAAATTTTATGCGATATCCCATGGGAAATGGTAATTGTTGATGAGGCGCACCGTCTCAAAAATGAGAAATCAAAGCTGTACATCTCGTGCCAGGGGATAAAAACAAAGAAGCGCTATGGCCTAACTGGTACCATACTACAAAATAAAATAATGGAGTTGTTTAACCTCTTTGACTGGGTTGTACCGGGTTGTCTCGGCGATCGCGACCATTTTAGAGGCTTTTATGATGAGCCACTAAAACTTGGCCAGAGGCTTAGTGCCCCTGATAGGTTTGTTCAAATAGCAGAGGAGAGAAAAGGACATCTTGTCTCAGTACTCAAACGGTATTTACTGAGACGTACCAAAGAAGAGACAATAGGGCATTTAATGCTTGGTAAGGAAGATAATGTGGTTTTTTGTAAAATGAGTGACTTACAAAAACGAGCCTACAGAAGAATGTTGAACCAGCCTGATGTGCAGTGTATTATAAACAAGGATTTGCCATGCTCTTGTGGGGGCCCACTAACCCAGGTCGAGTGTTGTAAACGAACAGAGCCTCAAGGGGTAATTTGGTCATATTTGCATAAGGATAATCCTGATGGGTGTGCTATGTGCCCCTTCTGTCTCGTTCTCCCTTGCCTTATGAAGCTGCAACAGGTGCTTATTTTTCTTCTCTTTGTTGCTTTGATAATTGATAACCTTAATGTGTCAATTGTAAATGGAGGAGGGATCCAATACAACTCTTTGTATGATGGAGGATGACAACACTTTCATTTTTGTGTCAGTAATTTAAATTTCAAGTGACAAACCAAATCTTTGATATTCTTCTATGTCACAAGCAATACTGTTCACCGAAAATTATAGCCTGAATTTATTTGATACAAGTTCCAGAGGTTAAAGAATCAATTGACCATTGATTTCTTTTGTTGATCAAGTACTAATGAATGCTAAATTTTTATAATGTGCATTTGCTTTGCTTGTGATATAGTACAAGATCAATGGTTTGGCTTTGTCATTTGCAATTTGCAATTTAATAATTGGTGCAGAAAGAAAAGGTTCTCTGTTCTCATGATTTGTCACCAAATATCTAATAGTTTGATACCTTCTCTTAAAAGGTAATACTTATTGTACTTGTTTAGAATCTAAGAATCAATATCATACCAAGAATTATTTAACTTGAAAGCAGCTCAATAACTATCTAATGTTAAATTTATATGGAAATTAATCAAAACCAGACCAAACCTAACTCAATTCTTTAAAAGGTAATACTTATTGTACTTGTTTAGCATCTAAGAATCAATATCATACCAAGAATTATTTAACTTGAAAGCAGCTCAATCACTATCTAATGTTAAATTTATACGAAAATCAATCAAAACCAGACCAAACCTGACTCAAACCTGAAGGCAGTCTCGATAATTGAAATTTAACTGTATAATCCTTGAACCAAAATTCAACTGGCCTAATACCTCAGATGAGCCAATGAAAACAAGCTAACCCAAAATTAACACAACCTCAGAATGTGCTGACAGGTTTGGTTTGACACAAGTTCTTTTTTCCTCTTTTTGTTAAAAAAAAAGTCTGTTGGTTTAGAGGGGCACCATTTTCCCTTACAGCCAGGGAACCATACCTGTTTGATGCCTTTACTTAAAGCCTGCTTTTCTTTTTATCTTCTTTAAGATTAGCAATCATCTGGAATTGATAAAGCCAAATCCAAAAGATGAAGCAGAGAAGCAGAAAAAAGATGCTGAGCTGGCATCAGCTGTCTTTGGCACTGACCTGGACTTGGTCGGCGGCAGTGGAAAGAACGAGAGCTTCATGGGACTCAGTGATACAGAGCACTGTGGGAAGATGCGGGCCCTTGAGAAATTTTTGGCTCTATGGGTCTCCCAAGGGGACAAAATTCTTCTCTTCAGCTATTCTGTCAGGCAAGTAATTTTTCCCTTTTTTTTTTCTTTTTTAAATCTCCTTTCTTCGGTATACTGCACAGCAAACCAGTAAAGCTATCATTTTTCCTGTTTTGGCTACGAAGGTCCAAAGTCCCTGTTTTTTATCTTTGCATTCTGATTTTGATCCCGTCTACTATTTTTATCCGGAAGGTGGTTGAATACCAAAGTTAAACATTTTTTTTTATATCATATCTTTAAATCAATGACGGGTTATTCCCCATCAGTGCTGACTATATCTTTCAACAACTATTTGGATGGAGGCGTGATGGTAGGAAAAACCAAATGGGTACAAATTGTTATATTTCAGGATCACAAAATTCAAAACCTTTATACATTGGAACTAAGATAGTAACTTGGAGATAAATATCAACTTTTAAGAGCATTTTGTAAATTGTAATGGATTATTTGCATATGCCACCTATTCCAGTTAACCACCTTTTTTATCCCTCAACAACTGCTCACACAGACAGACATGTTGACTGCATTTAGGTTCATTTTTTTTTTTTTGGTAACAACATGGATATTTATCTCCTGATTTGGCTTCAAGGAACTTTCTTGTTTCTCTCTTTCCAATTGCATATGTTTTGGGATTCTTGCTAATTGAACTCTAACATTGAACCGCTTCACAAAGATATGGAATCTACCTTAACCATTATACTATTTTAATTAAAGGATGTTGGATATATTAGAGAAGTTTCTAATACGGAAGGGCTACTGCTTTTCACGCTTCGATGGTTCCACCCCGATGAATACTCGTCAAGACCTTGTTGATGAGTTCAATAAGAGCCCTAGCAAACAGGTTGTTTACTTTTAGTGTATTTGGATAAAGTTTTATACAAAGATAAAGAAATGTGCATGAAAATTAGGATATGTTTTGCCCTACTTTAAAATGTTGTGGCTCCACACCTGTCCATCACAACCATATGTATATTTTCTTGACATCGTTGTGCTGACCACTTTTCAGGTTTTTCTAATATCAACCCGGGCCGGCAGCCTGGGTGTAAACCTGGTGAGTGCAAACAGGGTTGTGATATTTGACCCAAGCTGGAACCCAGCACAGGATTTACAAGCCCAAGATCGGTCATTCCGTTATGGTCAGAAACGCCACGTCACGGTTTTTCGTCTTCTAGCTGCCGGTTCACTTGAAGAATTAGTATACACAAGACAAATTTACAAACAGCAGTTGTCTAATATTGCAGTTTCTGGGAAGATGGAGAAGCGGTACTTTGAAGGTGTTCAGGTATACATCTTTTTAAAGGATAACCAACACCTATCTACCGGAAGTGTTTTACTGTTACCATATGGGAACCATACTTTATGCTTGATGTCTCTGACAAGGACTATTGTTCTGTCAGTTGATTTACTGACTTGAGCTGAACTGGTACAAGTTCTGGTTTGATTGGGTACAACTATAATTTGTAGTCTGGTAATCAGTATTACTGGTGGTTGCTAAGTTTAGTGAATCGTTGAGGTTTCTTGCCGCATAAAGTAGCTGGAAAAGAATATCATGCATATACTGTTCCTTTTATAGGATAATAAGAAATTCCAAGGGGAGTTATTTGGCATCTCCAATTTGTTTCGCGATCTGTCTGACAAGCTTTTCACAAGTGAGATCATTGAAATGCACGAAACGCAAGGGAATAATACCTCTCCAAAGTTAGTACAAATTGGTTCCATGGTAGATCAGAGTGGTTCTAGTGGTGCAGTGGTGGCAGGTTCCAATATGGATAATGAAGCATGTGCTAGTGATCACACTAACCTCAAGGATTTGGGTATAGTTATTCTTTTATAGTGATCAGATCATTCCTTATATAATTCACACCTTCTCTCCGTACCTTTCAAAATTGCAATATAGAAGATAAGAACTTTGTGTGCATCCCCACTGAAATAAAGTCTTGTATGGTTTTTAAAGCTGTAAAATCAAATGCTGTCAAAATAACCTTACTATTTTTTCTAATTCATTTTATTATATTTTATTGCAGGCATCGTTTATGCTCATAGAAATGAAGATGTTGTAAATATGGGGATAACCAAAACTCATATTTTCATTAGTACAGAAGATAATAGTCATGAAGTTGATGATTCTAGTAATACTGCTAACAAAAGCCACAAAATTAAGCATCCAGCTGGGCAAGAAGAGAGGAAAAGAAAAGAGTTCAGTCGTGTTGCTTCCTTCATGGGAATGAGAGAGATTGAGTTTAGCAAATGGGTTCTCTCTGCTTCTCCTCTTGAGAGGCAAGAGATGCTAGAGAACTACAAGAAAAAGAAAAAGCAGGAAGAACAATGTTATTAGTGGCATTTGCGTTTTATGTACAGAAAAATGGAGTGTAGATATTCATTTTCTTCTTTGTTTCTCAGTAATCTATTGTTTCTTAGGGTTGTATAGAAGTTCTAGAAGTGCACCTTTTTTTTTCTCAAAATGTAAAAGAAGGTGCGCACTTGTAATTATATAGCGGCTGTTTGGCAAAAATTAGAATTGTTCCAGTGGATTGTTGCAAAACAAGCAAATCTAGCTTAGAATTAAGAAGCAAATCACCTGCTTGTAAGTTCTAGTTAAGATTGGACCAACTCAGAATGAATCTATCGAATATGTTATGCATGAATATTTTCATTTCTAGAAATTGATAATTTCAGATATCACATGTATGTCTAGCTGCTTTTACTAAAACTGGACAGTTCAAAAGTAATGGAGTATAAAATTGATTTATTTTTATTTTGTACATTGCAATTATTTTCTCGTTTGAACGGAATGTCTACGAGCACTGGGTTTGTTATATGTTTCCTATTTTTAATAATTAGCTTCAACTAGATTCCGTACGAAGATTTGCATTTATTAAACTAACACTACAATTTGTTACGGGATAACGCATTTTCACTATCAAACTGTTAAAAGAAATATAGACATAAAAGTTACCAAAGAAGAGGGTCGAAGCAAGTTTTAAGAAAAAAAAAATTAAATATAAGTTCATACCTACTTTGAGTCTTTAACATTGACTGGATGATTGAAAAGAATGATGTATGCAAAATTATTTTATTTTTATTTTATATATAAGAAATTCTATTATCTTATTTCGTAGATTATATTTGTTATTATGGATTAGAATTAGTAAGCAAACATTACAACTTCATAACGCTGAACGTAAAATTACATTAAGTCTCTAACTATAAAAAAAAATTATAATCATAATCAAAATAATTAAATAAATGGACAGAGCTATTCGGCTTGAGTTTGCAGCCCAAATTATTTACATAAAGAATGATCCACTTACAAATAGCAGCATATGTAAATTAGTCACAAATAAGAGCTCAGACCACGGCCACTATAAAACCACAACGCGCCATAACAGGAAAGCAAAAGAAAGTGTTAACCAAAAATAAAACAAGAAGAAAGAAGAGGCTATCTTGACTGGACAGCGGCAGGAGAGAGGCGGCCTATAAGAAAGAGACCAAGGGACCCCCACGGCCCCACCTCATTTCAGTTCAATTCGAGTCTCTTTCTTCTCTTTAGAGTTTAAGACAATGCCACCACCTAAAGGTTTATTGCGCTCTCGCTTTCTCTGGGTTTACTTTTTTGAAGTGTAAATCCGTAAACTTTCTTTAATAGTACATAGAAGTTGCTGTATTGATACGATAGCAGTAAGTATGCTACCAGACATGACTGAGATGGTAATATGCTGGTATTCAAATTTGAGAAGGGGAGAATTAAGCCCATCCACTGCACAAATTAGTACCAGTACAGCACTGATGGTAATATATTGTATTCAATAATCATTGTTTATGCAGATTTACCCGGATTCTATTATGATGCAGAGAAAAATCGGTATTTCCCAAAAGAAGGTCCAATTCCTGGCTCTGAGGGAACAGATAATGCTGCCTTGGCCACTTGTTCTTCTTCTAGCATGGTAGCCGATTATTAACTCTTGGTTGTTTTTGTGAAATTACTTGTCGGTTTCTCTAAATGCAATAAAAGCCACTATTGTTTTGCCATGGAAATCTACTCTGTTAGGAATATGTCAGTTATTTCAACTCACATTATTCCAGCCCTAGCATAATATTAATAGTTTGCTACTTTTTATCTCTCAAGTATTTTAGTTTGTTAACTCTTTGTAGCAGATAAGGTTCTTATTTAATTATGGTATCTCTGTAAAGACCTTGAAGATTCTTGAAAATCAATAGGTTATATGTGATCACCAGTATTCTTTGGATATGAAATTGTTGTGTATATATGTAAAAGAACTCTTATAGAACCTTTTACACATTTCAGGAAAATAAAATTCAGGTGATTAAAAAGGGCAAAAGGATGAAAATTAGCCACCTCCTTGGTTTAAGAGAAATTCAAGGAAGAGATATCTTGTTCAACTCAAGAAGATATCACTTTCATAAGCAGTACGAAGAAATTCAAGCTTCTCAGCCTACAGTATGTTTGTCATCTCTTAATTTCTTTCAAGATTGGTTCTTTTTCCTGCTGAATTACTATTTTGATTGTAGAATTATAAAACATTTTTGCATTTTCCATGTTATCATTATTTCGATATGCATATTGCAAAGTTCTTCCTGTTTTTTGGTTCTTTTTCCTGCTGAATTAGTATTCTGATTATAGAATTGAGAAACGTATTTTGTATTTGCAATGTTATAATCACTTCAGTATGCATGTTGCAAGCCTGTTTTTGTCTACTTAACACATTGTTTTTAGATATAGTTCTCTGTGTGTGTGTGTGTGTGTAGATGCACTAGTATATTGCACTATTTTTGTCATGGTTCTGGAACTCATGATCTGATGTGTGGGTTTTCTGCATAGGATGGTTATCGCACCAACTCATCCACCTCTTCTTATATAAATAAATATTGGTGGTGTATTAGATAAAAAAAAGGTTCCAGTGTTTAAAAAAAATGGAAATACGCACACATAAAAATTTAGAATATTGGGAAAGTTTAGACGACCCTAATTTTTTATTGTACTGTTTGTCGATTGCATGCTTTTGTTTGTTATGAAAAACTCCTGCACCTAAAATCCAAATTTACATATCCTTTTTTGTTTATAGAACTTCAAACAGGACCATTCAACTTAAACATTTACCAATTTGACTGAGATGCTCAGATTATGCTGACTCTGATCAAACTCAGGCTTAGATAAATATTCAGCAGGTTGAATCGACCATGTCTAATCCCAGAGTTGCGCCTTTGTTGAAACCGACCTGAGTTGGCTAATTCGGACTGATTTTTATCTTTGGCTAATTCCTTATAAATTTGTTATTGAATTCATATCAGGAAATGCTGAATCTCAATTCAACTGAACCTAACTAAGTTTTAAACGAAATCTTGCATGCCTTTGTCTATTGCAGGTATGGAAGTTTAAGAGTACAGAACATGTGCACCATGCAATTGAAAGAATTTGCATTCAATTACATACAGAAACTGGTACTAGAAATGCATTTCTTTTGGCAGCTAGCAGAGACCATGGTGGTTTATGGTAAGCAAGTTTTTTTTTCCCTCTTTTTCCCCCCCCCTTTGATGTTAAATTAGACAGGATATTGAAATGCTTCCGGGTGTCTGTTTAGGTGTACTGGCTGACATTATTCAACATTTATTTTGAGAAAGAATTGATATGTTTAATTTGATTTCTTAGGTTACTGACTTAGTGATCTTACACTTTTGTTTTATAGTTTTTTTCAGGTAGATAATCCTGAGGTACCCCATCTTAATGTAGAATCAGTGTGGTCCCCATGTCCGCATAACGAAGTCTCTGATTTTTCCCGCTTGACGAGTCCATCCCTTTCATTATGTTGTGTACATCTGAAGTTCCCATCTTGTGTTTCATGTGTGAAACAAAGTGGTTTTTTTAGTGGTCATGTATTGTATCCTGGCCTGCTCTCTACTAAACTTAGATGATTAAATTAAGAAAACTATGACTGGCTTTGAATTCCGTCTGGGCTTAAGTGGGGATATAAGAGAGGGAATAATGGAAAGCATATACAAAAAATCTGATACCTTGTCAATAATTTACTCTTATTTAGTGAGATAGATGAAGGGAAACAGGGTACTTTCAAATAGAGGAGGAATATAGGAAACATTTCCTATGTCCTGATGTCTAATATGATATTTTGAAACTTAATGTGAGCACTGGTGAGCAAAAATTTTTACTTAATTATTCTGTGTTCCTTAACAACAATTAACATGGTCACAACTTTCGGATCGGGGGATTCCAAAGGTTCACTCTACTCTTTAGATGCAAATCTTCCACTGGGCTTTGCCACTCATTGCCTTTTTAGAATGGATGGTACTGTGTGGACTGCCGATTGCAACTCTGCCACAACCTATGTTGCATTAGGTTATTTTATTTCTTCTTTCTTTTCATTTTTCTGATTCGTGATATAGTCTGTATTGTAATGATTGCCAAGCAAACACTGTGATAGAAAAATGAAATCTGACTAATGTAGGCCATGAAGGTATATTTGTTTAAGAACTCTATGGTAATATGCATATTACACAGCGGTCCGTGCTATGGAGTCATATCTTTGTTTTTAAAGTTCAAACATGATCTTCATATGAAATTTCACTTGCATAACATTTTACCTTTTTTAGATTTTTTTTTTACTATATTTTTAGAAAGGTAGAATATCACTTAATTTAGAAATTCTGGACCATCCAAAAGCAGTGGTTTTGTTACTTTTGTACCTATCTAAAAAAAAATACAAAAAGAATTAAAAAAATATATATAAATTTGGTATGTAAGTACATTTTCATATGAAGATCATGTTTAACGGTTCCTATTGGCTGTTTGAACTTTAAAAATAGAGATATGGATCCATAGCACGAGTTGATCCGTAATATGCATATTACTATAGCCTCACTCAAAGATGTTTATTATCTTATTGCTGTGTAGGAACTAGTATGGGGACAGCTTTACTCGACTTGGAAGTGATATCTCCAGTGTGGATATATCGCACTGAAAGTGATGTTTTGTCACTGCAATATCTTTCTTCGGTAATATTTATTAATTTGGGTGTTCCCTTCCCATTAATGATTTGTTAAAAATCTTTTGATTACATAAATAATATTCGTTATTTCAGGGAAATGTTGTACTATGCGGTCTGAGAAATGGGTCAATATTGACTTTGGACACACGGGAAAAGCAAATTTCTGGTAATACAGAGGCATCTGATTGGTCTAGTGCCACCCCAAATTCTCACATGACGAGCTTGCATCGGACTAGGAGATGGAGAAGAACAAATTTTACAATACCTCAGGTACGTATATTATCAAGTTCGATCATGTGTACAAATCGTATGCTTCATGATACTGTTGAAATAAAGTTACTCCGAACTGCTGTTTGGCTGTTTTTGGTTTCTACAGTTTCCGGCTGAACTAAACCAATATTATAATGTCAGAATTATTTATTTGTACAATTTGATCCTTTTGTTCATCAATAGGTTGATAAAGGACTCAGATACAGCAGTTATGTGCATATGACATCTGCAGTCTGTAGGTATAGAAACAATATTCCTTCAGTTATAATTTTATATATGTGTTAACTCATGAAATCTCTGTCAATTGCATCCATGCACATGAAAAAGAGAAAATGGGGTTAGTTTTGGCATCATTCTGGAGAATATAGCAAATGGGGTTCTTTGTAGTGTGGGCATGCAGTATTATGGTTTTTACTTTTTAGAGAGCTAAAAGGAATAATGTATTGCTTCTATATTCTTGAACTTTTTATCCTTTTCTTAAGAGGCTTCTTTCTGACAAATCTGAAATGAACTATATGTGCAGCATGGTTTCTCTATCATGTGATGAAAATTACTTCATAGCCAGTTCAATCGATGGTTCGGTTAGATCCTTTTGCTATTCTTTAATATAAACAAAAGTCACCAAGTTCTTTGGGAGAGTGGGGAAGGTACAAACTGGCATGATATGGACAATTAATAGTATAACTGGTGGGGGCCAATCTTTTTATTGTTGCCTTTAACTATTTGTCATCTCTGAAGAAAATGCTTCCTGTGAACACACACAGTAGGTGTAAATCTCCATATAGAACATCTATTCCAAACTTCTCACAAATATTATAAAATGCAGATCAAGTTATTTGATATTCGATTTGGGAATGGAGGTGTCCAGTCTTACATGGGACATGTGAATTCTCACAACCATCTGCAGCTTGCGGTCAACCCATCTGAAACGCTTCTGCTTTCTGGTATTGCATTACTTTTTAGGGATAGAACTGGTTATATTCAAGTGTAAATTTTTTTTCTTTGGTTTATGCTAGAACTAAACCCTAAACTACCACGGCCAGCATGGTAGTCCCCAAGCTTTAGATGCAACTTGGGTCATGGTATACAACATTTTAAATGTAGAAAATAATAAGCAGAATAAATGAAAACAAAGTTACTTTTGTAAATATTAAAAGAACAAAAATAGAAGTCGATATAAGATGATGCAATTTATCAGGTGGGGAGGATTGCAGGACGCGCATTTGGAGTATCAAAACAGGAAAACTTTTATTTTCTGAGATGTTTTCTGAGTCATGTTGTACTTCGGTCTTATGGCCTGGTTTTCAAGGTTGGTATTTTAACTTGACAATTTGCTTGTAAAATTATTCAATTATTCCACATCAAAATATACATAAAATTAATTTTTCCATCAATCATAGTATTGTTAGGAAATATTGAATAATGTACCAGCTTGGTATGTCGCATATTGTTGTTTGATTTATGTATATGAGGTACATCATGAAGTAAAATTTATTTTCAATTTGTTCGCATATTGTTGTTTTGAGAAGTGTGAACCTTTTCTTGTTGTAGGCTATGCTGGGCATGAGCTCGATCAAAGTCAGAGTTCGGGCGCATGGTTGGGTTCTTGTGATGGGCTTTTCTATATGCAGCTGATATGATCCGTACAGTTCTGCTTCCAAAATGTGGCAGTTTGGTTAAAGTTAGCATCAGATTTTTACTCCCAGTAATTACCAAACTATAGTTCAGAGAATATAGTACTGGTATATAGGAGCTTTGTAGATTTGTGAACATTACATCGAATTCTAACTTTGATGGAATGTTATTATATATTGTGAATGTCGTTCCAATACTGTATAAAACTTTTAAACTGTTCAAGTTGAAATTTCTTAATAAAGACCTTTGGAAAGGTGCATAATTGCACTTACCAAAGATTAGCTTCTGATATTGAATTTTCGGTTAACATGCTAGCAGCTTGCTGATGTAGCTAGCGCTGGAATAAATCTTTTGAGAATTAAATACTTTTATCCTCTGCTATGAACATCCTCTTGATCAAAATTTCGATGACATCATTTAGAAAAAGAGATAAATTTCTGTCAAAAGCCATGTGAAGAAATATATTTTGTGAAGTTAATGAACTAGCAAAATGCATATTGATCATGTCAAACTTGGGTCAGACTGAGGTTTTTTCATTAGATATTTTTTTCTTGAATTCCCTTCGGATAAATTCACTGCTTTTGTAATAGACTATATCATATTATTATGCCATATCTTAATTCCACGAAATATGTTTTTCAGTGGAAGTTAATGTTAACTAACTACATTTTTTTATAAGGGTAAATGGGTGCTTTAAATTTAAAATGAGTTTAGTGAAAAAAAAAAAAAAAAAAAAGGCAAAAAATTGGATAAATTCGTGAGTGTTTGAAATATAGATCCTAAGTAAAGACTTCATTTTTCTATACTGTTATAACAATCGAAATCAAATTTAAATTTAATTTGGAAACTTTAAAACTGACACTTGAAAAATAAAAAGGACGGAATTACAGAGTTTGTCTCAATTTTTTTTTTGTTAATACAATCACATATAAAAAAAAGGGAAAAAAAATAGGGTGGCCAAACATTAAATTGTATTTTGTTAATATATACTAGGGGACAATGCACATATGAAAATAAATAAAAACAAAAAGGCTCACAAGATCCACATTTATTGAAAACATGAAATCACTTAAAATAGCAAAGAATATCATGAATAACCTGTTTGGAGAATTTCTTCTTACTTTCAAAATTAATTGTCATTTATTGTAATATTATTTTACATACATTCTTTCTCTGCTTTCAATTTCAAATTCATTGACATGGTATGATAGTTCAACACTTCAACCTATCAACAACAACAATTATTTGCTTGAAGTAGTATTTGCAAGTAAATGTACATGTATTTTGTATTTATATACTAGTAATTGAGAACCCTTATTTTATATATGCAGCGTCTTTCATGCACGTCTTTTTTAATCACAGCACATTTCGCACAACCAACAACAACAAAGCGCAGCAAGGCTGTAAAAGAAGAGAAGAAATTTAAATGTCAGTACATGTTTTCTGTCATAATTAAATAACATGAATAATTAATATTATTTGCTGAATGAAGATATTTTTTAAGGTAGAATGTTGAAGAATGATTAATTCCAATATATTATTATTTAAAGTATGTTACGCAATGACATTTATAATTTATTTCCGCTTCTTTTTCTTTTAGAAAAGTATGATCAAACTATTCGATCTAGTAGGAACTTAATTTACCTTTTCTTTCTTTTTTGCTTATATATTTGTGTTATTTTTCATTATACAGACAGTGTTATGAAATAATATTTAATTATTTTTATATTTGCTGAATGCAATTTCGTTATAAAAATATATATTTTAAAAAGTCAACTTTCAAAATATATTTTCTCTTCTTAGGCGAGATCTACTTCAAATTTCTACAAAGAAAACAGATAAATCTCTAAAAATTTCAAGAACATTTAAAAAAAATACCTTTTGAAACAAACTGCAATTTTTTTTAATAAGGGTAAATAGATGCTTTAAATTTAAAATGTGTTTTCTAGTTAAAAAAAAAAAGACAATAAAGTGGATAAATTTGTGAGTTTTTGAAATTTAGAGATATAAATAAAATATTACGAATTTTAAAGGGTAAAAGACGTAATTTCGAAGTTATTGAGGGATGTACATGAGATTCCCCCTTATATACTAAAACAAACATAACAATGTAACACGGTACTAAATGTTATGGAACCTCT
This sequence comes from Carex arenaria, assembly GCA_964058825.1. Taxonomy (NCBI): domain Eukaryota; kingdom Viridiplantae; phylum Streptophyta; class Magnoliopsida; order Poales; family Cyperaceae; genus Carex; species Carex arenaria. Next base: position 189,419 of record CAXKVW010000157.1, read on the forward strand.
GATAAATGTAGGAATCCATAATTCATTCGAATTTAATTAAAACATAGAAGAACAATAGAAACAAATAATATTAAGAAATAATTGTTTAAAAGTGGAGACTTAATTACCATCCTTCAATGAAGCCCTTCTTTTTTTGTTTTACGCGCAAAGTTGGATATCCTGTGAATTATCAAAATCAAAATTTAATTGGCATAATACCTAAAAAATGAGATATATATGCATGCTTGTTGATGCATCTATTCCTGAGCTATTATGAGCAATCACTTTATATATAGATAATTCATATGAGGTGTTTCTAACTCGAAAGATACTTTAATTAAATATGTAAAAAAAAAAAAAAAAAAACTTTTGATGCTGCTCAAGGGTAACAACTTTTTATGTGCATCTGTTGTGCTTATGTGATATATTTTACCATACAATGAGCCTTAATTTCTAATGATTACTAGGAGAGACAAAAAGAGACAATGCATGAGAACTAATCAGTGATCACTTAACACTAACTAGGACTACCCATTAAATAATTTGTTACATTAAAAGACACCAATAAGTAACAGTAAAATAAATAATTGAGAGGGACATAGATGAAACCTGGTGGAGGCAGATTGTTAGTGTGAGTGTTGTCCATAGAGAAATTGTTCTCCCTTGCAATTTATTGTCTCAACTGGATTTAGGTATGGTGGAATGAACCCTTGCAGTTGCACCTCTATTTATATACATACTACAAAGGTGACCTTAGAGAGGGAAAACAATAAAGAAAGACAAAGGTTTATGCATGTGTTGCATGCATTTGTCATAAAAGAAATGAATTATTTAATTTGACACTTCGACGTTTTATCTTCTTCTTCTTCATCTAGTGAATGTATGATCAACCGACATACAACCAAATTAAAGAATTATTTTTGGTCCGTGAACTTTCTTAAAGTGAGTTCATATTGCATCAAATTGATTCTTCAATCTTTTTTAAAATAAAAAAAGAATTGGTCTATAAACTTGAAAACTATAATTAAGGTGACTGAACCGGTCTCTGCACTTCATTTATATCAAATTAATACTTTACACAAGTCGAAGAAATTAATATGGTTAAGATGAGAGAAGTTTATGAAACTTCAAGATATTTTTTTCTGAAACAATTTAAGGACTATTTTGGTACAAACAAAAGCTTAGAGATTAATTTAATTTTTTTAAGAAAGTTCAGGATCAAAGCCTAAATTTATGCCGTGTTCGGTTGCCATAAGTTTGTTAATTTGAAATAGCTTCTATTAATTTTGCACACATTTTTAAAATTAAAACAACAAATTTGAACTGATGACGTATTATCTTTTACTAAAAAAAGTGTTCATAAAAAAATTATAGATATTTAGTTACTTACTTTTTATTTTAATTAGTTAAGAAGTCTGAAAAAATATCAAATATATTAGATACAACATGATCTGGTCCAAAGAGCATCGCTTAAATTATAGTAGCATGCCTCCTCCGCTAATTAATTTATGCTCATGTTAAGTAATTGATAATTAGAGTAGCATATAATATTAAAAATATGTTAATTAATTAGAAACTATCAGAAGCACAAATTAGATTTTTATTTGTTATCTCCATCTTTATAATTTCATTCATTTATATTTTGTAATAAAAGATAAAACAATTTGAGAGGCAATGGAGACCTCCATTTTTTCAGTGTTCAGCTTAGTATTCAAACAAGAAACAAATAGTTGTCTTTATTTGATTTAGATTTTAGATAAATGTAAAAGGATAATTCTCTATTATTACTTGATCACTTAATTAATCAGACGAATAATTAATGAGCCCTTCGGACAAGAGATCCGGTCCAAAGAGCATCGAACCTATTCCTTACGTACCCTTCTGAACAATGGAGTTCAAAAAATAATGAAAGAAGGATTTGAGCACATATATATGAAAATAAATAAATAAAAAGCTCACAAGATTCACATTTATTTAAAACATGAAATCACTTAAAATCAGGTATGTCTTATTGTCCCAAATAAAAATATCAAGAGTTTATGTATTATTTTTCTCATATTGTAGATAAAAGGTCGCTTTTATTTACAAACTCTTTGTCGTGGCATGTTTTTATCAGGCATTTATTTGCATTTTATTTTATTTTTTATTAAAAGATCTTGTACACTATAGCAATTTTTAAATCATTCGTCTCTTCGAAGAGAAACAAGGGCTCGTGCCACTGCACAAAATCTGCAGTTTCATTTTACTTCGTAGTAAAATTAATCAATATAATTAAAACCCAACATAATCACTGTAAATTAAGTCCCAATATTTTCTTTATGATCATATATAATCGCTTAACTTTTCCTACCTGATAGTTCAACCTATCAAATTAAACAACAATTATTTGCTTCAAGTAGTATTTGTAAGTAAATGTACATGTATTTTGTGTGTGTATATACACACACAAACACTAGTAATTAAGCATCCTTAGTTTTCTGTAGCGCCTTCAATTCTTCTCCTTTCTAGTCGCAGCACATTTCGCACAACCAACAACAACAAAGCGCAGCAAGGCTGTAAAAAGAAGAGAAGAAAATTTAGATGTCAGTACATGATTTCTGTCATATTTAAATAACATGAATAATTAATATTATTTGGTGAATGAAAATATTTTCAGTTAAAATAACGAAGACTGAATTATAAATGTTCCTATTTAAAGTATGTTACCCAATGACATGTATGACTTTATTTTCGCTTCTTAATTTTCTTTTTAGAAAAGTATGGTCAAACTATTCTAGTAGAAACTACTTCACCTTTTCTTTTATTATTAGAAATGTTATCTTTCTTTTTCGCTTATTTATTTGTATTGCTTTTCATTAATTATACGGACTTTTAGCATTTTGAATTAATATCTAGTTATTTTTAAATTTCCTGAATGCAATTTTTCTTATAAAAATTGTTTATTATAAAAGTCAACTTTTCCAATATAATTTCTCATCACAGGTGAAATGATCAACTTCAGAATTCTACTAAGAAAATAGAAAAATCTCTAAGAATTTCATGAATATTTACTTCCATTAGATACTAAAACAAGCATAATTAACAAGGTATATATCTCGGTACTAAATGTTATGAGAACCTCTTCTAAAAATGCAGGAATCCATATTTTTTTGGAACTTAATTAGAACTTAGAAAAACAATAGCAACAAATAATTGTTTAAAAGTGGAGATCGACTTAATTACCATCCTTCAATGAAGCCCTTCTCTCCCCTCTTTTTTGTACGATAGCAACAACAAGACTTCTTTTTTTGTTTCACGCCAACAGTTGGATAGCCTATGAATTATCAAAATAAAAAAAATTAATTGGACCGAGCAGTACCTCAAAAATGAGATGCTTGTTGAGCAATCACATTAGATATGAGTTCACATAATTTTTTTATTACATTCTTAATTTAGTTTATCAAAAACTTTAGATTACTCGTATAATTAGTTGCTTCTTATAACTCAAAAATGCAATTTTGTAATTTTCTTTTGATGCTTTTCAAGGGTAACAACTACTTGTGTTCATATGTTGTGCTTATGTAATATAGATATTTACCATGCAATGAGCCTTAATTTCTAAATTATTACAATGAGACATGCTGCATTAATTTGTTTGGAGAACTAATCTAGCTATGATTACTTAATACTAACTACAACATTAATTTGTCACATTAAAAGACAAAATTAAGTATTAGTAGAATTAATAAATAATTGAGCGAGATGAAACCTGGTGGAGGCAGATTGTTAGTGTGACTGTTGTCCATAGTGAAATTGTTCCTTGTTGCAATTTATTGTTTCAAATTTGATACTGGAATTAGATATGGTGGAATGAACCCTTGCAGTTGCACCTCTATTTATATACATACTACAAAGGTGGCCTCAGAGAAAGGGAAAACATAAAAGAAAGACAAAGGTTTCATGTGTGGTTCAGATTGATGCATGTGCTATGTACATTTGTCATAAAAGAAATAATTGTTTTTGAAACTTGGGACTTCTTTTTTATTCATCTAGTGAATGCATGACACAACCGACATACATGGGAATTAAAGAATGACACATTTGGTACGTACGTGAACTTTCTTAATCTGAATTTATATGCATGCACCAAATTGAATTTTGAATGTTTTTTTAACATAAAAAAGAATGAGTTGGTTCTTAAATGTTGAAATTAAAATATGACAGAACCGGTCTCTGTACTTGTTTATATCAAATATAGTTATCCTTTTTGAAGTAATCAATTTAGTTTTTGTTATGAAACTTTAAGGACAGATTTGGTCCAACTGAACCAGTTTAAATTTTCTTATCAAATTTTTCCGTAGTTGATCGGTTGCCATTTTTTTTTGTAAGTATCATAACTTGCTCCATCTTCTATTTTGCACAAAATTTTAAAATTTTAAATTTAAACAACAAACTCGAATTGACATGGCGTATTTTTCTTTTTTAAGAAAGGGTTCATGTAACATTTGATAGATTTTAGTTCATTACTTCGTTTGAATTAGCTAAGAAGTCTAAATAAAATCAATTATATAATTTATATTATATACCATATAGTAGTTCATTTTTTATTTTATTAATAAAGAAAAGAAAAGAAAAAAATTAATAATTGGGTGGCTAGATCTTCAAATTTACTTCAGAAAAAAAAATTATAAATATATACACGGACTGTAATTTATGGACAAAAACAGATAAATTATTCAAATTCATCACTTAAATTTTAAAATCTTAATACAATAAAAACAAATATGACAAGTTATGCATAAAAAATTATGACAACAAATTTGTTCTATATTTTTGACATGGGTTCCCATAAAATGTTTTTCTTGTAGCAAGCCTTCGCAATATGAACAACCAACCAATTGTAATTCTAATTTAAATTTAAATTAAAAAAAATATTCTTCCTCTAATTCTACTTTTAACCACTTTAACTTTATTAAGGCCTAATTTACTGTCATGTGAACAGAGTCCATGTGCATTTGTTGCTTTGTGTGGAAGGTAAAAGAGTATTCTTCAGTGTGAAGGAAAACACCAAGCAAAAAGTGGCTTGTTTTTCCAGAACTTAATCATCTTTTTGTTTTGTTTTAATCTTTGAAATCACATAGGAGGGAGAAGAAAGGAAATAAGGTTATCTACATTGCATGTGGCTTGGAATCCAATTGTCTAATTTTACCGAAAGCTGAATTAGGAATTGGATTCCTTGCCAACTAGTACAGGTCTACAGGAATTCATGTATTTCTAATTTGTTTTCTTTAATTCTGTAAGTCAACTATTTGTCTGCATATTCCTATTATATGTCAAATTGTCAACATTTTTTTCAAGAGAGGGATGAGCAAGGTGTTGGAAAAGAAACTCAAAATTATATGTCAAATTGTCAATATTCTGTAAGTCAACTTTATGACAATGGAAACCATCGTTTGTTTATATTCTATTTCAATTGAGTGGAGAATGTTGGATTAATGTTTTACACCATTTATAAGGGGTAATTTGTAGTGTGTCCTCAGGGGCGGATTTAAAAAGGGGTAACTTGTAGTGCCTCCTATGATTAAAAAAAAACTTATAAAATGTATGCGTAAATTGTTGATTTTAATAAAATTGTATAGTTTGGTCCTCTCTATTAATGAAGTATTTGTTTAATTTTGCTGAATATTATATTATATCAAATTCATGTCCACTATGAGATAGGAGTAGGTCCGATGGGCATCGGACCTACTTTTAGGTTCAATTAGCTCTAACACCATACGATTACCATTAAAATTAGTGTGCACGGAAATTAAAACAGATTTGCACATATTTTAATGTACTTAGCACGGATCTTGATGCAATCGAATGATCATTTTACCCATCGGATCTGAATTCGTCCGGTATAACAATTTTCTTATTTTGCCCTTGGTTTTTTAAACATTATCTCCTAGTTCTTCTTTTTTTAAATGTTGATGCAAGTTTCTATCCACCTTTTATTGATGACGGATCAAATAAATATTTGGTAAGTTCTGGAAATTTTAGGGACCAACAAAAGTTTCTTGGAGGACCGTCTGTTTATTTTTACTAGAATTATGATTTTGATGGAAGATAAAGTATCTTTTCCTGAACAACGGCGTATGAGCACTTCGCCAATTGACTTTTGAGAAAATATTTAATCATCAAAATGATACAAATAATAATAACTATGGACTATTCTGTCGGAGGGAAGTGATGAAAAGGAAGCTTATGCCATAAACTAAAATTTATAATTTTATGCATTAAACTTTATAATTTTTACATACCTTTCAATCTTTATAAAATAATATTATACTGCATTAATCTTAATTTTCCAATTCCGTCCAAACACCAATATTTCGACTTGAAAACTGTGGCCATCATAGACACTGGACACTAGACGATGATTTTGGAACAATTTGGTCATTACCAAAATCTCACAAAGTTTGTTATCAATAAATTGAATATAAATCTCCCTATCATTTTCATTTTTTTTTTGTAATACAGAAATGGGAACTGCAGTAACGTCCTTATTCTATTTTTTTTTTATGATCACAGTTATGTTAACTTTGGTTCCAATCCAGAGGTCCGAAAGATTAAAAAAAAAATTAAATACAGATCCATATAAATTTTAATTTGAGACGGATTCAAATGCCTACATCTTTGTGTACATCATATATTCATATTTAAAACAAAAATTTCAAAAAAAATATATTATATATTATTTATATTATTTTTTATGCATATGTAAAAAATTACAATATTTCAACTTTGCGTTAATTGATATCAAGAGCCTGCAAATTAATGTAAATAATTTTTAGACATTGATTTTTCAAATTATTTATTCACATAAATACAAAACTGAAAAACGATAAATTTTTTATGCGTAGAGAAAATAATATACATAACATCTACCAATTTTATTTTTGACATATGAATTTCCAAACTTTTGTTATTAAAAAATTAAAAAGTAGAAACACGAGGACGACACCAAAAAATTAAAGACATTTGAACCCTCTGTAAATGAGAAATACAAAGATTCTAAACTTTCACTCTAAAAATAAATTGAAATATAAATTAAAGAAAACTAAAAATTAAAAGAAAAGAAAATCAGATGATTTTGCTACCTAATTTTACAACACCGGCAACCACATACACAACTTCTCTAAACCAATTACCAAGAAAGCAAATCAAGATGCATTCTGTATTGTTAGCAAAAAAGTAATATAACATTATAACCTATCTTTTTCTCTGTAAGTGCTTCCTTCTCTCTTGCTCTGTATATAAAAGTAGCTTATCGATTTTATATAATTTTCATCTGCCATCATCCCACCCTGGTATATTTGCTGTAGCCTCATTTACCATTTTCACCAACGTCACCTAGTACAATATATAGAAAACTACAGTTAGTAAAAAGGTTAAACTACCAATTGTTCTCCTCACAAGAGCACATACATAATATTTTGAACCCAAAAATTAATTGATATGTGTGTAACAATTGGTACTGGATGGTGCTTGTAACTTGTAAGTACAACATAGATCTTAAAGATCTTCCGTCCTTTCATCTTTGTTTCTTATTTTTTCTTTTTGAACTTTGGTTTTAACTTGGTCAAAGCAGACATAAAAAATGAAGCCAACAAAATGTAAAGTTGCACAGGTACACACCACACTTTCTGGTACACCAGGAGGCGGCAATGTAAGATTTTTTGGCGGAGGCCCACTTAAGTATGATCTCTTGTCAAAGCGCCACTCCCCAATTTTACCATATGTTAGTTCACCCTGAAAAACAGTATATACTTTTGTCAGAAAGATTACATAGGTAATAATTTCAGGATAAAGAGCACCCTATAGACAGTACATATATTTTTGTACTGCAATGGTCAGATCTAGTATTGTCATACCAGATTTTTTTTTTTGAGAACCGCGTCAGGAGCTGCATCTATCATATGGTCATACCAGATATTAGGTAGACTATACTAGCTTGTTCCTATTAAGATTCAAAATTAAACATACTGGTGAATTCATACCTTCATACTGTAGTCGCATCCATAAGTATAGTGAATCAAATATGAATTACCAAGCTTCAAGTCCCAGGGAGGCTGCACTTCCCATGATCATCAGGTAAATAATATAATATATGCTGACATATCATAACTTAAATACTATTAATAAGAACATTACTAAATTTTCTTTCATGTATGCACCTGAATCATAAAATCTTTACGAAGAATATGGTGCACACCATGCAATGCACTAGCAATAGCATAAGCATACCTGAAACAAAACGTGACATTAGCAAATGTAACGGTTAGAATACTGGTACATGCCAGTCTGCTGCAGACCATTGCTAGTTTTGCACTATTACTATTTGTTTTCTTTTCCAGTTCATCTCATCTAAGACAAGAATTTGAGGCTTCATCAAGGCAGATGAGGCTCAAAATATCAGTCTGTTACTGGTATAGACTTGTATAATTAAGGTAATCCTTAGCACACAATTCAAAAAACTGTAAAATCATAATATCTAAATAAAAGGGATGTGGTTCATTACATCTCTAAGACCCAACCAAAGGCCTTGTCAGTTTCATTGTCTTCTTTCATTTTTATTGATATATTCATCCATGTTGGAGCTATTTTCTCCAGTATTGACTGTAAAAGAGAGAATGAGAAAGAGAGGTCAATAAATTCCTATTTAATGCACAAGTACGCAAAGCAGTTAATGCACATTGATTTGAAATATTGATTTTAATGCCTGCCAACCTTGTTTTTTTCTGGTCCAACCCCACTTATAATACTGTCAAATATAAACAACTCATGCCAGAACAATTGGTGTATTGACCATTGTGGTCTCAACATATGAGAGATACAGGCGTACTTTTGCAATTTTATATTGGGCAAAGCGCATTTGAAATTATTTTGCAGTAGGGATAAACAGAAAAACATTTTAATTTTGACACCACAAGATTGAGTAAAACATATACAAAACACAATCTTTTTTGCTTTGAGGTTTTAGAGATGCTTGCATGAAAACTATCCAATATTTCTAACCAAGAAAAAAAAGACTTGAGGACCAATATATTATTTTACAAGCAGAAGTATACAGAACTTGCCTAGGTGAATGATTTTTCTCCTGAGATAGAGAGGCAACCCAAAAAAAGGGAAAAAAATTCACATAAACAAAAAGGTAGAATTTTGCATGTAACCCACAAGACATGAATTTTGAAGGATTCCCCTAACAATCAACCAAAATATCACATATTCACCAATACCTATATCATTACTTTCCCATGGTTATAGCGTATGCAACCAAGGCACTTGTGGTACTTCTGTGACTTTGCAGGGCTATATGTGAAATAGTAAGGTTTTACAATGGTACATATCCCCCAAATGAAAAAAAAATGAAACTGATAATAAAAAAAAATTTAGATGACCTTTTTTATAATGACCGGAGAGTTGCCAATGGGGTCAATGTCTGACACCGGGCCTTTCTCCTCAGGATAAAATTTGCGAATTATCTTCTCATGCTGAGTTGGCGTGATGTAAAAAAAGGGAAAAGCTGCAGGATTGTCCCCTCGTGACAAATTCGGAAGAGGTTTAATATATACATGATCAGGCTCCGCCATTAGTATATAGCTGCATGTCATGGCATCATCGTAAATAACAATTTTGAATGTATTATGAACCTCAAAAATCTGGTTCCCAAAATTGTTGTACCATATATATCATTAATCCATTTTTCACTAGTCAGAGAGAGAGAGGGGGGGGATTGCGCAATTTTCTGAAATAAATTAGGCAAGATGGGTACAAAGCACATTTTGGCGTCTTTAGGCATATGGGGCCCATGTTCATATAGCAGTAGGGGTTTTAAATTAAATTTAATATATACATAATTGTTCTGTTATTAGAATGCACAGCTAGATTCTTAGAGGCAAGGCACTGAATACATTGAATTGGAGAAGTTTTCTTTAAGGTAAAGCATCATATTATTACCCTAACACCTACAGACCTACTTATTAGTTGCTTTAAAAAGAGAACAGAAAGGGAAAAAGAAATCCCAACTAATGCAATATCAGGGCTGTACTTACATCAGTCATTGGTATATTTCATTTATAGACTGGGTATCTGTGGGGTACCAGTAGTACCAGTGACTAAACCCTCGCTAATAAACTTGGCAATTTTACTGTATCAATACTGATATGGTATTTAAATCAGCATTGTTATTCTTGGAAATGCCCATGTTAACTCTCCAAAAAACCATAACAAAAACAACATAAAAATGGAAGCACATACTCTTCTTCTATCTTTGCTTTTTGAAGCCATTGCACAAACGCCCAAGGTCTGTTCAGTACTATATATCCCTACAACCAAAATCAAATAGATAAATGAAATCAAGTAAGAATGGATAGCAGATAAACAACAAAAAACAATAATGACATTAACATTTAACCCAAGACCAGAATTCAATTCAATCTACTACATTAACTCCTTCATATTATACTTTTTACTATGTAACAACCACAAAAAAAAAAATTGTGTGTTCTGTTTTGTTTACAAAATTATAAATTAGTAATTGACATCTAAAAGTTCCACTTTAAGAAGAAAACATTCAAATTTAAAATGTCCACTTTTCCACGCATAATTTTGGAAAACAAAGGAAATAATTCCCAAATTCCAACTAGTAACTTCCATCAATTTACCAATTTGATAGACATCACTCCACTAATCTATAGTCGATACCACCATGAAAGAGAATTTTGCTAGGAAAGTAATAAATGGCTGAAAAGTAAAACGGCACAACAGCCCGCTAGCAAATCTACATATAAATTAGCATACAAATGCGGTACTACTCCTAAAAAGAAAAAGAAAAATAAATATACGGAAAACGTGGGAAACTATAATCAGGACTCCTTGCAGTTAAAATGTTTAGCTTGTACAGAAACCAATAGGTCAATTAAATTGTAAATAAACCCACAAGGCAAGTTTGATGCACTCAGCAATATCCAAAAAAGAAGAGCTAAGTTGGACGGAATGTAATTTTAGAATATTAATAGCATTTCCAATGAGAGTAAACAAGAAATAAGCCGGAAAACCCTGGTAAAGAAGTCTCAGAAATCAAACTTTAACAGTCTCTCAGACAGTAATATTGTAAGCATTTCTTATAGCGGAGTTTCTAACTCAATATTAAAAACCAAGGGGGACAAATTGCAGAATGTAATTCCCAGTCCTATGAAGTATCAAATTCAGTATGATCAAGGCATAGTGCTTTCTTGAACATTGGAAGAACTGAGTTTCTAACTCAATTTAACCAATAAAACTTCAAAACGGAGAAATTCTTACCCGATCCATCCCAGCTGGTAGTGGGTCCACTACAAAAGTGGGGATCTCATCCATTAAGTTATCAGGTTTACCCGAATGCAAGACCCGAGTAAACCCGCCCATCTCGGATCCCTCCCTGTCTCTCATCTGCTTGTACCAGTAATGCATGATCCGACACTGCCACTTGCTGTACGCAGCGTCAGTGGCCGTGAGCGCCACATGGAAGAGTCGCTTTTGACCTGACACATCGGATCCCTTCAATTGTCCCGGCATGGAGACTATCGGGTCCGCTGTGGATGGATCGCTGGAAGCTATGGTGGTGTCAGATTGCATGAAAGGGGAGAGTAGATTGTATGTGACCACGCACGATATAATGGTAATGATGAGGAGGAGGAAAGGGGATAGTTTGCCCCCGCCGGTTCCTCCTATGCTCTTACGAGCTGGATTCATGGCGAAAGGCACGACTTTCAGGTCGGAAGAAGGAGAAACAGAGAAAAGAGGAGAAGAAACGGAGAGATGCGATTCGAGAAATGACGGAGTTTGAAAGGAAAGAAATCAATAGACAAGAATCTCTCCATTTCGTTTTAACCGCAGAGGACAATTCACAAACTTCCGTTCAGAACTTCAGATCAATTGTCGTTGACTTGGAAAATGAAATGACAAAAATGACCAACGGGAGAATTTCTCTCTCTTGAAACAAAATGACTGGACACCACCATTTATAAAACCACTGCTGCACTGGAGTACTATTATCCAATTAATAATGGCAGACAAAATAAAAAATGGAGATAATATACAAATACACGCCAAGGTGTACATGTAACTGAATGATTGAGAAGCTATGTCATAGAATTTACAGAAGTTCATAAATTTATGACGAGGAGTTTTCTAATGCACTCAAATTTCTATGCTCTCATTTACTTCTAATTTTATATCTCTTTTATTTTTATTTTTAAAGTCTGAATAGTCAATCTGAACCGTTCAACATGATCATCATAATAAGATATGCTTGGAGACCAAATTTTATATTTTTTGGAATTTTTTTATTTTTTTTAAAATAGGTACAAAATCATTATTTTAAGGAGATTCTGGACCATCCGATAAAGTGATTTTGTACCTATCTTAAAAAATAGTAAAAAAATTCCAAAAAATATAAAATTTGGTTTCCAAGCATATTTTATTATGAAGGTCACGTTGAACGGTTCGGATCGACTATTCGGACTTTAAAAACAAAGATAAAGAATTAGGTGTAAATAAAAGCATGAAATTTTGGATTGCATTGGAACCCTCCTCATTTATGATTTTTGGTTGTGCTTTTTCAGAACAGACAAGAGACCAACTAAGGAAATATCATATAAAATTAGATGGGCGCTTGATAATGTTAATGGATCCAAGCTCATCTCCAAATACCTAGTAACTGGACCCGACAACGGATCGCTTTAGTTGGGTCTAAAAGTTATTTTGGTCGTTGATGCAGTTAGTAAATGGAGGTTTGAATAATTAATTGACATGTTTGATCAATCCATTGGTGAATTGTAATATACATCATGTAATCCATCCATGTTAATTAATTTGAACAGAAAGTAGTCAAAAGAACAGAGGCCGTTGTAAAATTTTGTATTATTTTTGGGATCACTTTGGTATCAAATTAAAAATGGTGAGAATAATGCTTGTGAGGTCACAAGTGAAAATGTTACGAGATTATTTGGGTTTAAATTGAAGCTAACTATTAAAAAAATTATATATTTTTTTAGAAAACGCTACATGTAAAGTTTTATAATTTTGTAAGTATGCTGCCATATCATTTATTCGCATAAAATTAATCCGCCCCTAAAAAGTAATAGAAACGGAGAGCAAATACAGTTCATAGACAGAGATCTTATTATTTGGTTAGATTTCAGAGAATCGGAGTTATTATGTAAAAGCAAGCTTCTTTGTTTAGCTTCTCAAGTTGCAAAATTTAAAGAACAAATCTTTAGGTACAATCAAATACTTATTTGAACACATTTTTATAATTAATTTTGTGAGTGTGTGTTCCCATAGGTTTTTAAAAGTGACTTTTCATCTCATCAAATTTCATCCCGCATGATCCCATAACAAAAAAAAAAAACAAGTCCTAAAGTAAGCTTTAGATTAAAGAAAATTAAGAATGGAAATATCTTCTGGTCAGTATTTGATTAACTATACATTATTTATAATCTAGAATTAAAAGCGTAATCAGGATTGCATAGTAAATATATACCATATATTAATTTTTTCCATAGAAATTGTTTAACAATTTGGGAAAGTTACCGCGCCGGATATCATTTTTTTTTTTAAATATCATCATTTGATAGCCATTTTTTTGTTGGGATGTTGAAAAGAGGACAATAAAAAATCGCATTGTATATATTTCCATACGAATCATAGTATTAATATCGAGTATACGGTATCTCTCCATTTAGAAAATAAAAGTTCAAATTCTTTAGTTTATTGAGGTCTGAAATAAAAAATAACCAAAGGATTAATGTATAATAGTCAATATTACATTTAAAAGTAGAGAATAAAATTTCAGAACAAATTTGATATATTCTTAAATACATTTAAAATATATAGAATCTCTCTGTTAAGATGTTTGTGTAATAAATAATATTTATAGGGGCTCAGGAAATTAGATTTGATAATAGCGTTTCTTGATCGCTTCCAAGATCAGACTCAAACTAAGAAACTCGTAATTCAGATCACACGGATAAAACATGGAAAAAAAAAACAGAATCAGAGTACAAATTGGGTGGGGATTTCATTCAAAGGGAAGAGTTGTCAAATTATTGCACCTGTAGTGATATTAATTTCAAAATTCATCAAATAAGTTTCAAACAACGAATCAAAAACGGTTCATACCGATCTAATTTTAGTGCATTCATTATTTTTTACTGCTTGATTTAATATTAAATAATTTATAAATTTTGTAGGTAAATGTGTTACTGATAAAAAAAATTTATTTAAATTATTTGAATTCGTTATTTGATGGTCAAATATATTATTTTGAAATTAATGTCACTGCAGCTTAAAACAGGAATTTTTTTTATAAACCATAAATAGAAAAATCAATTTTAGAAAACCAATATGATTGTCTATAAATTTAGAAAAACCATAAAAACCGAGAAGAAATCTCGGTCTGAAAAAAAAATTCTTACAAACCCAAACTGCATTTCGGTCTCTAGTCAATTTTCAATTTTTTTCCACCCCGCCATAGAAAATCCAATTCTATTGTTGAAAACCGAAATATGAATTGGGTCTTGAGGAGAAACCGAAAATTAATTTCGGTTTTTCCAACCCGCCACAATAAGCACCTTTATTTTGTTCGGATCTTCTCCAATTGCCAAGCTCTGAAAAGGTACTTGGGGAATAGGATCCAATTCATTTTTACTTTCTCATGATCCAAGCAATTCTATATTTTGTGATCTGAAATGGATGGTTGAGATCCTCTAGAGGAGCTGTATGCATCCAAAAAATGTTCTAACAATGACATGTTTCTGAAATTTTGCATCTGAAATTTCGCACACAAGACCACAAGATTAGATGTGGCTTAGAATGAAAAAAAAAAATTGAAAAAAATAGAGACCGAGATACATTTTGGGTATGGGAAAAAAAAATTCCAAACTGAGATGGAATTTCGATTTTTATAGTTTTTCTTAATTCAAAAACAATCTTATTGGTTTTCTAAAATTAATTTTTCTATTTATAATTTATAAAAAAAAAATCTTAAAACAGCCCAACTTCCAAAAAAACTGGACAAAGACTTATCCAAATACGAATCTAAAAAACCATCCAATCGGTAAAAATTCCGATGACCGGCTTTTACTCGCACGAATTCTAGTGCATATCGATATCGGTTGTCTTTGAATAAGTTGGTCTGTAGACTGTAGCCTTCCGGACAAAACTCAAATTAATGAAGATTCGATCCTGATTGGACTATCTTCGTAGACAGGACTACGCTGCATGTTTTCCCCCGACCCGAACATGGCTACGGGCCCCATTAATGTTATCTTTCTAGTATCTAGGACTAGATCGTGCAAACTTTAATGCGGCTAGTAGTAATTAATGAGCTTAATAAGTCTTCTGCACAAGTAAAAGGAGGAAGAGCGACACAGAAAATCTGTAAATACGACAGTGGCTTACGCGACGAATTCACATGAATTCGTATCCTCTCCATTTAACTCAAAGTGAATCTTTTCCGTTAATATATGCATCTGGAATTCTGGACTACGGGTTGCCAAAAAGTTCGTAGCTCATGGTTCGACCGTGACTCGTATCTAGTTCGTTCTCGTGATTCGATCGTGATTCGCATTTGGTTCGTTCGCTAATAGCTCGCTCATTACTAGGGGTGAGTAAATCGCTCATAACTCGTGACTCGCTCATAACTCGCTCAGTAACAACTCGTTAATAACTCGCTCATTAACGACTCGCTAACTTAATGAGCGAGCATGAGCATACCCCAACTCGCTCATAACTCGCTCATTAAGAATTTACCACATCTAATCCCGCCACATTTAATCCCAATTTATTAAATTAAAATTAAATTGAATAAATAAAAAAAATCAACTAACGTTACTAACCCAAATTGACTAAAGTTGAAATTAAAATTGAAAAAAATGAAGCTCCAAAGTCCAGTGATCCAGTCCACTACTACTGGATTGCATGAAGAAATCTAATGCTTTGTAGTCTGTACTTATAGGTACATTTAGAGAAAAGAACACAGGTTAGACTTGCTATATTTGGACTGACATGTTGATATGTTTAAATTATGCATGTAGTGTTTGACACAGTTGACTTTTTTCTAAGGCAGAAGCGTTAAGACTTGTTTAGTGATGTATAATTCTGCTGTTTAATACTTGTTTTTTTATTATTATTTTGATTTTGTTAAATTTGCTTATGGACAATTTTTTTATTAAATTATGTAATATTTAATTCGTGACTCGCTCAGTTGCTCATAACTCGCTCATTAACAGCCCGCTCATTAACATCCCACTCATTAATGACTCGCTCATTAACAACTCGCTAACTTAATGAGCAAGCATGAGCATATCCCAGTTCGCTCATTCTCGCTCATTAATCAGCCCTACTCGTTACTGGACCGAACTTTTAACGAGTCAGCTCGCTACTAGCTCGGTCCAGAATTAACGAGTTTGAGCTGGGGCCTAGCTTGCTCGCTAGCTAGTTCGGCTAGGCATCAATTTGTTAATTTGTATGAATTTGTGTGTATTTTATACTGTCAAACTCGGTCAAACTCGGTCCAAAAAGGGTTGTAAAATTTATTTTCTTCTTAAAACAAGGTCCAGCTCGCGAGCTAGCTCAGACTGGCTCGTCACGAGTTTGAGCTCAGAAGTCCTATGTCCAGCTCGCTCGGTCCAGAATTAACGAGCTGAACTAAGGCCCAGCTCGGCCCGAGCCAGCTCATTTACAGCCCTAATCTGGACATCTGATTCGCTTTAAAATTCATACAAAGTATATCCACACTAATATTAAATGTTATATGCATTAAAATCAAATGACTAGATTAACTCTGTTTAAAATCGGACGGCCGAGATGTATTAACTCAAAAAATTTCGTTTTGAGTTGATGCAGAGAATACGTGTTAACTGAGTACAATTGAAATATACGGTTTAGGATCGCTCTTTTAATTTGCACGAATCTCAAAGAAAAAATAATTCTGCCCCTCCGCTATCCCAAATAGGCACCGAATGAGATTAAATATGGGCCCTCCGTTTCAATTCTCTTGAGTCAGGTACCTGGGACACACAGCGTGCTGATCGGAATCCGAATTCTTAAGTAACTCAAATTTTGATGAGTTTGGATTCAGACCATCTGATCAGAATCAGAACCAATCCGGTTCGATGTGCAATGCACGGAATTCTTTAAACTCAGGTCAAAGCAGATCGGACGGTCATTAAAAATTTGAGTTGTCTTCGGTGATATGAATTCTGCTGATTGGGGAGTAGGGTTGTTAAGAATATCAATAATTTAATTACGAATTGCATCCTCGTGTAAATTTAAGAAAATATATTTCATAATTATTAAGCATTTTATTAAATCTGTAAGTGGTAAGTAATGATATTCGCTAAGTCTTTGTTAAGTGGTAAGTAATGATATTCTAATATTCTAAATATAATATGATTTTTTTGAAAGTTATATCTATTACATACATTTAGAGAATTTAAATTATAATTAGTTGTATGTTTAATATGTACATTTATAGTATAATATAATTAGATTTGCTCGTGTACGGATGTATTTTGTTATTTTAGACAACTTAACTAAAAAAATCTAATATGATCTGAATCTTATTTGAAATCCACTGCAATAAATGATATGAATATGACTTCGTATGTAAATCTTGTAAAATTTTACCGAATTCACATTTTATACTAGAAGTAGGTCCGAATTTGATATATTAATATTAATTTGATGGTTCCACATCCACAGCCGGATCCGACTCCGGTGCTTTTCTTAGAGAAAAACACGGAGCTGCTTTTCCGATTCTAACCATTCAAATTTTTAAATTTGCGTATCTCGATAAAGAAACTTTTCTATGCACAAATCTCCACGAATTTGAATGGTTGGGATTGGAAAAGCAGCTCCGTGCTTTTCTCTAAGAAAAGCACCGGAGTCGGATCCTCCACAGCCTCGGTCAAGTTTTTTTTTTTACCAACACCCATTACTGACATAACATGAGGGAAGCAAATCTGATGTGACTCTAAAGGGATTGTTTTTCATATCTAACTTTTATTTTTTTTAATGCACAAATTTTAAAAAAAAATTGATTTTCATGCACGAATCTAAAATAATATTAAGAGTTAGATATATATAGAGAAGCAGGGTCCATTCAGAATCGCAGCAGATTTAATTTCTAACATAAGTGTCAGTCCCAGCCACAAATCCATTTTGTTTTTGGGTTATTTGCAAACAACTCACTATGGACCCAAACTTAAATAAACAGTCACCCGTCACCTAAATATCTGATGAGCGATTGAATTCAGAGAATGAAAGTAAAATACCGCATTGACTGGGAGAAAATAGCGCAAAATTAGAAAATATTTTCTTTAAAAGAAAAAGTTACGTTTTCTTATTGACAGCGTGACGAAATACCGGCTCAGATGCTCTTTCTCTCTTTTAACAAAAAGGAGAACGCCGATGTGGAGGGTGAAAGAAATTAAAAGCAACTTCACTGATGAAAAGGTTTAGCAATTAAATTTCTAAATCTTACTTCTAAATAGCTGTTCACAGCTGTTTTAAATTTCTAATCAATTGTGGGATTGGAGATGCTTAGTTACTTCCATTATATTTCAGAATAAGGTGGAAGATGAAATCTTACCGTGAAGCTTCCATTCTAATTCTAATTTTTGGAAGAGGAGGGATCAAGTTACAATAATTTTGAGTTACCACAAAGTTACAACAACAGTTATTTTCATTTTCAAAGTCCAAATCGGCGATCCAAACCGTTCAACATGATTATCTAAATAAAATGTGCTTCCAGATCAAATTTTACATTTTTTTTAATTTTTTTACTATTTATTAAGATGGGTACAAAAACTAGTCAAATTCAGACCATTGAATTTTGTACCCAACTTAATAAATAGTAAAAAAAAATCAAAAAAATATAAAATTTGATTTGGAATCACATTTTATTTAGATAATCATATTGAATGGTTTGGATCGACAATTTGGACTTTGAAAATAAAAATAACCGTTGTTGTAACTTTGTGGTAACTCAAAATTATTGTAACTTTATCCCTCCTCTTTTTGGAATGTTAGATGAAAGTATTGATTCTATACGGAAACTTATGTTAAAAAATTATTGTAAGAAAAAATGTTACAATATCCAATTATCAGTATCATCATCGCTAATAAAAAAATATACAATAATTTAATTAATATATTATATAGAGTATAATAAAATATACTTAATTTAGTATTATTATCATTTTCTGAAAATATGCTAAAAGAATAAAATAATAGCATAAAAAATTGATAATGATGACGATTGCGTTGTCATATAATTTATAGAATAGGACATAAATGTATGATTTTTGGTGGTGCTTTTTCAGAACAGACAGAGACCAACCAAGGAATTTTTTATTTTTTTTAGAAGACCAACTAAGGAAATTAAAACATTTAAAATTACATCCATTGGTGGATTGTGATATACATCATGTAATCCATCCATGTTAATTTGGTCAGAAAGTAGTCAAAGGAACAGAGGCTGTTGTAAAATGTTTTATTATTTATGGGATCAATTTGGTACCAAATTAAATATGAATATGAGAGTAATGGAAGAATTCGAGCGACTTAAAAGGGAATTTTTCAAAACTCTAGCTGTCACTACTTTTTTTTTTCTTTTCTTCTCCTCTAGCTCGTTTCTCTCACTCTTCTAGATCTCACATCTGATATAGCTCCTTCCCTCTCTCACGGCACTACTTTCTTGAGTGGAGTGAAAAATGAGAGAGGGGAGGAACCGAAGCCGAGCGGAGTCGATCGGAGCCGAGAGTACGGTATCGTTGGAGCTCGGAGTATTGAGTCTCTACGTCGTTTCGATCGGAGCACGTAGAGAAGGAAATTTGTCACAGCGTAACGAGTCACGTCACGTATGTCGATTACGTGACGTGATTATTCGCGTGACATGACTGCATTCTATGAAAATTATACGTCACGTCGCGTAAACCAATCACGTCACGTCACGTGGTCATGTATAGTCACGTGTGATCACAATTACAAAGATTATGGGTACAATATGTACAATCAGGGTTGGGATTATTAATTTAGCTTAATGAATATTTATAATTTGAATTTTTTAACAATATTATCTACTCATTTCAAATTTTTTAGAATTTTTCATATTTTTTATTTTATTTTTCTGAATTTTTAACAATATAAATTAAAATATAAAAAAAAGTTTGACATGACTAATTCACGTTATGTCATGTCATGTATGGTCACGTCATGTGTATTCACGTCACGCGTGATCACGGCGTGATTACGCATGACTTGACAATTCGCATGACGTGATCGTCTACTACTATTTTAGTCACGTCACGTGAAAAAAATAATTAATCACGTCACGTCACGTCACGTCACGTGACCAAATCACGGCGTGATTGTCACGTCACGTCACGGCGTGTCACGTTTTTCCTTCTCTAGAAGCACGGGTGAGTAGATCCGGACGTCGGAGCACGGCGTCGGTCGAAAGAGCAGATCCGGTCGTAGAGAGATATAGAGTTTAAGGTAATAGAGTAATTATGAGTGTATATAAGTGAAATTAGAATTTTAGAGTTATTTAGAGTAATTTGGAGAATTTTGTGAGAATAAAAATTTAAATTTTGTATTGAGGAGTTATTTGACTTGTTGTAAGTTCGTTTTTCTTATCAATGAAATTGTTAGTTGGCATTTAAAGTCACTAACCTTCAAAAAAGAATATGAGAGGAATGGATATGAGGTCATAAGTGGAAATGTTACAAGATTATTTGGCTTAACAATTGTAGCTAAGTATTTTAAAAAAAATAGAAAACATTGCATATAAATATGATTACAGTTTTGTAAAAATTATTCACATATTATGAATCTGCCCCCGAATTTTTTTTTTTAAATCATGAGTTTGAGGTCAAGTCACCAAACACACTTTCAAACTCCTATGTATATTATAAAAGATTTTTTCACTTTGTGAGTTTCAAACTCATGACCTCTCATATGAGAGCCATGTGCCTTTGCCACTAGACTAAAGGCAAGTTCTCATCTGCCCCCGAAACGTAATAGAATGGGACGTTATTGTTATTTAAAATCTAGTTAGATTTTAAATATAGAGTTAAGGTTAGTATAGTCTTCTTTATTAATATTCTGAAATTTCAAAATTTATATTTATTACTTCCTAATTCAATATCTTAAAAAAGAAAAAGGTTTAGATCAAAGATAATTAAGAATAGAAAATATCTTCTAATTTATTTATTTTTAATAAAAGTGGATCAGGAAAAAAAACTAAAAAAATTTGATGGAATCGAGGCTACATGAATATGTATCATGTAATTTTATTTTATGAGGAGAACTAATAATAATAATTTATATAAAAATTAAAAAATTTAAAAGACAAAAATGAAAAATTTCAATTCACAAGATGACTTAGCTCCCTTTTACTTGTACTTAGTTTGGCCTCTAAATATATTTTTATATGAAAATTATGTTGAGCAGTCCAGATCAATTATTTAGACTTTGAATAGACTTTGAAGACAGAGATATAGTTCCACATATAGCACAGACCGGTATGCACTTTGCAAAATACTATAGCCACACTCTAATGTTATTGTTATCATTGAGAGAGTGTAGTTATAAAAAAAATAAAAGACTAATTAAAAATCATGGTATTGTAATAAAAGGTGGAAGAAATTTGTTTAGTAAGACCTAAGGTCCTGTTCGGCCGCTCCACTGTTCTTGCGGGAAAACAATTTTTTTTCTTCCCACATGAACAATATTTTTTAGTTCAATTCCCGCACCCATGTCCATTCCCAATAGCCCGCCAAACAGACCCTAAGAGATTGAATACAATTTTTCAATCTTTTATTGTCCACCTGCCTCTCCATTCCACTTATATTTGACTTTTTTTTTTTTTTTTTGAAAGATCCCTTTTTCCATCTGATTCCAAAAGAAAATTCGAATGCCAAACACCTCTATATAAGGTGTGGGTGTAGATTGCTTAGAATAACATTAGAAACAAACAAAATAAATTATCATCAAAATGCCAGACCAACAATCAGGAAAAGGAAGGTGACCTCACTATTTTATGCATATGTCTAATTATCTAATCCTCTCTTGGACTAACAAGTGGAAAATCTACGCAGGAAAACGTCTCTTCATTGACCCGGGTAATTAATCTTGTTAGCGGTTGTCACTCTGAAAGAGGAGCGGTTAACCGTTGAGTTTAATTATTAGAGCACTATAGACTATAGTATATATTTTGGCATGTATATGGTACACATACCGCATATGACCAAATATAATTAGATTTTAGAGTGCTGTACTGTGTTCACTCTGAATTTATCTCAACATATCTAACTATCTAAGTAAGTTTTGAAGTACAAAATTTATATGTCGACGTAGATACGTTATGTTTAAATTCCTAAGTTTTTCTAAACTTAACATTTTCAAGAAATGACATAAAAAACCTAGCCAAGTGAGTGGAATTTTTGGATCCCCGGACATAGCATAATTTAATTATGTTTCTTACTTGTTAGTTTTAGCATCTGGATTTTATGGTCTATGTACGTAATATATAATTAAGGAATCTGATGTAATATATAGGCTAGCTTGTAAAATCTTTGATGCAATGGAACTTGCCTACGGGCTTCTAACAAAAAAAAAAAAAAAAATAGGATCCGAAATTCTTTTATTTAATAAAAGTTAAATTTAAAATTAAATCTTTAGAAAAAACAAATAAATTTCAGGACAGAAGAGACAAATTTTCTAATAAATCGTCATTCGGTCAGTTTTGAAATTTGTACAAATAATTTAAGACTTAATAAATTTAAACAATCATATGAATCTAAGGTGTATGTGCGAATTCTAACTGAAATCAAATAACTTAAACTTGAAATTAAAAAAGATTCTGTCCAAAACCTTCCAACCCGAGACTGCATGGCACCATGGTCCATGGAAAAGGACATGGTCCAGCCATAGACCCGTGTTGTGCGAGAAGTTTAGTTTTGTTTTGATCAGATATGGAACAGACATGATAACGTGCATGGTACTTCGGACATGGGCCATAGACCAGATCAGATAAAGTAGCCCATTTGAGGCCTGTTGAAATAATTATACTGTTGAAGGAAATTTTAATTTTCTTTTCCATAACACAGCCCGTTTAAAGTGAACATGAAAATTTCTTTCCAGGAACTAGTGTTTAAAGTTAATTAGCTTTTCTGGTAGTGCAGATATACATAAATAAATGCATCAATTTTCTTTAGTTTCTGTGAATTAATTTGTGTCAACAAACTTTTGAACAATTAGCACATATTCAATATTTCAGCTTGCGAACCTTCTCTTTTGCTCTGATACAGAGGACTAAAGTCTAAATTAGATTAGACGCTTAATTGCTCAAGTAAATCTGAAGAAAGTAAAAGGGACTGATAATTTTTTGCATTTTAGATTTTATACCAGATTATCATGAATAACAAAAAGAGTTTTACTAGTTAAATGTTATGAAGCAAAATTTCATGTTTATCTTATTCCATTAATTATGTATTTTGATCAAAATGGAAGTAAGGGGGAAGAAATACATATCACTGAAATGAATGTATAGACCTTAAATAAATAAAAATGTAGTCAATTATTTCAAGTAGAGAGAGAGAATACTTACCCGGTCCACGCCGGGCGGTAGCGGGTCCACAACAAAAGTGGGTATCTCATCCATCAACCTGTCGGGCTTTCCTGTGTGAAGAACACGCGTAAACCCGCCCATTTCTGTCGACCCATCAGGCTGCGCCTTGACCTCTTTGTACCAGTAATACATTATACGGGACTGCCACCTACTATACGGGTCAGCTGTTGCCGTCAAGGCCACGTGGAATGGTCTCAGTGGGCCCGTTGCCAAGTTCTTGATCTCCTCCGGCATCGAGACCACTGGATCAATATAATTGACATGGGAAGATTCAGGTGCGATTGTGGGTCCGGATAAAGTTGTTAGGAGAATGTAGGTTGCAATGCATGAGCCTATGGTCACAAGGAATACAATGAAGAAACCAGTCTTCATTTGTTAAAAATCCGAGGACTAAATTGAAAAACCTTTTAGCTGTTTTGGTATTTCATGGAAATAGGGGAGAAGATGGTTTGGGAAGAGAGGGAGAGGAAATTTGCTGGAAATCAAGATGTTGACCGCATTAAAAATATAAAAAATCAATAAGTTGACCTCGAATAGGATGTCACTAGATCAGGTATTCAGGTTTAGGTTCATTTTTAGGGGTTAGGAGATGCAATTATGGTGTAAAATTTTGAAAATTTTCTATGCATAATTTATTCTTTTTGGGAGACGAGGGTGTCCGATGCTCATCGGACCAAACTCAGTGCAATGGGTGGTTTCTACCGTTCAATCCACTTCAAGATTTGGGCGCATCACTTTAATATCCGTGCTATTGGCTTTAATATCCGTGCGCACAGATCTTGAAGTGAGTCGGACGGTAGAAACCACCCATCGAACTGAGTTTTGTCCGATGAGCATTGGACACCCTCCTCTCCCTTACCTGAAAAGGGAATCTTTTACGGTTAGTGGATCCGGACCGTCCTTTTATTTCACAAGATGAGATTGACACCAGACCAACAAATTTATTTTCACAAGCATAATAATTAATAAAAAATAAAAAAATTAGAATTTAAAAAAATAAAGTTATAAATACATTTTTTTTGCAAGTTTAAGTAGCAATTTAAACGTGATTTTGATGATAATTTTTTTTAAATCATTCAGAGGAAATTGCAGGTAAAGAATTTCAGACAAAGTTTCAGGTTAAAAAAAATTAAGTTAATAGTGTGTCGCTTCATACAACTTGATATATTTTCTTAATTTGATACTATTTAAAGTAGCCCATTTGAGGCCTGTTGAAAGAGTT
Organism: Carex arenaria; assembly: GCA_964058825.1. NCBI lineage: Eukaryota > Viridiplantae > Streptophyta > Magnoliopsida > Poales > Cyperaceae > Carex > Carex arenaria. Next base: position 214,324 of record CAXKVW010000157.1, read on the forward strand.
ATACTGTTGAAAGAAATTTTAATTTTCTTTTCCATAACACAGCCCGTTTAAAGTGAACATGAAAATTTCTTTCCAGGAACTAGCGTATGACCATCTATACAAAAGGAGAAAAGGAGGAGGGATCCAATTACACTCTTTTTTTTGACACATCATGACACTGTTTTTTTTTATAGGTTAACTTTGTGATTTTAAAATCCAAATAGTCGATCCAAACCGTTCAACATGATTGATATACTAAAATGTGCTTGGAGATCAAATTTTGAATTTTTTTGAATTTTTTTTACTATTTATTAAAATGGTTACAAAATCGCTGTTTTTCAATAGTCCGAAAACAACGATTTTGTAACTATCTTAATAAATAGTAAAAAAATTTAAAATTTGATCTCCAAGCACATTTTAGTATATCAATTATGTTGAACGGTTTGGATCGACTATTTGGACTTTGAAAATGGTAGGTGTCAAAATGTGTCCAAAAAAAAGATGTAACTTGATCCCTCCTCATACAAACGTAGGTTACGTAGCTATATTCGTCAGATGCTAACGTGGGTACTAACTCAGGAAATTTTACAAGTGAATTAGCTTTTCTGGTAGTGCAGATATACATAAATAAATGCATCAATTTTCTTTAGCTTCTGTGAATTAATTTGTGTCAACAAACTTGAACAATTAGCACATATTCAATATTTCAGCTTGCGAACCTTCTCTTTTGCTCTGATACAGAGGACTAAAGTCTAAATTAGATTAGACGCTTAATTGCTCAAGTAAATCTGAAGAAAGTAAAAGGGGCTGATAATTTTTTGCATTTTAGATTTTATACCAGGTTATCATGAATAACAAAAAGAGTTGTACTAGTTAAATGTTATGAAGCAAAATTTCATGTTTATCTTATTCCATTAATTATGTATTTTGATCAAAATGGAAGTAAGGTGGAAGAAATACATATCACTGATATGAATGTATAGACCTTAAGGGTATGTTTGGATGCATAAGAATAGCTACTGTTCTTGGAATAGCAATGCTATTCGGAACAAGGTGCATCCAAACGAGAAATAGAGCTATTTGGAATAGCTAATTTTCTTAGAATAGCATTGCTATTCGCTATTCTTACAAAAACATGGAATAGCATTTGTTGCTTTCAATATTAATACTAATCTAACATTTAAACTAATATTATATTACATTTAATATTTAAATTAATATTATATTGTATTATATTTAATCTAATAATATATTATATTTAATCTAATATTTTATTTAATACTAATATAATATTTAAATTAATATTATATTATATTATATTATATTTAATCTAATATTTTATTTAATATTAATCTAATATTTAAAATAATATTATATTACATTTAATAATTAAATTAATATTATATTGTATTATATTTAAACTAATACTTTATTCAATACTAATCTAATATTTAAAATAATATTACATTATATTTAATATTTAAACTAATATTATATTACATTTAATCTAAAATTTTATTTAATACTAATCTAATTTTTAAATTAATATTATCCTACATTTAACATTGAAACTAATATTATATTATATTTAATCTAATATTTTATTAATACTAATCTAATATTTAAAATAATATTATATTACATTTAATATTTGAATTAATATTATATTACATTTAATATTTAAAATAATATTATATTACATTTAATATTTGAATTAATATTATATTGTACTATATTTAATCTTACACATAAATTATTAAACAGTAGCTATTCCCTCCAAACTCTATTCCAAATATGCAATCCAAACAACTTTTTCACTATTCTGAATAGTACTGTTCTTAAACAGTAGCTATTCTTATTTACTATTCTAAACAGTAGCTATTCTAGTTATTCTAGAGTTCATCCAAACGTACCCTAAATAAATAAAAATATCGTTAATTATTCCAAGTAGAGAGAGAGAATACTTACCCAGTCCATGCCGGACGGTAGTGGGTCCACAACAAAAGTAGGTATCTCATCCATCAACCTATCGGGCTTTCCTGTGTGAAGAACACGCGTAAGTGTTGAGAAAATAGAAAGTGTGGGATCCGAATACCCTTAGACCCGTTAAGGGTAAAACATCATTGGGTTTATTAGCAAAAAAGAGAGCAACTAGTTATAGAATAAAAACAACTCTATCTTTTATTAAACAAACTACAAAATAAAATTCAGTGACTTGCATACATGCATAAATTCCTTTTAGATAAATGCTACAAAATACAAAATGTCACTGCAAAATAATTACTACTACTAATTCACTAATTCACTAACCAACAACAGACATCACATCTGCTACGACATCCAATAACTCTGCCATGAGTTTTCCCCTCTAGCATGCAATTTCATGTAATCGGCACTCAATTGCTTGGCCTTTGCCTCCAAATCACGGGCTATAGATTCGCCATGTTTCTGGACCACATCTTCAACAGTAGAAAACCATACCGGCAAATTCTACCTACTAATCAGTTCTGTTAGGTATATCGTGCACCTTGCCCTTGTCTCATCACCACTAGTGCTGTTGGCATCTCCAAATAATTTTGAACACATTTTAAACACTACATTGTTATGAGGATTTGAGGATTTAGAAACTATAGTTTTTCTCCAGCGATAGTTAGTATTTCATTTTCGTATATTGTTACCGAGTTGTTACTCAGTATCAGGGAAGCTAAGAGATCTAATTATGCCCGTGGAAAATGAGTCATATTGCCTTACACAAGAAACTTTATTGTGTGTGTTATGATGGTGAGATAAAACTTGAAGAACAACCAACTCATTATCTAGACTCCATACTCGTTGGATTGCGTCATTTGTAATTGTTGACTACAATTTCTTTTTAGATAAAAACTACAAAATACAAAATATCATTTCAAAATAATTACTACTACTAATTCACTAATACACTAACCATCACTTGCAATCTCATCTGCTACGATATCCAATAACTCTGCCATGAGTTTCTCATCTCTAGCATGCAATTCTATGGCATCAATACTCAATTTCTTGGCATTTGCCTCCAAATCATGGGCTATTGATTCGCCAAGTTTCTGGACCACATCTTCAACAATAGAAAACCATACCATCAATTCCTGGCTACTAATCAGTTATGTTAGGTAAATCGAGCGCATTGTCCTTGTCTCATCACCACTAGTACTGTTGGAATTTTCAAATAATTTTGAACACATTTTAAACACTAATTTGGTATGAGGATTTAAGGATTTAGAACATATATCTTTCCTACAGCGATAGTTAATTTTTCATGTTCGTATCTTGTTACCAGGTTGTTTCTTAGTAGCGGAGAAGCTAAGATATTCAATTATGCCCATGAAAAAAGAGTCATATTGCTTTACACAAGTAACTTTATTTTGTGTGTTATGATATGGAGACAAAACTTGAAAAATTATCAACTCATTATCTAGACTCCATACTTGTTGGATTGCGCCATTTGTAGTTGTCGAAGGAGACAAAACTGGAACCATTTGAAGTAACAAAATAGTAGAATGCGAACAGAATTTACAAAAAATGTATTCCAAAAATCGGAGTTTCCAAAATCGTATTATTTCGGACTGGCATGGTGAAAGACAAAATAAGAAATATGTTACCATCTAAGTCTTTTTGTAGCTTGGCCGTGTGATTTGTAGCATCCTGTATTTTCATCTGCACTAATATTTGCCCTCAATATTAATTGGGTCATTCACTACCAAAGTAATATTGAATTTACTAGTTGGATATTCAACATAATATTATTATGGAAATAATTTGTTTAAATTATTTTTATCAAACAAACTACAAAATAAAATTCAGTGACTTGCATACATGCACAAATTACTTTTAGAAAAAGACTACAAAATTCAAAATGTCACTTCAAAATAATTACTACTACTAATTCACTAATCCACTAACCATTGCCGGCCATCTAATCTGCTACGACATCCAATAACTCTGCCATGAGTTTCTCCTGTCTAGCATGCAATTTCATAGCATCAATACTCAATTTCTTGGCATTTGCCTCCAAATCAAGTGCTATCGATTCGCCAAGTTTCTGGACCACATCTTCAACAATAGAAAACCATACCAGCAATTTCTACCTACTAATCAGTTCCGTTGACATCTCTAAATAATTTTGAACACATTTTAAATATTACATTGTCATGAGAATTTAAGGATTTAGAACCTATAATTTTTCTCCAGCGATAGTTAGTATTTCATTTCCGTATCTTGTTACCAAGTTGTTTCTCAGTAGCGGAGAAGCTAAGAGATCCAATTATGCCCGTGGAAAATGAGTCATATTGCTTTACACAAGGAACTTTGTTGTGTGTGTTATGATGATGAGATAAATCTTGAAGAAGAACCAACTCATTATCTAGACTTCATACTCGTTGGATTGCACCATTTGTAGTTGTTAAGGGAGATGGAGATGGAGCTGGAACCATTTGAAGTAACAAAATAGTATAATGCGAACATAATTTACAAAAAAACGTATTCCAAAAATCGAAATTCTCAAAATTGTGTTATCTCAGACTGGCATGGTGAAGAATAAAAGGAGAAATAGGCTACAATCTAAGTCTTTTTGTAGCTTGGCCGTGTGATTTGTAGCATCCAGTATTTTCATTTACACTAACATCTGCACTCAATATTAAAGGGGTCATTCGCTAACAAAGTAATATTGAATTTTCTATTTGGATATTCAACATAATATTAATATAGAAATAATTTGTTTAAATTACTTTTAGCAAATAAATTACAAAATAAAATTCACTGACTTGCATACATGCACAAATTTCTTTTAGATAAAGACTATAAAATACAAAATGTCACTGCAAAATAATTACTACTAATTCATTAATCCACTAACCATCACCAGCCTTCTCATTTGCTACGACATCCAATAACTCTGACATGAGTTTCTCCTCTCTAGCATGCAATTTCATGGCATCAGTAGTCAATTGCTTTGCTTTTTCCTCCAAATCATGGGCTATCGATTTTCCAAGTTTCTGGGTCACAACTTTAACAGTACAAAACTATACCGACAATTTCTGCCTACTAATAAATTCTATTAGGTAAATTGAGAACCTTGCCCTTATCTCATCACCACTAGTACTGTTAGCATCTCTAAATAATTTTGAACACATTTTAAACACTACTTTGTCACGAGGATTTAAGAATTTAGAGCCTATATATTTCCTCCAGCGATAGTTAGTTTTTCATGTCCGTATCTTGTTACCAAATTGTTTCTCAGTAGCGGGGAAGCTAAGAGATCCAATTATGCTCGTGAGAAAAGAGTCATATTGCTTTACACAAGAAACTTTGTTGTGTGTGTTATGATGGTTAGACAAAGCTTGAAGAAGTATCAACTCATTATCCGCACTCCATACTCGCTGGATTGCACCATTTGTAGTTGTAGAGGGAGACAGAGTAGGAACTATTTGAAGTGATTCAAAATCTTCTTCTTCTTCTTCTTTTTCGAAATATTGATTGTTTGATGATGACGTTGCTTCAAAACAAAAATGAAAATTAGAATGTCTTCTTATCAAAGCTTTGAAATAAGTTTATTCTTGAAAAAGCAAAGAGAAGGGTTTTATTTTCATTTAGATTGGTTAGAAACAATCAATATCTATCAAATTTTTTATATTTTCAGTACCTTGTCCACTTCATTTCTCAGCAAGTATGGTAGTATCATATGCTACTGTTTCGTCTGGGTGGATCTTTTTACATAGCTCCTTACCGTTTAAATTACTTTTATGAAACAAACTACAAAATAAAATTCAGTGACTTGCAAATATGCACAAATTTCTTTTAGAAAAATGCTACAAAATACAACATGTCACTGCAAAATAATTACTACTACTACTAATTCACTAATCCACTAATCATCACCGGCCAACTCATCTGCTACGACATCCAATAACTCTGCCATGAGTTTTTTCCCCTCTAGCATGCAATTCCACGGCATCAGTACTCAATTGCTTGGCCTTTGCCTCCAAATCACGGGCTATCGATTCGCCATGTTTCTGGACCACATCTTCAACAGTAGAAAACCATACCAGCAATTTTTGCCTATTAATCAATTATGTTAAGTAAATCGAGCACCTTGTCCTTGTCTCGTCACCTCTAGTTCTGTTGGAATCTTCAAATAATTTTGAACACATTTTAAACACTACTTTGTCATGAGGATTTAAGAATTTAGAACCTATATCTTTCCTTCAGCGATAGTTAATTTTCTATATCCGTATCTTGTTATCAAGTTGTTTCTCAGTAGCAGAGAAGCTAAGAGATCTAATTATGCCCGTGAGAAATGAGTCATATTGCTTTACACAAGGAACTTTGTTGTGTGTGTTATGATGCTGAGACAAAACTTGAAGAAGTACCAACTCATTATCTAGACTCCATACTTGTTGGATTGCGCCTTTTGTAGTTGTATAGGTACACAAAGCTGTAACCATTTGAAGTAAAAAAATAGTATAATGCGAAAAAAATTTACAAAAACGTATTCCAAAAATCGAAGTTCCCAAAATTGTATTATCTCAGACTGTAATGGTGACAAATAAAATAAGAAATAGACTACCATCTAAGTATATTTGTAGCTTGGCCGTGTGATTTGTGGCATCCATTATTTTCATCTAAACTAATATCTGCACTCAATATTAAAGGTGTCATTCGCTAGCAAAGTAATATTGAATTTACTATTTGGATATTCAACATAATATTAATATAGAAATAATTTATTTAAATTACTTTTATCAAACAAACTACAAAATAAAATTTACTGACTTGCATACATACACAAATTTCTTTTAGATAAAGACTACAAAATACAAAATGTCACTGCAAAATAATTACTACTAATTCACTAATCCACTAACCATCACTAGACTTCTCATTTGCTACGACATCCAATAACTCTGCCATGAGTTTCTCCTCTCTAGCATGCAATTTCATGGCATCCGTAGTCAATTTCTTTGCTTTTTCCACCAAATCACGGGCTATCGATTTTCCAAGTTTCTTGACCACAACTTCAACAGTACAGAACTATACCGACAATTTATGCTTACTAATCAATTCTGTTAGGTAAATTGAGAACATTGCCCTTATCCGTATCTTGTTATCAAGTTGTTTCTCAGTAGCGGAAAAGCTAAGACATCCAATTATGCCCGTTAGAAGGGAGTCATATTGCTTTACACAATGACTTTGTTGTGTGTGTTATGATGCTGAGACAAAACTTGAAGAAGCACCAACTCATTATCTAGACTCCATACTTGTTTGATTGCGTCTTTTGTAGTTGTATAGGTAGACAAAGCTAGAACCATTTGAAGTAACAAAATAGTAGAATGCGAACAAAATTTACAAAAAACGTATTCCAAAAATCGAAGTTTCCAAAATTGTATTATCTCAGACTGTAATGGTGACAGATAAAATAAGAAATAGGCTACCATCTAAGTATATTTGTAGCTTGGCCGTGAGATTTGTCGCATCCAGTATTATCATTTGCACTAAAATCTGCACTTCATATTAAAGGGGTCATTCGCTAGCAAAGTAATATTGAATTTACCGATTGGATATTCAACATTTTATTAATATAGAAATAATTAGTTTAAATTACTTTTATCAAACAAACTACAAAATAAAATTCAGTGACTTGCATACATGCATAAATTTTTTTTAGATAAAGACTACAAAATACAAAATGTCACGGTAAAATAATTACTTCTACTAATTCACTAATTCACTAACCATCACTGACAATCTCATCTGCTACGATATTCAATAACTCTGCCATGAGTTTCTCCTCTCTAGCATACAATTATATGGCATCAATTCTCAATTTCTTGACATTTGCCTCCAAATCACGGGCTATTGATTCGCGAAGTTTTTGGACCACATCTTCAACGGTAGAAAATCATACCAGTAATTTCTGCCTACTAATCAGTTATGTTAGGTAAATCGAACACCTTGTCCTTGTCTCATCACCACTAGTACTGTTGGAATTTTCAAATAATTTTGAAGACATTTTAAACACTAATTTGGCATGAGGATTTAAAGATATAGAATCTATATCTTTCCTACAGCGATAGTTAATTTTTCATGTTCGTATCTTTTTACCAAATTGTTTCTCAGTAGCGGAGAAGTTAAGATATCCAATTATACCCATGAGAAATGAGTCATATTGCTTTACACAAGTAACTTTATTGTGTGTGTTATGATGTTGAGACAAAACTTGAGAAATTATCAACTCATTATCTAGACTCCATACTTGTTGAATTGCGCCATTTGTAGTTGTAGAGGGAAACAAAATTGGAACCATTTGAAATAACAAAATAGTAGAATGCGAACAGAATTTACAAAAAATGTATTCCAAAAATCGAAGTTCCCAAAATCGTATTATCTCGGACTGGCATGGTGAAAGACAAAATAAAAAATAGGTTACCATCTAAGTCTTTTTGTAGCTTGGCCGTGTGATTTTTAGCATCCTGTATTTTCATCTGTACTAATATCTGCCCTCAATATTAATTGGGTCATTCACTACGAAAGTAATATTGAATTTACTAGTTGGATATTCAACATAATATTATTATGGAAATAATTTATTTATATTACTTTTATCAAACAAACTACAAAATAAAATTCAGTGACTTGCATACATGCACAAATTACTTTTAGAAAAAGACTACAAAATACAAAATGTCACTTCAAAATAATTAATACTACTAATTCACTAATTCACTAACCATCGCCGACCATCTAATCTACTACGACATCCAATAACTCTGCCACGAGTTTCTCCTCTCTAGCATGCAATTTCATGGCATCAGTACTCAATTGCTTGGCCTTTGCATCCAAATCAAAAAATGTCAATTCATAATAATTACTATTACTAGTTCACTAATTCACTAACTATCACTGGCCATCTAATCTACTACGACATCCAATAACTCTGCCATGAGTTTCTCCTCTCTAGCATGCAATTTCATGGGATCAGTACTCAATTGCTTGACCTTTGCATCCAAATCACGGGCTATCGATTCGCCAAGTTTCTGGACCACATCTTCAATAGTAGAAAAACCATCCCAGCAATTTCTGCCTGCTAATAAGTTATGTTAAGTAAATCGAGCATATTGCCCTTGTCTAATCACCACTAGTACTGTTGGTATATTGAAATAATTTTAAACACATTTTAAACACTATTTTTTCATGAGGATTTTAGGATTTAGAACCTATATCTTTCCTTCAGCGATAGTTAGTTTTCTATGTCCGTATCTTGTTACCAAGTTGTTTCTCGGTAGCGGAGAAGCTAAGATATCCAATTATGTCCGTGAGAAAGGAGTCATATTGCTTTACACAAGTAACTTTATTGTGTGTGTTATGATGTTGAGACAAAACTTGAAGAATTATCAACTCATTATTTAGACTCCATACTTGTTGGATTGCGCCATTTGTAGTTGTAGAGGGAGACAAAGCTGGAACCATTTGAAGTAACAAAATAGTAGAATGAGAACAGAATTTATAAAAAACGTATTCCAAAAATCGAAGTTCCCAAAATCGTATTATCTTGGACTGGCATGGTGAAAGACAAAATAAGAAATAGGTTACCATCTATGTCTTTTTGTAGCTTGGCCGTGTGATTTTTAGCATCCTGTATTTTCATCTGTACTAATATCTGCCCTCAATATTAATTGGGTCATTCACTACGAAAGTAATATTGAATTTACTAGTTGGATATTCAACATAATATTATTATGGAAATAATTTATTTATATTACTTTTATCAAACAAACTACAAAATAAAATTCAGTGACTTGCATACATGCACAAATTACTTTTAGAAAAAGACTACAAAATACAAAATGTCACTTCAAAATAATTACTACTACTAATTCACTAAGTCACTAACCATCGCCGGCCATCTAATCTGCTACAACATCCAATAACTCTACCATGAGTTTCTCTTCTCTAGCATGCAATTTCATGGCATCAGTACTCAATTGCTTGGTGTTTGCCTCCAAATCATGGGCTATCGATTCGCTAAGTTTCTGGACCACAACTTCAATAGTAGAAAACCATACCAGCAATTTATGTCTACTAATAAGTTCTGTTAGGTAAATCGAGCACATTGCCATTGTCTAATCACCACTAGTACTGTTGACATATTGAAATAATTTTGAACACATTTTAAACACTACTTTGAAATGAGAATTTAAGAATTTAGAACCTATATCTTTCCTTCAGCAATAGTTAGTTTTCCATGTCCGTATCTTGTTACCAAGTTGTTTCTCAGTAGTGGAGAAGCTAAGAGATCCAATTATGCCCGTGAGAAGAAGTCATATTGCTTTACATAAGAAACTTTGTTGCGTGTGTTATGATGTTGAGACAAAGCTTGAAAAAATACCAACTAATTATCTAGACTCCATTTTAGTTGGATTGCGCCATTTGTAGTTGTAGAGGGAGACGAAGCTGGAACTATTTGAAGTAACAAAATAGTAGAATGCGAATAAAATTTATAAAAAAACGTATTCCAAAAATCGAAATTCTCAAAATTGTATTATCTCAGACTGGAATGGTGAAAGATAAAATAAGAAATAGGCTACCATCTAAGTCTATTTGTAGCTTGGCCGTGTGATTTGTAGCATGCAGTATTTTCATTTGCACTAACATCTGCACTCAATATTAAAGGGTCATTCGCTAGCAAAGTAATATTGAATTTACTGGTTGGATATTCAACATTTAATTAATATAGAAATAATTAGTTTAAATTACTTTTATCAAACAAACTACAAAATAAAATTCATTGAGTTGCATACATGCACAATTTTTTTTTAAATAAAGACTACAAAATATAAAATGTCACTACAAAAAATTACTACTATTAATTCACTAATGCACTAACCATCACTGCAATCTCATCTGCTACGACATCCAGTAACTCTGCCATGAGTTTCTTCTCTCTAGCATGCAATTTCATGGCATTAGTACTCAATTTCTTGGCATTTGCCTGCAAATCACGGGCTATTGATTCGCCAAGTTTCTGGACCACATCTTCAACAGTAGAAAACCATACCAACAATTTTTGCCTACTAATCAGTTCCGTTAGATAAATTGAGCACCTTGTCCTTGTCTCATAACTACTAGTACTATTGGCATCTCTAAATAATTTTGAACACATTTTAAACACTACTTTGTCATGAGGATTTAAGGATTTAGAACCTATATTTTTTCTCCAGCGATAGTTAGTTTTTCATGTCCGTATCTTATTACCAAGTTGTTTCTCAGTAGCGAGGAAGCTAAGAGATCCAATTATACCCATGGAAAATGAGTCATATTGCTTTACACATGGAACTTTGTTATGTGTGTTATGATGGTGAGGCAAATCTTGAAGAAGTACCAACTCATTATCTAGACTACATACTTGTTGGATTGCGCCTTTTGTAGTTGTATAGGTAGACAAAGCTGGAACCATTTGAGGTAACAAAATAGTAGAATGCGAACAGAATTTACAAAAAATATATTCCAAAAATCAAAATTCTCCAAATTGTATTATCTCAGACTGGGACGGTGAAAGATAAAATAAGAAATAGGCTACTATCTAAGTCTTTCTGTAGCTTGGCCATGTGATTTGTAGCATCCAGTATTTTCATCTGCACTAACATCTGGACCCAATATTAAAGGGGTCATTCGATAGGAAAGTAATATTGAATTTACTGGTTGGATATTAAACATAATATTAATATAGAAATAATTAGTTTAAATTACTTTTATCAAACAAACTACAAAATAAAATTTTGTGACTTGCATACATGCACAAAAAATTATTTTAGATAAAGACTACAAAATACAAAATGTTACTGCAGAATCTGAATGAAATTTTCATTTTCATCCATCATCTTCTTTGTTGTCACAAAAATCTTCATGCTATCAGAGCGAGAAAAATCCTGACTCAAAAAATCGAAATGAAGCCAACGCTACATATAATAAAGAACTGAAAGAAATCGACAAACAACATCACAAAGATCTCAAGCATTTACTCGATTCTGTCCCTAGAAATTGTTACTGAAAAAAAAACCAGTTTCTTAAGGAAAATCAGAACCAAAAACCAAAATGTCACATAATCAAGAGAAACTTACTGGGGTGCTATTCAATGGTAAAAATTACCATTTATGGGCAAGACAAGTGATGTTTGCGTTGAGTGGCCGAGAAAGATTGAGGCACATCAATGGCGCAACTGCACAACCAAAACCGAACAAACCAAATGAACCCATAGCCACTGAAAGTAAGGAAATTGCTCAATGGAGAGTACATGACCATCAAGTGGTCACTTGGCTGCTAGCCACCATGGAGGCTCATATAGCCGACTTATTGGCCTATCAAGACACAGCACAAGCAATGTGGGAACGAGCTGAAAAATTGTATGGGCATAAGAAGAACTATGCCCTCATTTACCAAATTCAGTGAGAAATACAACAAGCAAAGCAACAATCACAACCCGTAATGAAACATTTCGGGTATCTCCAACAAAAAAAGGATAAGCTTAGAGTATATCGGCCACCTACAACTGACCTTGTTGAAATTCAGAAACGAGAAGAGCAAGATGACATATTTCAATTTCTCGCAAGTCTTAATTCGAGCTATGAGGCAATAAGGTCTCAGATTCTGCTCTCAACCAGATTACCCCCAATTGATGAAATAGTAGCCATGATTCACAGAGAAGGGACAAGGAGAGAAGTCATAGGACCATAGCCGACTGAGAATCAATAAAGTAAAGCCTTTGTTGCTACGACACGGCCAAACCCTAACCCTAGAGGAGAGGCGCGGGGAGACCAACATGTCCGATGCGACCATTGCAGAAGGAAGGTCACAAGCGAGACGAGAGTTGGTTCCTCTACCCACACGTCCGACCAAAGGGCTATGGGCAGAGAAGAGGCGGAGATCGCAAGCAGGAGGAGAAAATGAGAGAAAAGGCTTATTTGGGGAAGACGAAGGCTGAGAGAGAAAATGAGATTGAAAATAATAAATGAAGCAATAGTTCGGATCCTGTGAAGCAACTCCTCCAGGGGCTTTCGGTGTTGCTCACTCAAACCCAAACTCAATATAAGCCCTCTGATCAAAAAATTATCTCTGGTATGATTGCTAACTTATCTTTTTTTCCTCGGAAAAATAATTGGATATTAGATTCGGGTGCAACTGATCATATGACCGGAAATAAAAATTTATTAAGGTAATTTAGAGATTACAAGACCAAACAATTTGTGTCAGTTGCAAATGGTGAGAAAATAGAAATTCTCGGTGATGGTTCAATAAATCTCCTCTCAAAATTAATTTCAAATATTTTGTATATAAAAAATTGCTCATCGAACTTGTTATCCATTAGAAAAATCACATAAGAATTAAATTGTGAACTTATTTTTACACCAAAATATGTGATTTTTCAGGATGGGATAACCAAGAATACGATTGGTGAAGGTTATATGGAAAATGGACTCTATTTTCTGAATGAAGAAAAAACCAATTTCTTCGTAAAAAAGGAAGAAGAATTGAGCACTCTTTGGCATAGGAGAATTGGGCATCCTTCCAACAAAATTCTAAAAAATCTTTTAATTTTTCAAAATTAGACAATAGCAATTGTGAGGTGTGTAAGCTAGGAAAGCATACTAGATTACCATTTAATTTATCTAGTAGTAAAAGTGAGAAAGTTTTTTATTTAATTTATTCCGATGTATGGGGCCCTGCTCCAATTAACTCTTTTAATGAATATAAATATTTTGTAACCTTCATAGATGATTTCTCTTGAACCACTTGGCTATATTTATTAAAATGCAAGAATGAAGTGTTTTCTCAATTTCTAGATTTCTATAATTTTGTAGAAAATCAATATGAGGCAAGAATTAAGATTTTTAGATCCGATAACGGAACGGAATTTGTAAATCAAAATTTTTTAAACTTCTTTAAAGAAAAATGAATTTTACATCAAACAACGTGTGTCTATACCCCGGAACAAAACGGAGTTTCGGAAAGAAAAAATAGACACTTACTTGAAATGACTCGGGTACTTTTATTTCAAAATAATGTATCAAGAAGTTTTTGGTTGGATGCCATTCTTACCGCAACATATTTGATTAATAGATTACCAAGTGCCAATTTGAATTTCAAGAGTCCATTAGAAATACTTTATCAAATAAAACCTAACATCGATCATTTACAAGTGTTTGGTTGCACATGTTATGTGCACAAAAATAAACAAAACAAATTGGATTACACCTCAACTAAGGCCATTTTCTTAGGATATTCATCTCAAAAAAAGGGATACAAATGTTACGATCCAACTAACAAAAAATTCTTCATTTCTAGAGATGTTACATTTCAAGAAAATGAGCCTTATTATAAACAAAAAAAATGATCATGAAGAGGAGATCCAAGAACCATCTAGCGAATTTATATACCCTAATTTTATACTACCAAATAAAAAAACAAGTCATATAGAAAATGTAATTGCACACCCGAAATTGAAAATGAGGAAGAAATAGAAGAAATTTCTTCAAATGAAGAAGGTCAAAGCATAGAAGAAATACCCTTGAGAATGTCGGTTAGATCAACTCAACCCTCAACAAGATTAAGGGATTATATTTCCTATAAGGTACAATACTCTATGCAAAATTTTATTACATATGGTAGCGTCTCTTCCAACCATAGAGTTTTTTTGACCTCAATTGAAAATGAACAAGAACCAAATCATTATGAGGAAGCCATAAAAATCCCCGTGTGGAACAAGGCTATGAAAGAAGAATTAAGAGCCTTAGAAAAAAAATAAAACTTGGGTAATTGTTCAATTATCAAAGGATAAAAAAATCGTAGGTTGTAAATGGGTATAAAAAATTAAGTATAATAGTGATGGTACCGTAGAATGGTACAAAGCCCGTTTGGTTGCCAAAGGATACACACAAACTTATGGTATATATTATTATGAAACATTCGCACTTGTTGCCAAAATGAATACCATGAGAATTTTATTTTCCATTGTGGTAAATCAAGGTTGGAAATTGTACCAAATGGATGTTAAAAATGTATTTATTCAAGGAACACTTGAACGAGAGGTATACATATCTTTACCACCCGGCTATGAAAAAGAAAAAAAAATTGTGATTTAGTTTGCAAATTGAAAAAATCAATTTATGGCTTGAAGCAATCTCCAAAAGCATGGTATGAAAAATTAAGCACTTATTTAACTTCTTGTAATTTCAAAAATTAGCAATGCCGATCACTCATTATTTACTAAAATTGAAGAAAAAAATACTACAATTATTTTGGTATATGTAGATGATATCATTGTTACTGGAAACAATCAAGAGCATATTAAGAAAATAAAACTCCAATTAAAAGAAAAATTCGACATTAAAGATTTAGGTTATTTAAAATATTTTTTTGGGAATAGAGGTGGCCTATTCAAATCAAGGCTTATTTATCTCACAAAGAAAATATACTCTAGATTTGTTAATAAAGACCGGTAAGATAGGTTGTAAACCAGTTTCCACACCAATAGATAACAAATCCAAATTAAATACTGAAGATGATGAATCATTAGAAGACAAATCAATTTCAACGACTTGAAGGAAAACTAATCTATCTTACGGTAACCCGTCCAGATATTTCATTTTCTGTAAGCCAAATTAGCAAGTTTGTGCATACTCCAAGAACACTGCACTTAGAAGCAATTAATAGAATACTAAAATATTTAAAAGGGACACCCGGTAAGAGAATTTTCATGAAATATAATGATTCTAACCAAGTGTGTGGCTATTCCGATGTATATTGGGCCGGTAACTTTGATAGAAAATCAACCACCGGTTTTTACACATTTGTAGGTGGAAATTTAGTCACATGAAAGAGCAATAAATAAAATGTGGTGGCACGACCAAGCGCTGAAGTGGAATATCGTACCATGGCGTCAACTGCTAGCTAACTAACATGGATCAAGCAACTTCTTGCGGATGTTGGAATCAAAATTCAAGAACCAATGGAAATGTTTTGCAATAATCAAGCGGCACGTCATATTGCATCCAACCTGGTATTTCATGAAAGAACAAAACACATCGAGGTGGATTGCCATTTTATTCGAGAAAAAATTCAAGCAAAAAAAATTGAAACTTCCTATGTACGAAGTGAAGATCAATTGGCGGATATATTTGCAAAAGGCTTTGATCCGAAACCATTTGAAGATAACGTGAGCAAGCTAGGCTTAATTGACAATTACAACCCTAACTTGAAGGGGAGTGTTGAGAAAATAGAAAGTGTGAGATCCGAATACCCTCAGACCTGTTAAGGGTTAAACATCATTGGGTTTATTAGCAAATAAGAGAGCTACTAGTTATAGAATAAAATCAACTCTATCTTATTATATTTTTTTGTAAGTAGCAGTTACTGTAAATGTACAGTATAGGATAGAGTAGGTAACCGTTATAATTCCTTCCTCTATAAAAAGAAAGCACCGTACAAATTAGAATCAGAATGGAATTTTCATTTTTCATCCATCATCTTCTCTGTTGTCACAAAAATCTTCAGTAAACCCGCCCATTTCTGCTGACCCATCAGGCTGCGCCTTGATCTCTTTGTACCAGTAATACATTATACGGGACTCTCACCTACTGTACGGGTCAGCTGTTGCGGTCAAGGCCATGTGGAATGGTCTTAGTGGGCCCGTTGCCAAGCTCTTGATCTCCTCCGACATCGAGACCACTGGATCAATATAATTGACATGGGAAGATTCAGGTGCGATTGTGGGTCCGGGTAAAGTTGTTAGGAGAATGTAGGTTGCAATGCATGGGCCTATGGTCACAAGGAATACAATGAAGAAACCAGTCTTCATTTGTAAAAAATTCCGAGGACTAATTTGAAAAACCTTTTAGCTGTTTTGGTATTTCATGGTAATAGGGGAGAAGATGGTTTGGGAAGAGAGGGAGAGGAAATTTGCTGGAAATCAAGATGTTGACCGCATTAAAAATATAAAAAATCAATAAGTTGACCTCGAAAAGGATGTCACCGGATCAGGTTTAGGTTCATTTGTAGGGGTTAGGAGATGCAATTATGGTGTAAAATTTTGAAATTTTTCTATGCATAATTTATTCTTTTTGGGAAACTTTTTGCACAATTGGGATAATAAATGTGAGAATCAAGTAAGAAGATTGTGTCATTCAGTGTATCTGGCCGAATTTTACTTTTTAATTGCTGTTATGTCAAGATTTGCTGCTCTTGTGGTATGTTTTGGGTTATTTACTATATATTGTTGCTACTTTTAGTATCGATTTTGTTAAAATTGAGGATTGCTTGGACAACAAATTTTCTTCATGATTTTGATAATTAATGATCATAAGTAACATTTTAAATTTGAAATCTAACATAATAATTGACGTATATCATGAGTTTTAATGTATACTTTATGGCCCGTCAAATAATATTAATATTTAAACAGTATCAAATTAAGAAAATATATCAAGTTGTATGAAACGACACACTATTAACTTAAATTTTTTTAACCTGAAACTGTCTGAAATTCTTTACCTGCAATTTCCTCTGAATGATTTAAAAAAATACACTAAGATTGTTAAAAAAAAATATCATCAAAATCACGTTTAAATTGCTACTTAAACTTGCAAAAAAATGTATTTATAACTTTATTTTTTTAAATTCTAATTTTTTTATTATTAATTATTATGCTTGTGAAAATAAATTTGTTGGTCCGGTGTCAGTCTCATCTTGTGAAAATAAAAGAACGGTCGGAATCCACTAACTGTAAAAGATTTCCTTTTCAGGTAATGAACTTGGATATGAATTCTGTCAGTCTCATCTTGACTCTGGTTAAACAAATTGTCCAGGGTAAAACTTTTAACAGAGTAGTTTTAACTTCATGCAGCATACGGACTATAACATTAAAGCAGCTCTGCATATGGTTCGTACGCTGCATAAAGTTAGAACTACTCTCTTAAAATATTTACACTGTCCAGTACAACAAAACTGGTGTGACTCAAAACTAAATCCTTATGACGCCCGAATAATTCTTCATTCCCTGTCTTATTCTCCCACGACCACGAGCTGAATTCTCAGTCCTCCCCAGCACCACTCCTCCCACCAAATATGGCGGATTTAATCGAATTTTTCATAAAACACCCCCTCTCGGAACCTAAATTTTTCATTTCTAAACCAAATCTCTCCACCATACGACCATTCAAACGATCATTCTCTCTTCCTATTGCTATTGGAAAAGAGAGACAAAGAGGTTGTTCTCTCTGCTGCACAGTAATCGATGCGAAGAAGGCGGGTGGGCCCGGGGTGTCGGTGGAAGGAGGGGATGTGTTCTCCGTTACGTCATCGGCCAAGTCTGACGTGGATTATTTAGGAGAGAGCACCAAGGGGGACTTGAATGTGAAAAGAGAACATCTCCAGGCCTTCGGTGAGTTTTCGGAATAAGAGATATTGAGGTAATAAAGTGGAATAACTGCTAGGAATAAGGTCGGGGATTGGGTTGGGTCAGTGGCGAGGCTAGGATAGGCAAAAAAATCGGATTCGGGTTTGAATAAATTAACGGTTCGGGTTAGCGTCAAGTTGTATGATTCAAAGTAATTGATGTTATTTCTTTGTCATCTTTTCTTAGTCTGAACCAAAAGACAAACAATGATGCCACCTGATTGGTATCAAGAAAAATATTCCTATTAATAAAAAGAATCGGAGAATTCAATGTGCAACAGCTAAAAGAACTAAACTGAAAAGGGAATTAATAGAAAACGGAAATTGTTCCTTCATTGTACAGCAGCAATATATATATACATGGTTCATTGGTACAAGTATCATACTTATCAATCCATTTTTTTTTTTTGATTGATTTCCCTCTGGGCACTGGGTCGGGTAGGCAATTCCATTTAATTAAGGATTACCTAATAGGTACTTGCTTTAGAGTGGTTCGGATTTAGATGATAAGGTAGGGCCTTCTTGTGTAACTTTTTTTTTTGTAATTTTTGGTCAACAAGAGAGGAGATTCTCTTGAAGGTCTTTAGTAGTTTGGAATAATTAAAACTGATTGAGGATTGAGGAGTTTTAGCTATAGCCAGCAATAACTCCTCGAACTGAGTTCTGGTAATTAAGTCGTGCAATTACTAAATTAGATGAAAATATAGTATCCTCAGTATTGAGATAACAAAAAGCAGTTAGCATGATGTTTTAAAATATAGAGGAACATAAAACTGAAAAAACAAAGAGACAAAGAAACAAGTTTAAGTATCATAAGAAATGAGAGCCCTCAACTGAATGCACTGAGATACACTACTAAGAGTTTCTAATTTATGAGAGCAACACTTATTTTTGTATTTTGGACTATCCAGAATTTTGGTTATACTGTCTACCTAAGATAGCTATAGCCCAGTCTATTTTCTTTTATTTTTTACTTTTTTTTATTTTGTATTTTTGAAGTTCTGGTATGCCCTCTCCAATCTTCAATCTTTTCTCAGGAGCTCTGTGAGGTAAAAGTTGTTTTTCAGGGTGTAAATAGGAATTTATGGGCTTATAGAGGGCTTGCACATGATAATTTTCAATTTGTCCATTTGAGCTTTTTATTTTGTCGTTTAGTTGATAAAATAGGAGGACCAATTGAAGAGATAGCCATGAAAGAAGCTAAAGAGGCCGAGGCCTTGCTTCACCACTTGAGAATTGCTGTACAAATTCTCTCATTTTCTTCCATTTACTGTAATTTTGTTGTTACTTTTATGAGGAATACCTAAAATATGCCCGAAGTGTTTGTGTTTTTCGATCATGCCCTGAATCTATGGTGTTCATTGTACTGGACCTTCTGTTAGTTTTGTTAGAAATGTTGTAAAATATAGTTACCAAAGTGCTCATTAGTTAGATTTCTACATTTTACTAATGACCTCACTCATCCTACAGCATGTATTACAATGACACTAATTAAAATACAAAACTGAACAATATACTTAGATATCTGATTACATGGTTTATGGTCCAAATTTAGTGAATTTAGACGAGTTAATAAGATCTGGACTTTGTAATTTTAACATTGATTTAAAGTATAATAAAAAGTTTGAGGAGTTCGATAGAATGAGAAACATTTTATGGGTCTACATTACAAAGTCGAAGCTGTAGATGCCAATTTCATGTGTTGTCTAACTTTGTTCAAGCTTCAGCAAATTTTCATATTTCTTTCTTAATATAAGGTTTTTCCAAAAAAAGAAAATCATTGTACATCATCATTTCCACTTTTCCAGAAAAAAAGGTTAAAAGCTGCAGGTTTACTGAAATTAGAAATAGTACAAGGAAGAGAAGGTATTATAAGGAAAGGATAAATATGGGGGAGAAAATCATTTTAAATGGCCACAATATAATTTACTTGAACTGAAGTCATGTTGGGATGATCAAATTAAGGGCAGAAAGTCATTGTAATTGTCTTTTTTCCTAGTCCCTTTGGGTGATTCAAATCATTGGACTATTGTGGAGCTTTCACAAAAGTCTCTATCTCACCCTTTTTTGCCCGATGGATAAGATTGCCAGGTTTTGTATATTTTTTTATTGGCTTTTGAGTTGTTACTTATTGGATGGTATCTCTGATGTAGGATCCGCTGGCTGTGAGGCAATCACCTAGGGGAATATTTTGTACCAGGACCCTAAATCTAAGGTCAATTGGTGCCATTGGCTATGACATGGACTATACACTCATTCATTATAATGTCATGGTACTAAAAAATTAACTTCATCTTTAGTTTTGAATATATACCTTACCACCTGTTCTTTTACCAGCACTTCAATGTTTTAATCTCATTTGATCTGGAATCAAAACCCTCTCCGCAATGTTTATGAAAAAAGAAAAAAAAAGGATAATTATGAAGAATATGGACAGAGGAATGTATGTCAATTGGAACTGTTTTGGTCTATCTCGTTTTTTTAAATGAATAACATAACTAGCCCATTTTTCAGAATTTTAACAAGACTATGCCTAGTTTTGAAACACATGAATTCAGTAGTTTTGACTTTAGATAGCTTAAAAACTTAAAAAGATTTATTTGTAAGTACAAGATGAACGAGCAAACCTGAACACATGCATCCAGATCTAACTGAACCGCATGCGTGCAGAATTGATTGAATGCATGTGTTCAGGTTGAACTGTGAATACAATTTGTCTTGTACTTGGAAATATTCTCTTCAGCTTTCTATACGGCACGCATCAGGAAATAGGCATAGTCTTGTCATACTTCTGAAAATCGGGATAGACAAAAACATCTGTCAATATTGTCCCTACAGAGACATTACAATATCCTTTATGCCTTTGCAGCAATAACCAAACCTTTTGAGATGCCCTCTTGAGATGTCAGCATTTTCAATATATTCTAGACTAAAATTAGTTTTTTTCTCTCATTTATGCAAAGAACAGTAGCAAGGAAAATTGGTTTTGTGATGGGGAAGGAAGGGATACAGAGGACATTGTTATTTGTTTTCAGGGGCAGATTGGATATATTTCATATTTTTAGGGTATACATATTTTCTACTTTTGCAGGGGTATACCGTATACATCCAAGTGTTAGCTGTAGTTTAACTCTTACCTTGCAAGTATATTACCAGCGTTTTCAACACAGATATAAGGTTCTCTGTAAGATAATTCCCAGTTGTAGTAGGAATCTATTAATGGTGATATTTTAATGTATCAATGTAGGCTTGGGAGGGCCGAGCATATGACTATGGAATGGCTAACCTAAAGAGTATGGGTTTCCCTGTAGACAATCTTCAATTTGATCCTGACCTGGTATGTTTTCATTTGATTGTTATTATAATTTTTTATTTTTTTTATTTTTACTTACAACTCAGACTAATACATCCTGACTTGGTATGCATTGGTTTTGATATACTCCCTTTCTATTTTTAAAGGTCATAAGAGGCTTGGTTATTGATAAAGAAAAGGGAAACTTGGTCAAGGCCGATAGGTTCGGCTATGTTAAAAGGGCCATGCATGGCACCAAAATGCTATCCACTCAGGCTGTCAGGTATATTTGTACCTTGTATATTAATATATTATATGTTTATATGTTTAAATGTTGATGTACTTTGTGCATTATAATTAGTGAGATATATGGGCGAGAGCTGGTTGATTTAAAACAGAGCCGATGGGAGTTTCTTAATACCCTTTTCTCTGTTTCAGAAGCCGTAATGTTTATGCAGGTTGAGTTTTGTTTTTATCCACCATTCTTTGTAATTATTACGTGATATGCTTGTTATTTTTGTAGCATAATAATAACGTGGAGGATTTATGCACTTTGTTTTCTCTAATGCTGTTAAAATTAGCACTTTGGGCAAAAATCCGCATATTTTCTGAAATTCAACATAGAAAGCATAATCTTAGTTACTTTTGAATGAGTTATTTTCTTTTCTTTTTGACAGCTGGTCGATAAGTTGGATCAAGGAGATGTACCGGCTGAACTGGGACCCCTTGATTATAAGGGGCTTTATAAGGCAATAAAAAACATTTCTTTCACAATTGCTAAATTTGTTCTAATTTTTAAATTTAGACTTGTTTGCTTTTTCAAATTATTTAGGCTGTTGAAAAAGCACTATTTAGAGCACATGTCGAAGGTCAATTAAAGGTGAGAGTATTTATTATGTTTTCAACAAGCAACAGATACCTATCATTTATGGCCTGATCACATATTTTAATTTATTTCGACTCTGTTTGATTTGTAGAGTGAGATAATGGCTGCACCTGAGAGATTTGTAGAACCCGATCCAGAGCTGCCTTTGGCTCTGTTAGATCAAAAAGAGGTTGGTTTATATGCAAACTCAGTTCTTGACTTTTCCTTATTTTTGTAGTTAAATTGTCATTTATATAACATTTATTATAAGCTTCTTTCTCTCAGGCTGGTAAAAGGTTGCTTTTAATTACAAACTCCGATTATCACTACACAAATAAAATGATGCATCATGCCTTCAATAAGTTCCTTCCAAATGACATGGTTTGGAGAGATCTCTTTGACATGGTATGTTTTTGTCATACATGTCTCTTCATTTTATTTCACTGTTGTTGAATTGTTTCTGTTCTCACTCTATGCCTGTATTATATGTAATATTTCTTTTCTTTTTATAACTGCAATGTCAATTCTTGTATGGGCCAACTCTTAAGTTGCGGGTTGTTTCAGTTCTCTCTTGCAGTCGACTGTCAGCTTTTGGTTACACTTGGGTCCTTGGCTGTTCTGGTTTTGGTCAGGTTGTACCCAGGTGAAGTCAATTGGGCGTTGCAGTGGATTCAATTCATGTTATGATTATAACAAAAATAAAAAAATGAAATCGTGGCGGTTTCATGTAGATTTTATTAGTTTTGTCATTTCCGGCAGATTCAGCTTGGTTGAATTTCCAATCAGGTTCTTGTTATGATCTGGCAATTTCATGTCAGGTCATACAGTGTCCTGATTTTTGTTTGGGCTAGGGTGGTTTCTGTGATTGACCTTTTACACAAATTTCAGTTGGGGCGGAGTTTTCGGGTTTGAACTGTTTGGTTGGCTTCTTCAGTTGGATCAGATTTTGGGGAGATCTACAAGTACAAAAAAACACAATCTTTTATCATTCTGGAAATAGCATCTAATTACCAATTTTTTTGTATATTTGCAAGAAACATGTAACTCGTAGCTTAGTTTGACAGTGGAGGCATTTTTAATCGAATATTGACTATATTACTTTCAGCACTTCAACAACAACAACCAAGCCTTTAGTCCCAAACAAGTTGGGGTAGGCTGATCACAAACTGATCACAAATGGACCAAAGTTTTTTTTTTTTCCTTTTTTGTTTACATTGATCACAAACTGACCAAACTGTGGGGTTCTAAATTTACACAGACTTGTTAATAGTTTTAATGAGGTGCATGCAAAAAAGCTAAAGTAATTTAATAATTTTTTATTTGACTTGAACTTCGTTTTACTAATTGTTGGGTGATGCTTTCTATATAACCAAATTATGGTGGGTGTTAATGTGGGGTTCTATTTGCAAATATGCTGCTACTTTGGTTCAATTCACAAAAAGCCTGACACAGTTTTACAC
Source organism: Carex arenaria (assembly GCA_964058825.1). NCBI lineage: Eukaryota > Viridiplantae > Streptophyta > Magnoliopsida > Poales > Cyperaceae > Carex > Carex arenaria. Next base: position 238,400 of record CAXKVW010000157.1, read on the forward strand.
TATTGTTCTTTAATTTTTTTTTTATAACTAGGTAATAGTGTCAGCTAGGAAACCCGAGTTTTTTCAAATGTCAAATCCATTGTATGAAGTTGTGACTGATGATGGTTTGATGCGACCATGCTTTAAAGCAAGTTCAGGTGATGTATATTTTTAATATTTCCGCATTAAGATCTAATAAGATAACTATTAGGCCAAGCTGCACAAGCATTTTCTTGGTGAATTTTAAACCCCGATTAAGCTAGGTTGATGTATACAACCTCACTAACAACAAACCTAGAATGAATACTGACAATATAATATTATAACTATAGTTTATAGTTTTATATGAATGAATAAAATGAAATTTTATAAGATAACAATAATATTTCTTTATGATCTGAAGGGGGATTATATTCTGGTGGTAGTGCTCAGATGATAGAGAAATCACTAGATGTGCAAGGCGATGAAATATTATACGTTGGTGACCATATATTTACTGATGTTAGCCAATCTAAGGTTCACCTAAGATGGCGTACTGCTTTGATTTGTCGAGAATTAGAAGAAGAGGTAGGATCTTGAGCTTAGCTCTACTTTAAGAATGAAAATACTCACCAAGCCCTTTGGTGAACTTACCTCCAAAAACTAAGCAACAAATCCAAACCTTTGAAACCGATCTACTTTGTGAGTAATGCGTTTACATGCCAAATTTATTAATTTTAGATTTGATTTAGTATAAAGCCAAGCGGTAAAAAAATAAAGGTTTATAAGTTAATTTTAATGCGTTCATTTTTCATCATTTTTTACTGCTTGATTTTAAACTGGATTAATTCAAAAATTTATAAATTTGACATATAAATGCATCACTCGGAAGTAGATCGGTTTCAATGATTTGGATTTGTGATTTGAAATCAATCTGATAGGTTTTAGAATTAAGTTCACAAAGGACTTGTTGAGCTTAAGAACACCCTAGTTCTACTCATAAAACAAATCTAATAACATTTAAACTACGGAAACATAAATTTTCCGAAATTCACCCAGCAATTAGTTCAGGCATGCACCATACAGCTGTACCTACATTATCACTTCTTATGGCAGCAAATCCTTGCACATTTCAGTGAACAATTTACTTGTATTTAATATATTTATCTGGAGCAAAATTATTAATGACCAATGTGCTGTCTGTTGCCTACTAACATTTAAAAGAAATGGCCTAATATGTTGCTCTTTGTATATCTTGTTGGCCATCCTGCTCTGTTTAGTTTATTTCTTTTCTTAATTATTATTTTTTAATTCTTTTCTTAATTGTTTTTTTTTAATTCTTTTCTTAATTTTTTTTTTAATTCTTTTCTTAATTGTTTTTTTTTAATTCTTTTCTTAATTTTTTTTTTTAATTCTTTTCTTAGATCTTGAACTTGTTTATGTACAGTTTAATGCAATAATAAAAAGCCATGGTCATAAGTCAGCTTTATTGAAACTCATACAACAAAAGGAAATTGTTGGAGATTTGTTTAATCAACTTCGTCTAGCTTCACAAAGGCGAGAACATTTTCGACCTTCTCAGGTAAATTTATTTTTATCATGAAATTTAAACATGCAGGGCCCTTTTGGGTTATCATAAAGTTTGTTTACATAGCTATGTATTTTGTAGTCAATAGAGGCTACAAATATGGATGATTTTGAATTGACCGAGAGCATGCAAAAGCTATTAATTGTCATGCAAAGATTGGATGAAAAAATAGCACCTCTGTTGGAGGCTGATGGTGAACTCTTCAACAAGAGGTATAACATTAGAACTAAGTGATGAATCAATTATTTCCTAAGGTCGGTACTAATATGTGAAATACTTTATTTCATTCATTATTTAACTTTCTTACTCATCTTTTCCTTTTAGATGGGGTTACTTGTCCCGTGCGGGACTTTGGGATAAAAGCCACCTTACAAGACAAATTGAGAAGTTAGTGATTCTTACTTGTTTCACTTTTTTCTTGATTTTTTTCTTTTCAGAGGAAATAGTTTCTTTTTGTCCTTTTTTCTGAATAAAATCATAAATCCAAAGTATGAACGCCGGTCCCTATTCATAGAATCTTGTAGATTTAGTACCCACTAGTCCTTGACAGATGGGAATCATGGGATCACAATTTCTTATTTTGGTATTATGTTAAACAGGTATGCCGATATATATACATCAAGGGTTTCAAATTTCCTACACTACACCCCATTTATGTACTTCCGTTCACAAGAGCAGGTGACAAAAACATTTCTTTTTGTTGTTTTTACCGTACATATTGATCCATAGGAATTTCCATTGGTTTTTGTCATTGGAAACTTTGGCTTGTCAATGTTAAAGAAGGCACTAGTTTTAGTTTTAGATACCATAAATGCATCGATTGAACTTAAAAGGCACCAGAATTGTAATTGGAAAAACATGACATTTGTCTTTATTGAACAGTACTAGTTAGGAGTTAGGACCAGTTGTGCACCAACATCCAAGTATGCTTAATTAAACCAAATAAATTGATGCATCTTTCAACTGACTTTTTGTTAATTAAATGGAGAAGGTTCACTAGTCCAGTATCCATTAATATGTGCCAATGAGGTTTTAGTTATCTTAGGAACCCACCACTTATGATGCTAAGCCATTTACTTCTTCGACTCATTTATGCTTATTTTATGTATTTTCTTTTTTGACTTGTGATTGATTGGCATTTGGCAGACTCTTGCACATGATCCCCATTCATATTCTTTTGTGGACACGTGAGGAGCGTACTTGGTCAGGGGTCATAAGACCACCAATTGCACTCAATTGTAAAATGGTAGGGTTTCTTTTTTCACTCCATTTAAAGTGAGTGATGTCCCAGTTACCTGCTAATTGTTTGTCTGAATAAAACATGAATTGCTAATTTGCAAAATTTCAACTTTAATTGTACAGCACCTTCATAAAATTGTAAGTGAAGAAGTTTCATAACAGTTCTTATAATTTAGAAGTGTGATGGTAAACTTAATTGCTTTGTGGAGAAAAGAAAAGGTTATCTTGGTGGTAGTGTTTGGTTTGTCATTACTAATTAGATTCAACTGTTGCAAATGAATAGATCAATTGTTTCAGGTAAATGCGGCTTATCAAGCAGTGTGAAAAGAAAAATGCTCTTGATGGATGGGAAGTACTGTTAACCTACTTTATTTGTTCGTATTAGTTTTTATAATTTATATAGATATGAATAATTAGTTATCTATGTAAATGACTTCAGCATGTGTATAGCCTTTGTTAAAGCAATTAACGATTCTGTTGCTGCAGTTTTCTAGTTCTGAAAAATGGCTTCTGCAAAGAGTTTACGTTGTGCTTCGGGGTTTGATGAGTTAGAAAATAAAAAAGGACCGTTTTTGGGGACCAGAGAGAAAAGCTCTAAGATAAATTCACATTGCCTTTTTTCTTAACAAGTGTTTGGTTTCAGAGTACATAAATTAAGGTGCAAAATGGTAATGATATTTGAGAAAACCAAATTGCATTCGTTATTCGATGGTAACAGTACCAGCATTGATTTTACATTGCATATTGTGATTACACAATACTTTAAAAATTCTTAACTATGATACATACATCACATTGCATTTTTGCTATTCCAAATCTCAGAAGAAAGACTTCATTTCATCTCGAAATGCTGACAAATGCTCCTTTTCCACACACTGCGTCATTATCCTGGTTCCCTTTTTTGGTGTCGGCGGCGGAGCCAAAATAGCCACTGCCATGAAATCCACATATTGGAAAGGCACCACATGGCTAGGGGTACCCCACCCATAATCCACCTCGAGAAATCCCAACCTGGTCCAATCTGACACGAACAAAGAATTGTACTCAAATGTCAATTCATACGGGTCCTTTTTGAAATCCCCGACTGCCCATTTAGCGAAGTCTCCCGACAGTTTCCCCTTAGCATCACGAATCATCTTCACCACTTCTATCAGTTTTGCAGAGGTGACAGCACCACTAGTGGCAGTGGCAGTAACAGGGTAGAAACAGTTGCCATAGAACCCCTCTGGTAGGCTTTTTAGCAAATGCCTGGTGCTTGCAAAAAAGCAAACATGAACTGGGGTTTCTGGGCTTAGCCCAATGGACCGGGTCCGGGCCTGCCAGGCCTTGGCAATGCACACATCAAAGGTTGAGCAGAAGTGGCCTGTGGAATCCATGTATTGGGCCTTGACATGTGCCACATCGGTTGAGTTGACATCCGAGACATGCTGTTGGAGGTTGAAGGAGGGGAAGACCGGTGGTGGGCCGGGTGGCAGCTTGGGTGGGTTAGGGATTAGTTCCCGGCTCCACACCGGCTTTACAGTGGGCTCAGGTAGGCCTTGGGCCAGGTCAGCAATGGCATTCAGGAATTGGGCTGCACCGAGCCCATCTGCTAGGGTGTGAACCGCAATCAGGCCGATAACGAAACCGCCACATGTAAACTCAGTCACCTAATTAATTTAAAACAAGATAAATAATAGTTAATTAGTGATTTTGGTTGAGTTAAGTCAACCACTCTACTTCACTGTGTTTTTTAATGAATTTATTATTGATGCTTTATTTCTCTCCTAGATAGCTTATAGGTGGCAGAGATGGAATAGTTAGCTGTAATTTGGGGATAATGCAACATATTAGTTGAACTACTTCCTGAGGAGACAATAATGCATATATGTATGGGACAATTTATGAGAATAATAAAGGGGAAAGAAAAGAAATTTGAAGAGTTGCAAATATTTGCTTCAACGCTATAATTATGCCAACAAATTGAGTTTATTATGCATAATGTTTGTCTACTTATTTCCTAGTGGTTTATGGTAATTTTTTTATAATGCTTTAGATAACTTCATTATATCTAGGCTTCTAGAGGCTACATCAATACTATATTTCAGTATGGCCTAGTGGCCATATTTCACAAATTTTGTGAAAATTCCGAGCCATGTGAATTTTTTTATTATACAAAAAATTGAATATGTGCATATGTCTAGGTTTACCTTATAATTTCCTTTTATTGCTAACCAGCTTATTGATTTCTTTACTAAAAAAAATTAGCTTATGGTTCATTATGATTCATTATCAATCCTGCCCTTTTTAATAAATCATTTAAAACGTCTGAGACATAGTTTAATTAACAGCTATTTTAATAAATTATCATCTAACTTGGCTGAATATATATAGTTGGCTACGGTGCTTCATGAAGTAAAGTGAGTGTTGTACTTCACACTCATATCTTACGATTTCAAAATTAAAAACATCGATCTGAACTGTTCAAGTTGATCTCTATATTAAATTGTGTTTGGAGACCTAATTTTACAAAAAAAAATTTGAAATTTTTACTATTTCTTTAGAATTTTTTAAAAATCACTATTTTTTATGGTCCAAATTTTTTTGAAAAACAATGATTTTAAAAAATTCTAAAAAAATAGTACAAAAGTTAAAAAAAAAATTCCAAGCACATTTTTATTAGGGAGATCATGTTAAACAGTTTGGGTCGACCTTTTGGACTTAAGAAAAAAAATATATAAGCGTGAAGTAAAATATGTCATTTACTTCGTGAAGTACAATAGCCCAAATATATATATATATATATATATATATAATATATAAAGAGAGAGAGAGAGGGGTGGGGGGTTGGCTAAGATCAAAATAGTAGTTCCTAAGTCTTGGTGCTACCAATTCGTTTCAACTAATTTTGTTTTTACACGCACTTGGTTCCAAAAAATGTAAAATTAGTAGACCCAAGTGTGTATAGAAACAAAATTAGTTGAAATTTGACATCCATTTGGGATTTAAAAATTCCACAAGTAATATAGCGTCAAGTTATTAAACTATTAAATAATTATAAAAAAAATAAATAAAGTTTCAAATTTGTGACTTTTCACACAAAAGTTATTGTATTTGTTACTACACTAAAAACTAATTTTCAATGTATCTAAAGTTTTAATCGTCGTATGTTGCGTCACCATATAATTAGAATTATAGGAATAATTTCAAATGTTTAAATCAAGCACGATGAATTATTCTTTTGAAAGGTGAAATTGACAGTCATAAAAATCACCTAACTAGCTAGAATGCTAGAAATATACTATATAAGGTAAAGTAGCACTTAATTTTCTTAATTGACACGCCAATATGACACATAACTTGGCCTTATTTAAAAAAAATATATATGCCACATAATTAACTAACTAATACATCCTTTCTCACTGCCTCTATTAGAGGAGTAGGTCAGAAAGTTCTTAGTTTGTTTTTTATTTTTTATTATATCAAAGATGAAGGTAACATGTTGTTTTCTCACTGCCTCTATTTAGTAAAAAAAAATACACACCAATTTTTGTGACACGGTTGATAGATATCTTGTTGACTTAATACACTATAAATTATTATTTCTCTCAAGTAAACAAGAATTAAGTCTCTTTAGGATGGATCTTATAAATTATTTCTATTTTTTATTTGCTACTTTTAAAGAACCAATAACGACAGTGACTGGATCCCCGCTTGTATTTCTGAAGGTTTGATTATGTCATATAATTTGTTGGAGAGTTTCTCTTTTTGTTCCATTAAAAGAGACAAGTTATATTAACCTTCCAAGTGTTAAGTTTTGATGAAAGTAATAAATGATTTTGACACTTGACGTTGAAAACCATCAAGCATATACTAAATGGTGCTTTTCTTTTCTTCTCTTTTCTTTTTCTTTTTCCATGTTAAGACTCAGTAGGCCAGTAACTTTTTCCTTAATTAATGAAAATGTTAGTTTCCACTGACCTTTCAAAAAAAGAAAAGAAGACTCAGCACTCAATAGGCCAGTATGAGCAATGTAATATTGACTTTTTTTTATGAAGAAAACCAATTAGCTTACAACTGCAATTATATAATTTGTATTAACTAATAGTAATAGGACAAATGGAATTGAAAATAATTAATTTCACAATAACGTCAACCACAATTAATTGGGGAAGGTTGGCCAGGATGATTACCAACCAAAACTAAATTAATTAAATGATTAAATTTTGGGTGTTTCTGTAAAATATGAATATTTACTATAACTTTTTAAAGATGGTGTCACGTTTTATTAGCCCTTCTAATCTGATGCATGGTTTTTGTTTTAATAAGCTCATGATCAAAGCAAAGAATTTGCTAGAAGGGGTTAACATTACTTTTCCATATATTAATTGCCTTTTGACTATACCCTTTTATTTTTCTACTACGTACCACTTATAGCTAGGTTAAATATGTACCACTTAAGTGAAAAGCATCAGATTTGTTAGACTTTACAAGTTCATTTTTTCATATATTAGTTGAGTAATTAATTGCCTTTGACTATTCTCTTTAATTTTTCTATTTTTGAGAACTCTTTTGACTGTTCCTACTACGTACCACTTATAGCTAGCTAGGCTAGATATGTACCACTTAAGTCAAAAGAGTCAGATTTGTTAGACTTTACAAGTTCATTTTTTCTCGTTTTGTTTGACTTTTGACTTTGTAGTGCTGATATGAATTTGAGATATTCTCTACAAAAATTTTATTATTGTAATCATTGTACGTGCGTTGTGATAGCTAATTAACCATTTATTAACTATCTCCCTTCATGTCAAGCATATTGTGAAAGCAAAATATTTTGCCACACAAAGTAAGCACTTTTTAAAAAGTGGCTACAAATATTTTGCCACACAAAGTAAGCATATTGTAAAAAGTGGCTAAAAATATTTTGCCACCATACAATAAGCACTTTTTTCTCTCTTATTGTCTTCTAATGGTGATATCTTTATATATCATATATAACCTATCTTTTTAATAAAAAAATATTATAACCTCTCTGATATAGTTTTTTTTTCTTCTTCTAGAAATAGTATTTTATCGAACAATTAGAAAAGTTGAATATCTTCATTTTTTTCGGTTTCTTCTCACTACAAGTGTTATATATCATAATATTATATTTTACATCATGCTGTCACTTATTCCACACATTCTAAAATTGACGTCACATCTTGACTTACAGCTTCTTAATTGATTTTGCACCATCTGACTTGCTAATTTGCTATAAAAGTACTGGATTCCACCATGAAACATTTAAAATCAGAGATCTTTACCAGTGAGATCCAGTGGTTGCTATGCATAATGCATCACCTAATGCAGATTTGTAGAAAAATGCCCATGCTCAAATTAAAAATGAGCTAATTTAATTAGTTAGTTATCAGAACCATTTCAGTTTTCACTATATTTGTATTATAGATTTCTTGTTGTTGGGTACTATATATATTTATGTTGGAGAGGTTTTTTCTAAGGAAACATTTTGCAAAATTACGCTGCAGAGTTGCTTTGTTGCTTATTTTGCTATTTAATTAAGTATCTGTATATTTTTTTTGTCAGGTTATTCGTGATTGTACACCAAGTTTCAGGTATATCTATTAGCGTAACTAAAATATAAAATTGAGTGATATAATAAATTCTCTTTTGTATTTTAATAAATACTATGTATTTCGTCAGTTTATCATATTAGAAGACAAATATTTTTTTTTTGTATGAATGAATATAAGGATTAATAAAATAAGCAATATATTGTTTTGGAAAACAATTAATGAGATTATAAAAATAATAATCCATTTGATTCTATTAATTAATGATCGAATGATATTTTTATCTTATAAAAATCAATGACTTTGATTTAGAAAATTGTACGTCATCATGCGGTCTTATAGTGGAGAAGATAATTCTTACACCTAAAGTGGTTAAAATTCTATGAAAGGTCAATTGTTTAATTTAAATTTGGTGGGACTAACTTGCAAAAAAAAAAAATACTTGTAGAAATCTTACCAATTTTCCACAAGCATGTTGACAACAAGTTACTTCAAAAGGAAAATTAACTAATCAATCAAACTTCTTGTAAAGTTAACAATCATAAAATATTCATCTTGAAAATACACTGACCATATATAATTCAACTAATTTGTTTTAATGCACTTTCAAGTAAATGGAATTAATCTACTATATATAACACTCACTACCTTAATTACATAAATATGATAAATTCTCATATATTCATACCTGCATCATCACAGGCATAGATAAGGGATCCATGTGAGGCCCAGGTTGAGGCAGCAACTCATCCTCACTTATCACAAGAGGATGATCAAGCTTATTCACATCACCCAGTGTGTACCCAGCTTCGGCTTCGACAAACCAGACGCCCTCCCCGGTGCACGCCACATGCACATCACCATCTTGTATCGACCCCACAAAGCGTCCTGCAAATGGATAGTACCATACAAGTACCTTTGACAATGCGTCTCTAATAACACTAGCCGGTTCTTTCCCGTGTTCAAACACGTGCAGGGACCTGACTGTGTGCCTGAGACCAGGCACACGGTCAATACATGATAGGGATTCAGATCTAACTGGTGTTGGTTCAGCTGGACGAACCAGTGACTGTGCGATTCGGTTTACAGAGAACTCCATTTGTGCAAGATTTAGAGTTTGTAAATGTTAAGCACAAAAGGAGAGAAAATTAATAAGAGACTACTTGAGCTCTTGAAATGCTCTGAGTGTGCTGTGTGTGTATATATAGGCGATTCCTTCTTGAAAGGTCGTTTAAACTCTATTTTTCAACCAATTGCAAAATGATGCAATTTTATAAGTTTGTGCTGGTAGTGACAACTGCACAGCTTCAACATCTTCCTTTAATCTAGCTAGTTGATTTAAAAATCTAAACAGTGAGGTTATGATACATGCATGTGTATAGATTTAATCTAGCTAGTTGATTTAAAAAGTGAGGTTATGATACATGCATGTGTATAGATTTAATCTAGCTAGTTGATTTAAAAAGTGAGGTTATGATACATGCATGTGTATAGATTTAATCTAGCTAGTTGATTTAAAAAGTGAGGTTATGATACATGCATGTGTAGATTAAGCTATATTATGCATGGTTTATGAATTCATATTTTTAGTTTTAAAATCTAAACAGTGAATTTAAATTGTTCAACATGATGTGAAAGTATATTTGTAAATCAAATTTTATATTTTTCAGAATTTTCTTTACTACTTTTTATAGATAGATAAAAACTCAGGACTTTTGGATAATCTAGAATTTTTAGATAAAATGATTTTGTACCGGTCTAAAACAGTAAAAAAAAATATAAAAAATATAAATTTACGAGTTGTATTTTAAATAAAATATTATTTATAATGTACTGAATGTCAAAATTCCTGTTTGATAATTGTGGCTTGTCATGTCATATAATTTGTAAGCTACGGACAAAATTGAAAAGTCTCTCTGCTTCCTTCTTTGAAGGAAATAATTTATCTTTTGTCATCAAGTAGTAGGTAAGCTGAGTTTATATGGTCAGGATTAAGATAAGAAAACTGGGAGAAAGAAATGAACAACCTATCCACCACTGGATTTGCAATCCGGATTCCCTGTGCTGCTTTAAACATGCCACACTGTGTAACGGATGACGAGAATAAAAAGATATATATATCAAGGAATTTATATTACAAAATAAGGGTGTCAATGAGTCTGGATTAGATCACTACATATATATCAGATGAAATTAAATTTGATTCCATGAAGAATATTCTAATTTAATCCAGATTGTATAATACATAATCTGTTCTGAACTGGCATGATTAGAAATTCATATGATTTTAAGAGTTAGTATTTTGATCAATTTTTTTTTTTTAAATGGAGTCCTAAAAAAATGTTTGGCGCAAAAAAATTTTTAGCTTAACATAACCAACAAAGTTCTATCTTGAGCTCAACCTCAAAACCATTAAATTAGTTTTAATGACAAAAAAATAATTGTAGTTTTTCAAAATAAACATGATTAACCTGAATTTTTGATATATTTGATATATATTATAATCGTATTAAATAAATACGATGTGTTATTGTAATTTAGGAGGACAAATATGTTATCATAAATTTTATAGAGGAAATACATAATTTTGTATCTGCCAAAAAATTTAAATATTTAAATATGATTGTCTGACTTGTCAAGTACAAGACCAACTTTTCAAATGGTTTTGAGTTTACATTAGTTTTAATTTCATCATTGAACCACATTTTATTTTTTTCAATTCAAATAAACTAATAATATGCAAGATAACTAATTAAAATAGATTAAATTGAATAAGTATATCATGATCATTGATCCGATCCCATTTGTTTCTGACTTATCCAACTCAAGGGCGTGTTCGGCGGAGAGAGTGGGTACAGGAAAAGAGAAAAGTTGAACTAATTTTTACTATTTTAGTGGTAAAAAAAATTGATACTCAATTTTTTTTCTCAAGACGTGTGTTTGCAGCTAAACACATCCTTAATTTTTCTCTTTTCCCAGATTCAGTAGATATAGTTCAAATCTGGTGAGAAATTGCTATCCTACATCAAAAGAAACTTTTGTTTACTGCATAAAAGAGTACTAGCTAGGCCTAAGTATGAGCTACTTAATTAGAGTTACAAGTCAGAGCGCACGCTTGTTTTGCTTTAGGTATTTAGGTGGCAGTTTGCACTAGCTTTTGTACTCTCATTTGTATTTTATTGAGTCCTCCCGTCCGTACATACCATAGAATATTCCTAATTTTTTATTTTTAAAAATTAAAAAATTCAAATTATGGGAAACATGTTTGATTGTTTACTTTCTTGAATAAATAGATGAAACCTAATAGTTAGCTCAGTCTCACTAAAGACATGTTAATAAGACCGAACTAATAATTCAAGTCTTATTAACTGTTATAATTTACTACACTAATAGTCACATGATGTGAAAAATCAACATAGCTTAATTATTAATTCGGTTCTATTAGTCTCTCTAGATGGAATCCTTAAGGAAGAGAGAGGATATGGTCTGCGGATTAATTCACAGCTTCTATTGGGACTGAATCAATAATTCAGTTTTAGTAGGTTTTGGGTTTTCTATGAAAAAGATACGCTACAACTTGTGAAAACAACTTGAATCGAATCATTAATTCGGTCTCATAATATCTTGATGAGACATAATCATTGATTCGGTCCTATCTATACGATAGAGAAAAAAAAAGTAAACAATTTTGTTTCAGATAATATGATTTTTTAATTTCGAAAAATAAAGAGTTGGAATATTCCGAACTCTTGTATTTGCATATTGCGTGTTCTTCTAAGTATAACACTAATATTATGTCTACTATGAAAGTATATACGTAGGGGTGTCAATGGGTACGATACGGATAGGGTGGAAGCATTTTCATACCCATATCCACTAAGAGTTTACCTTACTCATACTCTACCCTTACCCGTTAAGAATTTGTCTTACTCTACCCTATCCATACCCGTTAAGATTAGTGGGTAACGAAACAGTAGTGGGTGAATAACAAATAATACTAATATAATAGTTTTATTATTTTTACAAATAAACTATCAAAATTCATTATGTCATATATATGCAATCACAATTATTAATATAAAAATCAAAATACAAATATGCAATCAATTCTAACTAATATTTTTTTTATAAAAAATAAAAAATACAAATATCTCTTCTAACAAATTCAAAATTCAATTTGTTAACTAAATAATAAAACATTCAAATAAAAAAGTAATATGTTTAATATAATATTCTTCTTATAACAAAATAGATACATTTTCTCATAAATTAACGTTGATACAGTGATATGAGAAACATAAAATTAAATTAAATATTTATATATCTATATGTAATTTATTTTATATAATTACCCGTTACCTAATGGGTACGAAATAGCCTTTACCCGTATCCATACCCGTTTAACTAACGAAAAAAAAACCTTACCCATACCCATACCCATACCCAATAAGCTAACGAAAAAAAAACCCTTACCCATATCTGTTTTATTGAATACGATACGAATAGGGTAAATGGGTAAACGGTTTTCATTGACACCCCTATGTATACGTGCGCAATCATTAGTCTTATGTATCAAAATAAGGAAGAAGATCTCATTGTATGGGAATTTTTTTTTCAGTAGAAATTAACAGAAAAAGAGAGAGGGAAATAGAAAGAGTGCACGGATTCTAACATTCATAGTAAGACCGGTACAAATTCTACCGGTCTTAAAAACTCAAAGTTTAGACCTGTAAAACTCTTGCCGGTCCTAACTTTTTTTTTTTTTTACTGACTGATAAAAAAAAAAAGTTAGGACCGGTAAGAGTTTTACAGGTCTAAACTTTGAGTTTTTAAAACCGGCAGAATTTGTACCGGTCTTACTATGAATGTTAGAATCCGTGCACTCTTTCTATTTTTCTCTCTCTTTTTCTGTTAATTTCTACCGAAATTTTTTTTCCCATCATCTTGTATTATCTGAACTACGTGTTTAGATTGAACGATTAAATATTATCTGAACTACGTGTTTAGATTGAACGATTAAATATTATCTGAACTACGTGTTTAGATTGAACGATTAAATGTGCCCAGCATGATGTATGCATCTTGCTTTAATTATGTCATTAATTAGGTGGCACTTTGCACTAGCTTTTGTGTTCTCATTTGTATGTTATTGCCGCCTCCTGCCCCTGCACCGTATAAGATACCCATTTTTTATTTTTAGAAATAAAAAAAATCAAGTTATGGAAACATAATTGATTGTTTATTTTCTTCGATAAATAAATTAAACTGAATTATTAGTTTGGTTTCATCAAAGACATATTAATGAAATCGAACTAATAGTTCATGAGTCTTACTTATTTTTACAATTTACCACACTATTAGTTACATAATGTGGAAAATCAACGAGACCGAATCACTTGTTTGGTTTTGTTGGCCTCTCCCGAATAGAGAGCCAGATGAACAAGAGAGGACAGGGTTCACGGATTCACAACTCCTAATATCCGAATAATAATGGCTCGGTTCCAGTAGTTTTTGAATTTTCTGTGGTGAAGACACGCTGCAACTTATGAAACTACTAAAACCAAATTATTGATTTGGTTTCACGAATAAGTCCGAATCATTAGTTCAGTTCTATTTATAGAATAAAAAATAAACAATTTTGTTCCGATAATATGAATTTTTAATGTCTAAAAATAAAATATTAGAATATTCCAAACTCTGGTATTTGCTTATTGCGCAATTTTCTAAGTATAACACTAATTAATTATGTCTACTTTGAAAGTATATACTTGCGTTGATCAAACATTAAAAAGATTTATGTCTTAAAATAAGGAAGATCTGACTGTAGAGATGGAAATTAGTCGTGTATATCGATTACGTGACGTAACTCGCGTGACATGTGACGTGACTGCATTTTATGAAAATTATACGTTACGTCACGTCATGTAAATCAATCACGTCGCGTGGTCACGCATAGAGTATTCAGGTTTTCTTTTTAGTGTAAGTTTAGTGATACTGGTACCCATATAGTATTGGCTTTTACTTTTTCAGTTTAGTCTAATTAATAATTATAATTTGAATTTTTAACAACATTATTTACTCATTTTAGAGTTTTTAGATTTTTTTTCATATTTTTTATATGTTTTTTTTTCTGAATTTTAATAATTTAATTTATAATATAAAAAAATTTCAATGTTACTAATTCATGTGTGGTCACGTCACGTGTGATCACGGCATGACTACGCGTGACGTGACCATTAGCGTGACGTGACTGTATGTCGCTATTTTGGTCACGTTACGTAAAAAAAAAAATTGATCATGTCGCTTTACAGTGTGTCACGTATTTCCTTCTCTATCTGATTGTATGTATAGCTTATACTATTTGAGCCGATGTGTTTGGGTTGAATGTTTGAATGCACAGTTTGATGCGTTCATAAATTCAGTCTGAATGCTTGTGTTAATTCATTTGTGACAAAACTCACGCATTTAATTTTAGACTAATATTGTCAAAATTCAAAATCGAAATATTAGTGGTGATTTTAGAATGCGAGATGGACAAATAAATTTTTGGAATAATCCAAATAATCAAAATAGAAGAGATTTAATTATGAGTCACATGTTAAAGCTAAATTAAGTTTTTGATATATCTTGGATTATGTATATGTATTTGAGATTCATAATTAAGAAAAAAACAAGGTTGCTGAAGTTTGGTCTACCCATCAATTTTTTTTAAAATCTAGTTAGCTTTACAATATAGATTACCTATTCTTGTTAATAAAAAATTGAAGTTGTTCTCATTATGACCTTTTTTTAGGTCAAAATTGGATAGTTTCAGGATCTCCTTTAAATCATATATAACTCACGGTTTGGCTACTAGCTGCTAAATATATATATGGTCTATTTTTCCGAAATTTTTATTTATACCATATTAAAAAAAAAAAAAACCATTTCCCCTCTTTTTCTGAAGAATTCCATATATATCACGTCCATCCAATTCAATTGTGGGACCCAAAGACAAGGGTCTCTAATTGAATTGGTAGACTCCTCTTTTTTTAAACAAAAATTATTGACTTTGGAGGCTTGGGAAGGGAAAAAAAAATAAGGGGGTTCACTGATTGAATTGGTGGACCCCTTTTTTAATAGAAATTTCAATATGGAGGAGTCATGGGAAGAAAAAAATGGTGAGTCTGTTGATTGAATTGCCAGATCCAAGACTGGGTTCGTCAATTCAATTAGCGGACTCTGTCTTTGGGTCTGCCAATTAAATTGGCAGACATGGTATATACGGATTTCTTCAAAAAAAAAAATGGCGAAATATTTTTTTATTATGGTATAAGTAAAAAATTCGGCTGTTTAGGATTTAGGATTTAGAATTTAGGATTTAGAGTTTAGCAATTTTGGATTGATTCTTGGTCTTATACTTGCCCCTTGCATGCTGAGATGAGGTAAAAAAAGGGAAGAATGGTCGCAAAGACTTGACTTATTTTACCTATATTTTTTTTCTTCTACATTTTAGAATGAGGTAAAAAGGTATGCACAGACTTGACTCTTTTTATGTGTGTGTGTATATATATCATGTAGCGGTTGGTTAATATTAAATCAGTTGTTCCTGAGGTTCCGTGCAACCAAGTCGTTTTTTAATTTTCGAAATCCAAAACGTTAATCCAAACCGTTAGATGTGTTCTCCATATTAAATGTGCTTGGAGACCAAATTTTACATTTTTCGAATTTTTTTACTATTTATTAAGCCACTTTAAAAATCGTTAATTCAATGGTGGCTTTTAGTTTTACTGTTTGGTTAAGTCACCGTTGGATTAGTATTTTTCAAAGTGACTTAATAAATAGTAAAAAAATTCCAAAAAATGTAAAATTTGTCTCCAAGCACATTTTAATATAGAGACCATATCTAACGGTTTGGATCGACGTTTTGGACTTCAAAAATTAAAAAATAACTTGATTGTACAGGAACTCAAGAACAACTGATATTTAGTTTTTCTACTTATCTTCTCTTTGTTCAATTGCTGGTTTGGATCTGATTAATCTGATCCAGATCCCTAATTATGACCACATGTTTTTATTTCTTATTTTGTGGTATTTGTTTTTTTACTTTCGTTACATTTTCTTATATTCGAATTTTCTAATAATTTTCTTGAGCTAAAAAAATAAAGTCAAATCTTTCAAGTTAAACTACCCACAATAAATTTTTAATTTATGTTTCCGTATTTGTGGCTTTTTGTTCATGATTTAATTCAACAAATTAACACTTCTTTCAAATGTGCCATCCCATGTCCTCTATGTGGAATTTATTTCTAGCAAGGGGCATTTTCATTATATCTAGTAGCCCTACTGTAATTTATTATAATGATTTAAGAAAAGAATTGGATTCTAACTCAAGTGAAAAAAAAATACGGTCACGAGTTTGTAATGTAGGGATTTTCATATAGGTTATAGTGCAACAATTCGATTCAATTCTTCAATTTGTTCACTATTCGAAATCAGAATTCAAGTATAAAACTAATTCCAAAATTGATATAGAATTTACCACTAGACGCGCAGCGGAAATATTCGTCTAGTCATAGAAGCAGTCAACCTCTTCTCTCCTTCACCTGTCGGATACACGCACCAGCAACAACAAATGCGCCTCCACCAATATGCACACGAACCGGTTGACAAACTTCTGTAATTCGGAATGCTAGTACCAAATTAACAGTTCCGTCTTTTTTCCTTCTTTCTCTCTTACGTTTTCTGATGTTAGTGTGAAAAATTGAATCCGAAAATAGAACTGATGCACTAGCCCATAATATTCTGGCCTATAGTACATTTCTAACATGTAAATATTCTCGATCATTATTTTTTTTAACATAATGGCTTGAATGTTACTATGTAACATGATATTAATTAAATTAATCAAATGCTAACAAGTAAGTACTAATATGATATATTAAGGGTAATGTCAATACCTAACAGGATATTTTAGATCAAAGGCTTGGGAAAGGGATGGGCTTCAACTCCAATTGAAGGGAAGACGGTAAGCCCTTGATTTTAATAAGAGAAAAATAAAAACTATAATTCGAAATTAAATGAGAGATGATTATTCGTCGGTTTTGTTCCGAATAAATATTTTTTGAAGGAGAATAAATTATATTGTATGCGGCAAATTTAAAATAAATGAATATTTTTTTCAGAATATTAAAATTATACATAATAGCCAATCACAATTAACCGCATAAGAATATGTGCACAATAATACACTAGAGTTGTGTCGTTTTAAAATACATACTTAAAATAAATAAATAAAAATATACCTAAGATTCAAAAATTATAAAATTATTCTCAAATTATACTTCTAGTTCTATAATTTTTCTCAGAAAAAAGATAAAAAAATAATTATAAAATTGTATCTCATTATAAAATTTTGTCACCTTCTATTAAAATTCTTTGACTAACCATCACAAGGCAATCTCAATCGCTTGATACATGGCCAGGTGCGATGGTTTCTGTTTCACATTCTGACTAAAGGAAGTCAATTTTGAACCTACGTGTATATTTGACCGTATTTTGTCATAGAAAGACTAGAGGTAGGTAAATAGCCGGCATTTTTATTCATAACAAAAAAAAAAATAGAAAATATTATTAATAATCCGACTTCCGAAAATTTTGCACCCATATCCAACCCGCCCCCCATGGGGCGGTTTACCCCCCCCCCCCCCCCAACCCGCCCCCCCACGGGGCAGTTTACTATAATTTTTTTTTTTTTAAATACCCTCCCTCCCCAAACCAAATCCTACCTGCCCCCCCACAGCCCCCCCCCCCCCCCCCCCACCCGAAACCACCCCCAACCCGCCGGTTTTGGCCCAAAAACGTCGTTTTTTCGTCCCGAACTCGACATTTCGCACCTCTCAACCGTTCCCGACCCCTCTCTCTCTCTACCGCCCTCTCCCTCTCTCCCTCTCTCTACCCGCCACCCTCTCTCTCCCTCTCTCTCTCCATTTCATTTTCATTTTTTCGTCCCGTCACCGCCGCGCCGTCGCTCCGAATTCATTTTCGGGTAACTTGTTTAGAAATTATTTAGATTTTTATAAATTGTTTGGAATTTTGTATAAATTATTCGAAATTACGGGATTTATATGAAATTGTTAGAAATTGCGGGATTTGCTTGAAATTGTTGTTATTGAATTTAGTAGAAATTGATTGGAATTGTTTAGGGTTGTTAGAAATAGTTAGAAATGTTTGAAAAATGGTAGAAATTTTTATAAATTGTTAGGAATTGTTAGAAATTATTAAATTAGAAATGTTAGAAATTGGAATTGTTAGAAATTATTTGATTGGAATTGTTAGAAATTAGTTGATTGGAATTGTTAGAAATTAGTTGATTGGAATTGTTAGAAATTATTTGATTGGAATTGTTAGAAATTATTTGATTGGAATTGTTACAAATTAGTTGATTGAAATTGTTAGATATTAGTTGATTGGAATTGTTAGAAATTATTTGATTGGAATTGTTAGAAATTAGTTGATTGGAATTGTTAGAAATTAGTTGATTTGAATTGTTAGAAATTATTTGATTGAAATTGTTAGAAATTAGTTGATTGGAATTGTTAGAAATTAGTTGATTGGAATTGTTAGAAATTATTTGATTGGAATTGTTACGCCATTATTTGATTGGAATTGTGAGAAATTAGTTGATTGGAATTGTTAGAAATTAGTTGATTGGAATTGTTAGAAATTATTTGATTGGAATTGTTAGAAATTGTTACATTGGAATTGTTATAAATTGTTTGATTGTGAATAGAAATTGGTTATGATTAAAATTAGGTTTAAAAATTAGATGAGAATTTGAGAAAATAACAGAGTTGAAATTTAATTGAGTGGAATTAAGTTGTACAATCTCATATGAATTTTTAAATAGAATTGTTAGAAATTGGTGTTATAATTTTTAAACTTGATATTTTCAAATGCAGCATGACTAGACATCGACGTGAGCGACCACGAGATAGGTCGGAGCCATCACCAGCTCACGCCGATCCCACTGCGAAGGGTGTCGATCCATGGGATGTGATGAGTATTTTGTGTATAGGGTTTTGGCTATATTTTGTACTCAATTTTCTTTTAAATTTATAAACCTAAATACTCAAAGATTGGTCGATTGCAAGCGCACAACCTATCAATATAGTATAAAAGGTATCGATCCAAGGGATAAGGGGAGACTTCAATTTTTGCTCTAAAGAATAATTTCAGAATTTTGGTTTGTTTCAAAATTTGTTTTAATGTTTGTTTACTAATAATCCTAAGGTTGGCGGGTTCAATACCCAAAGAGTTGAAGGTTTAAACAATAAAAACTAAGAAAGAGTAAAGCTAAGTTAGGGTTTAACAAAGATTGGAGAATTCTAGGGACTTTCGGTCTACAATCCCTTATTTAATCCTATCTATTTGGTTTATTTAAATTCATGCTTGATTTGATGAGGTTTCTAACCTAATATATTAAAAAGGGTCACTTTCGTGAATTAATAACGTGCCTAGATAATTCGGACTTCACCGATCGGTCTATCACTCTAGCTATCTAGGTTATGAAGCTCTTGTTAGTCTATCATATCCTTAGATATCGGTATTTCACCCTTAGGTTCTTCATACCGATATCCAATTCAATTCTAGATGTCCTAATTAGGGTTTGATTTCACTTTTGGGTCCATCACCAAATACCTAACTTTAATTTGTGTAGTTCCGGTTTAGATTAAAAGATGGTGTTTCTCTAACCTAAATCCTAATGGCTTTGTGACACAATTTATACTATCATATATGATCCTAAGCTACTTTGGAGTCTAAAAGACCTAAAGCGGGATAACTACAATTATGGTACAAATCATGCGAACCACAAAGAATAAATCACCAAAAATTAACAATCAAATCAAACAATCATAATAAAAACAAAAAAACCAAATAGAATAGAATTAAACAAGTTCATGCATTGACCTAAACCCCTAGAGAGAGAACTACTCCCTCTTGGAGAGATCTATTACAAAGTTTGGCAAAATAAAGAGAAATGAATTAAAGAAATAATTACACCCTTTGTTGAATCAAAAACCTCAATACTTGCCGGAATCTCCTTTGAATCTTCTCCTTCTCCTTCCTTGAAAAATACTTGGAACTTAGAGAATTGCTACAGAATTTTTAGATGGAAAGAGCACCCATGGATGATGAGAGAGATGAGAATTATTGATGTAGAGCTTGATAATTGAATCCCCTCTCAATAGGAATGAACTCCCCTTTTATAGCAAGAGACCATGCCTAGCTTGAATATAGGAGTAGTGGGTTAGTGGGTGCTGTTTCCAGGATGCCATGATCAGAATTGGTTGTAGAAAACGTGTCCATGATGTGCTAAAAATAGAACCCATGCCAAAAATGTGAAATTCTGGTTATCTGCGGGTTCACTGCGTCCGCACTGGTGGAGAGTGCGGGTGGACTCGGCCGCACCGACTCAAACTTTCCTTATTTAACATTATGCGTAATGATCTGAGTGCGTCCGCACTGTATATGAATGCGGATGTATGACCCGCACTGGTGAACTCCTGTGTTGTTCTGAAAGCTGCCAAGTATTGAGTGCGGGTGGATCAGACGCATTGGGTTATGAGTGCGGACGCATTACGCTCGGACTTTTTCTGATATAATGAGTGCGGATGGCCGACCCGCATTGGATGGTGAGTGCGGACGCATTACGCTCGGACTTTTCATCTGGACTTCTGCGGTGGTGGAAATTTGGCTAAGTACTGAGTGCGTCCGCACTGGATGATAATGCGTCCGCATTGAGGGAATTTTCCTTCATTTTTCATCTTTTCCTGCATCATAAAGACAACGAACTGCATTAACTTGATTCTAGGTGTATTTTATTAACTTTATATTCAAAATACAAGATATTTGGTGTTATTATATGATAAAAACTAGTTCGAATGTGTATATAATATATGCTTATCAAAATCCCCCAAGCTTGAATCTTGCTTGTCCTCAAGCAGCATCTAAACTTGGAACACAATTCGTTCTCTAATTATAACCTCATATCAAGTATACATTTCTCAAATATT
Source organism: Carex arenaria (assembly GCA_964058825.1). Classification (NCBI taxonomy): domain Eukaryota; kingdom Viridiplantae; phylum Streptophyta; class Magnoliopsida; order Poales; family Cyperaceae; genus Carex; species Carex arenaria. The sequence goes on from CAXKVW010000157.1 coordinate 259,792, forward strand.
TCGAAAAATTTGCATGATCTTGCCAAAATTTAGAAAATTTAATGTACTCTTTCTACAAAATTTAAAGCCTAACCCTTGGTAAATTATGTTTCACCTCACAATTTGCTTACTCTAACTTTCATTTCCTTAAAGATTTAGAAATTGTAGATTTTGGAAATTCAAATTCTTTTACAAAAATTGTGGTCTAATTTTTGGAATTTCTAAAAAAAATCCCCCAAGCTTGGACCAAGATTGGGTTAGAAAAATCGTAGACCTCATGTGTTGATATATGCAAAATTCACTTTCTCTTTTGTTTCTCATAATTTGTGACACTATAATTCTTTCTCCTTAGGACAAAACCGGCTAATTATAGGTAGCTAACCCATACCCAACCGTTTTAATTCAAAAGTGCATTTGCATGCTCATGGTTCAACCCTTCCATGACACGAATTCACATGTTTAGTGCAAACCTGGCCACTTTATCGGGCAAACTAGCGGAGCAAAGTGTCAATGATTCATCGCTATAAGTACGTCATGTCGCCGTAACATAAGCGAGTGGAATCTTATTTTCTTTATAAATATTTTTCAATTTAAAACAAAATTTTAATATTTTTGCAAAAATATCATGAATACACACATCCTTAAGCATTAAATCATACCTATGGATATTCCGATTTTTCTCAATTTGTTTTTCCAATTATAAGACGAAATTTTGAAAAGAATTTTAAATTCCTAAGCCTCCATTTTCATAAATCTTTATTTCCACAAAGTTTTTCGCCAAATTATGTGGTTATCTCAAATTCCTTCAAGGGTATTGCCAAAACTTGTTTAAATTTGCATTAAAATTTCTAATTTTCGGCAATCACTCAAATTTATCAAAATCCTTATTTTGCCAACTTTTAAAACGATTTAAAACATGATTTTATACTTTATGCATTTTCAAACATTTAAGTTCAATTATGCAAGACTCTATTTTTCATAACCTCGTAAAACATCTTGACAAATTCGCAATTTCAAGCAATTAAGTTCAAAACCACAAATCCTACTCAAGGTCAAGTAAAAAACAAGGTCATAAATCCTAAAATAAAAACGGAAAAATAAATATGCATGCATATACAATTTCTTCTCCTATCCCCCAAGCTTAAATAAAGCAGTGTCCTCAATGCTGAAATATAAACTAAAAAGAAAGAGAAGAAACATGAGATACTACTAGCGAAAGGTGGTGGTAGTGCACGGTATCACTCGTCATCTTGATTCATGACGTCGTCGGCGTATTCCTCACCCTCCTCCTCTTCACCCTCCGCTCCTTCATTGTTGTCTTCGCCTTGTGGTTCTCCCGCATTCTCGGCTGCAAGTTTAGCCGCTTCCTCGCGTGCTCGAGCCATTTCTTGCTCCATTCTCATGGCGGCTCTTCTTTGGTATGGAGGTGTTGGAGGATCATCTTCATAGTGAGGATTGTTCTGTTGGACCCCCAATTTAGCATAGAAATGTGCCGCGCCCGCCTCGGTTTCGACCTCATCCAAACGGTGCTCAATGGTATCCATGCGGTGGTCAACATGAATGCGCAAGTCGGCGAGAGAATTATGCACGGTTTGCATGGATGCTTGCATGTTTTGCATGAAATCCCACATTTGTTGAGCCGTTGGGTATCCTTGTGATTGAGGGGCATCGGCATCCGGTTGTGCTGGTGCGGGTGGTGGAATGACAGGAGGTGGTGGTGGTGGCAGTGGCTCGAGTGGCTCATCAACTATTTTCCATGTAGCGTAGTTCAATGGATCAAGCGGAGTTTGGAGAGGTAACCGGTGTCGAATGTCACCCGGTCCTAAGTTGATATAAGCTTCCTCTATGTCATCGAATTTGATGAGCCTTGCCCTCTCCAATCCGGCAATGTCCACCAAAGTAAATCCCTCAATAGTATCATTTCCGGTTGGAATTTGTAAGTATCGAGCAATTTTTGTGATGATTCCTCCAATCCGAACTACACCTCCGGATTGTTTGCTATGGGCTATGTTTCGGAGATGCTTGGCCAAGTGGTAGCCGATGTGTGGCATGTAGGTCATCTCACCATTATTTCTCCGGAGCATGCTACAAACATAAGTCATATCCCCGAAGTTGAAGACCGATGCGGTCTCACCTCGGGCAAAGAGAGTATAAGAAAGTACCCTTTGGAGATAGCGGATTGCCGGATGGAGGACATTCTTCACCCTTTGATATCCTAGTATGCCCATATGGCAAGTGAGGTTGCGAAAATCTGCCTCGGACATGTCATTGTAGAAACGAAGGGTGGTGCACATGTTTTCGACATGTTCGACTGACAAACCTAAGCTAACCATAAGTGCGGTGGTATGGAGCTCATGATAATACCCTCCAAGGTTGAAGCTCATCATCCTCGTGGATCGATCGAATTCATAGGAGGAAAGGAATTCGACAGTGAGGCCTTTGTAGGTTTGCACCTCGTCACATAGGAACTCCCATAGCCCAATCCGCTCGGTAAGCATTTTCACCGTGTCATGGAGTCCCAAAGTGTGGAGCGTGTGCTGACAGATCCATCGGGAGGGCTCAATCTTCCTATTGCTCTCCAAGAGATTCTTCCGTATCTCTTGATCTTCATTCAAAGCTTTGGCCGGAGGGTAGTGAAGTGCTTGGTTACTGTGTTGCCCCTTGTTCTTCCCAGACCTCAAGCGTTTTCCTCCCTTAAACATCTTAGTCTACATAAATAAAAAGAATTAAAATTTGCAAAATTTTGATGTTTTGGGGTCCAGTGCGGACGCACTGTGTGTAAGTGCGAGTGGCCTGGGCCGCACTGGTCTTAATTCAAGCAAAATGTGTTTTAACCGAACGTAATGCGGACGCACTGGGTCTCAGTGCGGGTGGTCTGGCCGCACTGAGTACTTGGTCAAAAATTCTGCCCTAGTTTTGTTTTAACCAAACGTAGTGCGGACGCACTGGATCTCAGTGCGGGTGGTATGGCCGCACTGAGTACTTGACAGTTTTTCGGGTTTTACAGTTTAATTTTCAGGACAGATGCGGACGTACTACAGTTAAGTGCGGGTCCCTGGTCCGCACGCAGAGACGATTTGAACCGTTTTCACCGATTTTGGTTGATTTTGGTTGATTTTCCCGAATCTTGGTACCATTTGACAGATCTATCTAGTAAATAAAGAAATTAAGAGTAAGGAGAGATCAAACCTCGTTGAAGATCGCGAGAATTTCGAGAAAATTTGAAGAAATCCGAGTTTTTCCTAGAAAAAGTGCTTTTCCCTCTTTGGGTGTTGGGAACTTCGGTTTTGGGGGAGAAAAGAGAAAAGGGAGAGAAAAAGGCAGTGGGGAGAGAAGAAATGGAAGAGAAATGGTTGGATTTGGGCAGTTTTCGCGTTTCGAGTGGAGAGAAACGGTTTTGGAAGGTTTTAAAATGGAAAGGCGCGAATGAATAGGAGAATGGGAGGGGTCGGTTTAAAGAGACGACCCCAGTGCGGACGCACTCATGGTGAGTGCGGGTGGCCCGTCCGCACCGCAAAAATTTTTTCTAAAAATTTCAAATTTCGTAAAAATTTCAAAATATTTGCTAATTTACCTGAGTGCGGACGTACTGAGAGGTAATGCGGACGCACTGGGAAATTTTTTTTTTTGAATTTTTCTTGAAAATTAAAATTAAAAAATTTTAAAAATAAAAGTAAAGTGCAGAAAAGTAAAGAAAATATAAAACCTTGGGTTGCCTCCCAAGAAGCGCTCAATTTCACGTCGTGAGCTCGACATGACTCACGATTATGATTGAGTTGGTGGGTCATCTAGGTAAATGCTTTCTTCCTCAATGTTAGGATTTTCCATATTAAAATGTTTGAGGCGTTGTCCATTTACCTTAAATGCTCCGGTTCGTTCGCTCCAAATTTCAATTGCTCCATAAGTAAATACCTTCTTTACCTTGTATGGTCCACTCCATCGTGATTTTAACTTACCCGGAAAGAGGCGTAGGCGTGAATTGAACAATAGAACATTGTCTCCTTCTTTAAAATCACGCCTAATTATGTGTTTGTCGTGCCACCTCTTTGTTTTCTCCTTATATAACTTGGCATTTTCATACGCATTGAGGCGTAATTCATCTAACTCGTGAAGGTCTAGGATTCTCTTCTCACCGGCAGCCCGCATATCCAAATTTAGCGTCTTTATTGCCCAATAGGCTTTGTGCTCAAGTTCCACCGGTAAATGACAAGGTTTTCCATATACAAGTTTAAAAGGAGTCATACCTATTGGCGTCTTGAATGCGGTTCGGTAGGCCCAAAGAACTTCGTCAAGTTTGATGGACCAATCTTTACGTGTGGTGTTGACAACCTTTTGTAGAATGGATTTTATTTCTCGGTTTGAGACTTCAACTTGCCCACTTGTTTGCGGATGATAGGGCGTGGCCACCTTGTGCTTGACACCGTATTTTTGCAAGAGGTTGTCAAATTGCCGATTTATGAAATGGGATCCTCCGTCACTAATTACCACCCGATGGACTCCAAACCTAGGAAAAATAACCTTTTGAAAAAGTTTTCTTACCACAGCGGAGTCGGCGGTTGGGCTAGGAACGGCCTCAACCCATTTAGAAACGTAGTCTACGGCCACAAGGATGTACTTGTTATTGAATGAACTTGGGAAGGGTCCCATGAAGTCGATGCCCCATACATCAAATATCTCGACTTCAAGTATTCCTTTAAGGGGCATCTCGTGCCTTCTCGAGATGTTGCCGGTTCGTTGGCATTTGTCGCATCGAAGCACATAACTTCTTGCATCCGCAAATAATGTCGGCCAATAAAATCCTGCTTGAAGGACCCTTGCCGCGGTCTTGTTGGTAGAAGCATGCCCTCCGTATGCGGATGAATGGCAACATCGGAGCACTTCCATGGTTTCTTCTTGTGGTATACATCGTCAATGTATCCCATCAACCCCAAGTTTGAACAAGAAAGGTTCATCCCAATAATAATGCTTAACATCTGAAAAAAATTTCTTTCTTTGTTGATAGGTTAGATTTGGAGGCATTATATCACAAGCTAAAAAATTGACAAAATCAGCGTACCATGGAGCTTCTAGACTTTTTACCAAATATAGTTGCTCATCAATGAAGGAGTCATCAATCGGCAAGTCATCTTCCTTACCTTTGGTGGTGATGCGAGATAAGTGATCTGCTACGGAATTTTCGGTTCCCTTCTTGTCTTTGATCTCCAAGTCAAACTCTTGTAGAAGAAGAATCCACCGTATGAGGCGAGGTTTCGCATCTTTCTTGTTGAGAAGGTATCGGATTGCGGCATGATCGGAGTACACCACGACTTTGGATCCTACCAAGTATGATCGGAATTTGTTTATAGCGAAAACTACCGCTAAAAACTCCTTCTCGGTTGTGGTATAATTCAATTGTGCTTCGTCCAATACTTTGCTTGCATAATAGATCACATGCGGTTTGTTGTCAATTTTCTGCCCCAATACGGCTCCTACGGCGTAATCGCTTGCATCACACATGATTTCGAAAGGAACGTCCCAATTCGGTGGTCTAAGGATTGGTGCCGAAATTAATTCCTTCTTGATCCTGTCAAAAGCACTCTTGCAAGGTTCATCAAATATAAAATCTGCATCTTTCATTGTTAGGTTAGTAAGAGGCTTACAAATTTTTGAAAAATCTTTAATAAAACGACGATAAAATCCTGCATGGCCTAAGAAACTCCGCACATCCTTAACACATGTTGGATAAGGCAACTTTTCAATTACCTCTATTTTCGCTTTGTCCACTTCTAAACTCTTAGATGATACCACATGCCCTAGCACAACCCCTTCTTGTACCATAAAGTGGCACTTCTCCCAATTTAATACTATATTAGTCTCCTCACAACGTTTCAAAACTTTCGTAAGATTAGATAAACAATCATCGAATGAGGTTCCAAAAACTGAGAAGTCATCCATGAAGACCTCTACAGAATTTTCTAGTAAATCGGAAAAAATGGCCATCATAGCCCGTTGGAAAGTAGCGGGGGCATTGCATAGGCCAAACGGCATCCTACGGTACGCGAATGTTCCGTAAGGGCAAGTAAATGTGGTTTTTTCTTGGTCATCCGGGTGAATAGGGATTTGGAAGAATCCACTATACCCGTCAAGGTAGCAAAAATGTGTATGGTTCGCAAGTCGTTCAAGCATTTAATCAACAAAGGGTAGGGGAAAGTGGTCCTTCCTTGTTGCATTATTTAGCTTGCGATAATCGATACACATCCTCCAACCCGTAACCATTCTTGTTGATATCATTTTATCACCCTCACCTTTAATTACCGTAGTACCACCCTTCTTTGGTACCACATGGACTGGACTTACCCACTTTGAATCGGAGATTGGATAGATAATGCCGGCATCTAGGAGTTTTAGGATCTCCTTTTTTACAACTTCTTTGAGATTCGGGTTGAGCCTTCTTTGAGATTCAATTGTCGGCTTGTGATCGTCCTCCATTAAGATCCGGTGCATGCACAATGATGGACTGATCCCGGTTAGGTCATTGATGGTGTAACCTATCGCCTTTCGGTGCAATCTCAACTCATGTAGGAGTTTGTCGGTTTCATCTTTGTTGAGCTCGGCATTCACTATCACCGGATATGTATTGTCTGTCCCTAGGTACTCATAGCGAAGATTAGGTGGTAAGGGTTTGAGTTCAACCTTCGGTGGCTGTGGATCGGCGAAAATCTGCTCTGGATTTGCAGAATGCGGGTCGGTGGGCCGCACTGGATCATCAGTGCGTCCGCATTCGGCTCGGACTTTTGACTCATCTGCTTCCAGGGGCCCAGTGCGGACGCATTCTCGTGAGTGCGGGTGGTCGGATCCGCACTGGAGTCGGATTTCGGCCGCCCTGTTTGATTCTTCTTGAAGGATGCGGACGCACTGATCCTCAGTGAGGGTGCCTGATCCGCACTGGGTGAAATCTTCGCCAAATTGGTCGTTTTCAGAGGCGATTTCTTCGAGGTCTTGGTCAAGCTGTTCAATCCCCATCTCCTCCTCTATCTGGGTAGCTATAATGGAGTCTAAAGCATCCACTCTACATATAGAATCATTATCATTAGAAGGATGTTTAATGGTGTTAAACATATGAAAATTTACCTTTTCGCCTCCGATATCAAATGATATTTTCCCTTCCTTGACATCTATGTTTGCACCAGCAGTGATAAGGAAATCACGCCCCAACAGGAGAGGGGTATGGGTATCCTCTTCCATTTCAACAACTACAAAATCTACCGGGACAAAGAACTTGCCAATCATAACTATTACATCTTCCGCAATCCCCTCGGGAAATCTTACCGATTTATCGGCCAATTGTAAGGACATCCTAGTGGTCTTTAATTCAACCAGTTTTAACCTTTGGTAGAACGATTTTGGCATAAGACTTACACTAGCTCCTAGATCGCATAGGCATCTTTCAAACTTGGTATCACCTATTTTGCATGGGATCACGAAGCTACCCGGATCCTTAAGTTTAGGAGGTAGTTTATTTGAAAAGAGAGCGCTACACTCTTCGTTTAAGGTAACCGTGCCTATTTTCTCAATTGTTCTTTTATTGGACAAGATTTCTTTCAAAAACTTGGCATAAGTAGGCATTTGGGTGATTGCTTCGGTGAAAGGTATGGTGATATTCAAATTTTTAAGGTGTTCTACAAATTTGGCATATTGTTGGTCTAGTTTATGCTTCACCAACCTTTGGGGAAAAGGGACAAACCTATGAGGAGGAATATATTTAGGAATTTCGGGAGCTTTACCTTTGTTTGGGACCGAATTATCCTTATTTTGAAGATTATCCGAGTTGGTTGGATTTGCAATTAGTTCCTTGGGAGTGACAATCGTCTCGGATTGAGTCACGTTTTGCTCTTCTCCATCGGGCATCTTTGGTCCTTCGTATTCCTTTCCATTCCTCAAGGTCACGGCATGAGCTTGCTCTCTCGGATTGACATCGGGTTTGCCCGGTAGTGTGCCTTGTTGTCGGGATGACGAGGATGCTTGTTGTGCTATTTGTGTTTCCATCAATCTTACTTGTGTTGTCAACAATTCTAACTTTTGACCAAAATTCCTTGCTTGGTCCGACATATCGGTATTGACAGCTCTTTGATGATTCATAAAATCACTTTGTTGAATCACCAACCCTTCTATTATCTTTTTCAATTCTGAATTTTGGTCGTTTTGGGGAGGTCTTTGGTATTGATTCGGTCGATTTTGGTATTGGTTACCACTGTTTTGATATTGGTTGGTATTATCATTATCATTTCTCCATTTGAAATTAGGGTGGTTCCACCTTGCGTTGGGATTATACGTGTTTGAATTAAAATTACCTTTGTTGTAGACGGGGTCATTTCTCTTGTCTCCAAGGTTGTAAAACATGCTATTAACTTGCTCTACGGGGTCTTCGCCCTCCATTGGAACTTGGCAATCGGCGGTTGCATGACTTCCATCTCTGCATATCCCGCAAGGTTCTTTCTTTGCAACGGTCTTCGCTTGTTGCAATTTCACGATTTGGTGTTGCATTGCTTCCATTTTGGCTTGCAAGGCGGTGACTTCATCCACCTTCATGATTCCTTGGGTTGCCGTAGGCCGTGCACTCCTCTCGGCCGTCCACTCGCGTTGATTAACCGCCATATCCTCAATCATTAGCAAAGCTTGTTCGGGGTTCATCTTGGACATATTCCCACCGGCGGCTGAGTTCAATTGGGTTTTCGTGGCAAGCGTGCATCCGCCAAAGAAAAACTGAAACAACAACCAATTGTCGAGGCCATGGTTGGGGCACAAGCGTTGAAGCTCCGCCCACCTATCCCATGCCTCGGTTAGTGATTCCCCTTCCCCTTGTTTGAAAGTAGTAATTTTGGACCTAAAATGTTGTGTTTTTTATGGGGGGAAGTATTTTCCTAAGAATAATTTTTCTAAATCATCCCATGACCCAATGTTTTGTCGGTTTACGGTCCTAAGCCATGTTCTAGCGCTATCTCTAAGGGAAAGGTGAAAACATTTCAGTTTGAGGTTGTCTAGTTCCGGTCCCTCTTGGGCAAATGTCCCACAATGTTCCTCAAACACCGCTAAATGTGCATGAGGATCTTCGTTTAATGCCCCCCCCCAAACTGACTTTGACCTAATAAATTAATTAAAGAAGGTTTGAGGTTAGGAACATTTCCCTCTTGTGGGATAAAACCAAAATGATGGCCATTGTTTTGTTGATAGCCGTTGAACAAGGGATTGTGTCGGTTATGGTGGTTTGCATGGTTGTTCCCGTTGTTGTTCCCGTTATGAGCTTGGTTTTGCGGTCCGTATTGAGGCATTGCGTTTGGATCCGGTATGTTGTTGTGTTCGTTGTTGTGACCGTTGTTGTCACCATGCCCCTCTTGCTCGTCGTATTCTTCCATGTAGGGCACTTCTTCAATTTCGGGATTTTCACTTGGGTTGATTTGTGGAGGTTGAGGAGTGGATGTGGCTTCCGTTTCAACTCTCTTAGACCGTGTGTTTGGTCGAGAAGTAGAGGAGATCTCGGTATTGCTCTTCTTAGTTCTCGTCTTTGGTGGCATGAAGCACTGCAAAGAAGATAAAGAAGAAACAAAGATGAGTATTCAAACAAAATAAAATGAAAAGTAAAGTTCTGAAAATAAATCTTTAAAGTAAAAACTAAATTCTAGCCTTTATTCCCCGGCAACGGCGCCAAAAAGCTTGATGAGTATTTTGTGTATAGGGTTTTGGCTATATTTTGTACTCAATTTTCTTTTAAATTTATAAACCTAAATACTCAAAGATTGGTCGATTGCAAGCGCACAACCTATCAATATAGTATAAAATGTATCGATCCAAGGGATAAGGGGAGACTTCAATTTTTGCTCTAAAGAATAATTTCAGAATTTTGGTTTGTTTCAAAATTTGTTTTAATGTTTGTTTACTAATAATCCTAAGGTTGGCGGGTTCAATACCCAAAGAGTTGAAGGTTTAAACAATAAAAACTAAGAAAGAGTAAAGCTAAGTTAGGGTTTAACAAAGATTGGAGAATTCTAGGGACTTTCGGTCTACAATCCCTTATTTAATCCTATCTATTTGGTTTATTTAAATTCATGCTTGATTTGATGAGGTTTCTAACCTAATATATTAAAAAGGGTCACTTTCGTGAATTAATAACGTGCCTAGATAATTCGGACTTCATCGATCGGTCTATCACCCTAGCTATCTAGGTTATGAAGCTCTTGTTAGTCTATCCTATCCTTAGATATCGGTATTTCACCCTTAGGTTCTTCATACCGATATCCAATTCAATTCTAGATGTCCTAATTAGGGTTTGATTTCACTTTTGGGTCCATCACCAAATACCTAACTTTAATTTGTGTAGTTCCGGTTTAGATTAAAAGATGGTGTTTCTCTAACCTAAATCCTAATGGCTTTGTGACACAATTTATACTATCATATATGATCCTAAGCTACTTTGGAGTCTAAAAGACCTAAAGCGGGATAACTACAATTATGGTACAAATCATGCGAACCACAAAGAATAAATCACCAAAAATTAACAATCAAATCAAACAATCATAATAAAAACAAAAAACCAAATAGAATAGAATTAAACAAGTTCATGCATTGACCTAAACCCCTAGAGAGAGAACTACTCCCTCTTGGAGAGATCCATTACAAAGTTTGGCAAAATAAAGAGAAATGAATTAAAGAAATAATTACACCCTTTGTTGAATCAAAAACCTCAATACTTGCCGGAATCTCCTTTGAATCTTCTCCTTCTCCTTCCTTGAAAAACACTTGGAACTTAGAGAATTGCTACAGAATTTTTAGATGGAAAAAGCACCTATGGATGATGAGAGAGATGAGAATTATTGATGTAGAGCTTGATAATTGAATCCCCTCTCAATAGGAATGAACTCCCCTTTTATAGCAAGAGACCATGCCTAGCTTGAATATAGGAGTAGTGGGTTAGTGGGTGCTGTTTCCAGGATGCCATGATCAGAATTGGTTGTAGAAAACGTGTCCATGATGTGCTAAAAATAGAACCCATGCCAAAAATGTGAAATTCTGGTTATCTGCGGGTTCACTGCGTCCGCACTGGTGGAGAGTGCGGGTGGACTCGGCCGCACCGACTCAAACTTTCCTTATTTAACATTCTGCGTAATGATCTGAGTGCGTCCGCACTGTATATGAATGCGGATGTATGACCCGCACTGGTGAACTCCTGTGTTGTTCTGAAAGCTGCCAAGTATTGAGTGCGGGTGGATCAGACGCATTGGGTTATGAGTGCGGACGCATTACGCTCGGACTTTTTCTGATATAATGAGTGCGGATGGCCGACCCGCATTGGATGGTGAGTGCGAACGCATTACGCTCGGACTTTTCATCTGGACTTCTGCGGTGGTGGAAATTTGGCTAAGTACTGAGTGCGTCCGCACTGGATGATAATGCGTCCGCATTGAGGGAATTTTCCTTCATTTTTCATCTTTTCCTGCATCATAAAGACAACGAACTGCAGTAACTTGATTCTAGGTGTATTTTATTAACTTTATATTCAAAATACAAGATATTTGGTGTTATTATATGATAAAAACTAGTTCGAATGTGTATATAATATATGCTTATCAGGATGGCGCACCACATCGTGCAGATATGTTCAGTCCTCTCCTGTGGGTCCCTCACAGGATTCACCGTGTCTCACTTGCATCGATAGAGGTACATTTCAAACAACAAATAGTTATTCAGTTCCACTGGTCTAAAACATTGATAAATGCAGGATGAGTCCATGTTGACGGTGCGGCACCGCTCGCCGAAGGTACCGTATGTCGCAAATCCACTGATGGATCGGTACCTCATTAACCTCGGGTTATACCAGCTAGCCACAATGAAACAACCACGGCGGATTGACCAGGCACTCATGTGCGGTCTCGTGGAGAGATGGCGACCTGAGACCCATTCATTCCATCTCCCGGTGGGGGAGATGACAGTGACCCTACAGGACGTGAGTGCCTTATGGGGTCTGCGGATCGATGGTGATCCGGTAGGGGGTGTCTCGGATCATCAGACACTCCAGACGTTGATCCCAGAGCTGTTGGGTGTGCATGTGGAGGGGGTGGCAAAGAAGCTAAAACGGAAGAATGAGGACGATGATGAGAAGTTCTCCCAGTACTGCATCAGTCTTAAGACTCTCCGCCAATATGCCGTCGAAATTGCCATTACCCCATTCACGTCTGACGTGGAGCATGTCAAGAGGTAATTTCTAAGTCCATTACATTACATTAAAAATATTTTTGAAAAAAATAAACAGTTATTTACTTTATCTTGAAACTGTAGGTATGTTAGGGCATTCGTGCTTGACTTATGTGGTACCACGATGTTTGTCGATTCTAGTGGCGACTCGGTTCCGATTATGTTCCTCCAGCAGCTGGAGCTACTCGATAAGCAATCGCGGTGGAACTGGGGTGGAGCCGTGCTTGCATGTTTGTACAGAGGACTGTACCCCGCTTGTCTGGTAAGTCTTCTTCAATTAATGTTATTTATGTTTTTTTTTTATTTGATAATAACAAATACACATCTACAATTTCAGAGAGGCAGCCAGCAGTTCAATGGGCCACTCCTTCTACTACAGCAATGGTCCTGGTCGCACCTACCGGTCTGCCGACCCGAAATTTCATCTAATGTGAAGTGGCAAAGGGGCTCCGACATCGAGAAAAGCCCTCCATATGGCGCCATATGGGATAGCCGCCTCCACTATTTTAACACGCCGAGGAGAGGGACGGCGGATATCTCGTACGTCCGAAATCAGCTCCAACTGTTGCACCAGGCAAATATCGAGTGGTTCCCGTATCGGCCGTGGTACCGGGCTAGGATATTCTGTCGCTTGATGATGGAACAGAGGGATCTCGGTTTATATCGGGGTCCGGTCGTTTGTTACTGGATAGTTGAGTATCACTATCCTGATCGGGTTCCTCGTCAGTTCTGCTTCGATGCCTTCATCTCAGATGACCCGATACTTGGTGAGGATGAGACGGAGAAGTTGCACAAGTAAGTAATACACACCCAAATATTGATATTATTTTACAAATTGTATCTAACTAACTTATAATGCAGTACCTTCCATAAGAAGCCAGAGGTGGATTGGAGCGGCCGCCATTTAGCCCACTATAGGATTGTCCGCACGCCTGAGAACCATTTGTGGGTTCCGCCTGACCCGGCAGACGTCAGTTTGGGAGCGGGACCATGGGCATTGCGATATATGGTCTGGTACCAGCTGTGGTGCATGAATTCGGTGTACTTACAGGGCGACTACGGTGATTCTCTTCGGCGGAGAATGATGGGTGACGAGAGTAAGACCCATTTGCCATGGGGCTCGACCAGTACTCGAGCGGTAAGTAATAAAGATTACTTGTAGTATTAGTTTTTTCCATACAACTTAATTTCTATTTAATCATTATGAACAGGTACTAACGGGGATTCGAGGAGTTGCACACAGCTTGGTGTGCATGGCGAAAAAAAGTTTTCGGACGTTCGGGTGTACTATGTTGCATCACACTACTCCAATCGTCGAGGATTCCCAGTTCGATGGACGCCTCATTGGCATGTTGCACGACGCTGGTGAGAACATCAACTGGCGTGAGATCAAGAAAGACTCACCAGCGCCGAACCAGCCAAATCAAGAACGGGAATTAGTATACGACGATGACCTACCACCACCCCCCGAAGGTGTTATAAGTTAAATTATTTTACCATACACGTCAATTTTGTTTTACAAAGTGTGTTCTTAACAACTTCAACTCAAATGTTGCAGAAGACAACCCGGATTGGGCGTTCCACGATTAGGTGCTCGACAACAAAAAAATGGCACGCCTACTATAATAAATTTAATGTGCCGGTGCAGCTTGGCGAGGTAAGCTGGTTCGTCTCTGTATAAATTAAATTTTCGTTATTTTCATAAAGAAAAACTAACATTATATAACTGCAGGATGGAAATCCTATGTGGTGTGCTGAACCCACTTTCACTGCGGCAGACTTTGGCCTCACCGCCACCGGTGTAGAGGATGTCACCGGAGCCACACCATCGATGCCACCCCCCAGGCAGCACGACCACGAGGCTAGTGGCAGTGGGGCACAGCAGCCCACTGATGCTTGGGAGACTGCTGCGTTCGGGACACAGCCCCCGAGCACATATACTGGGGGCTGGGAGTTCGATCCATGGGAGACGGATCCATCACAGGGTACTCAGTATGATCCATTGCCCGATTCATACCGACGAATCATGGGCACAATGCAGGAGGACACGCATGTGGATTATTCCGATGATGAGGAGGACATGCATGTGGATCTGACTCATAACGAGGATCCTCCACAGCCACGGAGGAGGCGTGTGCAGCGACAAAAGACCCGCACGTAGCCGCCGAGGGCGTGCGGGCCAGCTCCAAGACTGTCATTGTCCGGTCGTCGTCCTCCTCGTTGATAGTTTTTTATATTTCATATTGTAGACCTGACAGTAGTATTTTTATATTTCTGTTTCTATATTTTATGTTGATTAGACGTTATTTGCTGATTTTATTCACTTTGTTTTCGTTTCTATATTTTATGTTGATCAGACGTTATTTGATTATTTTGTTCACTTATGTTTTAAACTATTCACAAATCATAAAATCCATTGTATTAAAAATATAAACAAATACATAAATAAATCCATTGTATTAAATAAAAAAAAAAAAAATATATATATATATATATATATATATATATATATATATATATATAGTAAACCGCCCCGTGGGGGGGAGCGGGTTGGGGGGGGAGGGGTAAACCGCCCCATGGGGGGGCGGGTTGGGCATGGGTGCAAAATTTTCGGGAGTCGGGTTATTAATAATATTTTATTTTTTTTTTTGGTTATGAATAAAAATGTCGGGGTAAATAGTATGACAGTCATAGTGTTATATAGAATAAACATTTTCGTCATGTTGAACAATTTAGATTGACCGTTTAAATTTTGAAAATGTAAAATGTAATTCGTTGTCACTAAAAAAAAGGGTGCAAGTAGATCCCTCCTCAAACTAAAATTCGAAATTAAATGCGAGATTATTATTTGTTGGTTTCGTTCCGAATAAATATTTTTTGAAGGAGAATAAATTATATTGTATGCTGCAAATTTAAAATAAATACATATTTTTTCAGAATATTAAAATTATACATATGTGCACAATAATACACTAGAGTTGTGTCGTTTTAAAATACATACTTAAAATTAAAAAAAAAATTAAAAATATACCTAAGATTCAAAAATTATAAAATTATTCTCAAATTAGAGTAAAACTAGGGTGCTCTTAAGTTCACCAAGTATATTTGTGAACTCAATTCTAAAACTTATCGGATTGACTTCAAATAACAAATCCGAACTGTTGAGGCTCTTTTACCTCATGAGTGATGCATCTACATATAAAAAAAATTAACTTTGGAATTAATTTAGTATTAAGTCAAGCGGCCAAAAGTAGAAGGTTTACAAATTAATTTAATACATTCATCTTTTGAACAACTTTTGACCACTTGACTCTATACATAATTAATTCAAAATTTAATTTTTTTTGCATGTAGACGCATCACTCGTAAGGTTTAAGGGTTTCAACGATTTGAATTTGCAATTTGAAATCAATCCGATATATTTTAGAGTTAAGTTCACAAAGAGTCTCGGTGAACTTAAGAACACCCTAATTTTACTCAAATTATACTTCTAGTTCTATATTTTTTCTCAGAAAAAAAAAAGATAAAAATATACTTCACATTAAAAAATAATTATAAAATTATATCTCATTCTAAAATTTTGTCACCTTCTATTAAAATTCTTTGACTAACAATCCCAAGGCAATCTCAATCATATCGGTTGATGCATGGCCAGGTTTCTCTATCACATATTCACATTCTAGAAAAAGGAAATCAATTTTGAATCTACTTGTATATTTGACCATTTTTTGTCATAGAAAGACTAAAGGTAGTAAATAGTGTGACAGTCATAGTGTCATATATATATAGTGTCATTGTGAGATGAGATGGTGCGGTTATTTATTTTGCTCTCCTCCGTTGCGTCCTTTTCATTCTCTCTCCACGAAGAAAGCCTCTAATCTAATATGTAAATTCTTCAAATTATTTTGTTATTATAAGTATGAGAATAGTCTATACAATCCAATAACAAGAAAATAAACACATCAACGTCCTATATGTAGGTCCACACATTCTATTTCTAATTACCATATTATTACTAGATATTTATCTCTATTATCCAAATGCCGAAATCAGGTAGAGTGAGAGGGACACTCGTTCAAATAGTCAATTCGAACTGACTATTTGAACTTTAAAAATAGAGATATGAGCGGGAATAAAACACCCTCTTTACTTTCCAAAACAAGTTAGTCTATCTTTCAAATAGTTGATTCGAACCTTCTAACATGTTTTTCATATTGAAATGTTATTGAAGACCAAATTTTACATTTTATTTGAAATTTTTTACTATTTTTTTTTCAGAATTTTTGAAAATCACAACTTTTCATTAAATAAAAAATTAAGCAAAGCAATGATTTTAAAAAATAATTCAAAAAATATAAATTTTGATCTCCAAGCACATTTCAATATGAAAAACATATTAGAAGTTCGAATCGACTATTTAAACATGTTAGAAGTTCGAATCGACTATTTTATACAAACTTGTTGAAGCTATTTGTAACTATTTTAAATTGAATTCACAACACAATTTTTAATGTCGATAATATGAAAACTTCTATAGAACATAGGTGCATATTCAAAACCAACATACACATGCGCATTCTATTTTACTCAAGGTTCTAAATAGCAATTATAGCGCTATAGCTTTTTAAGATCTAAAAAGGCTATAGTGCAATCATAGCTAGCTATTTAGAATGATTATAAAATAAAAGCGGTTAATAACGTTATAGCTTTTGAGATCCGAAAAAGCTATAGCACAGCTATTGCGTAACTATAACTAATTATTTAGAACCCTAATTTTACTTATAGGAGGATTTTTTTTTTTTCAAACTAATTTCAAAACTTATCATTATATAGGACAAAAAATTTGAAATTAGATTTTAAGAAACGGAATTATAAAAATTTAAAATTGCTGTGATGTACGTTTTACAATTGAACAGATAAAAATTGATTTCCCTCGATAATAGAGTTCGGTTAATGTACTTTATGAATTATTTAATTTGAAAGGTCCATGTCTCTATTTTCAAAATCAGTCCAAATATAGCGTTCAACATGATATTTATATTAAAATATACATATAAACTAAATTTTATATTTTTTAGAATTTTTTATTTATTTTTGCATAGGTAGAAAATCTATGAAATAAAAAAAATTGTACTATTTAAAAACAATGATATTATATTAAAAGATACTAAAAAATTCTTAAAAATATAATATTAAATTTCTAAACACATTTTAATATGAAGATTATGTTGAAAAATTCAAATCGACAATTTGAATTTTAAAAACGAAAATATGAACTTGAAATCAAACGTGACTACTTACTTCATTAAAAAATATTTTTGACTAATAATAACAACTCCAAGTATAATTATTTATCTGAAAATATACAAGAGAATCTCTCCAACTAAACAACTTGAACATTTCTTTTTTAATTTTCCAGATCTCCCATTCTTATCTGTTCCCTGATTTTATTCCTTTGTTTTCCACCAACCCACAAATCGAAGAAAAATACAAAAATAAATGTCCCGGTCAAAAAGCGGCTCCTATTTGTACTTTGCATGTATTTTCCATCCAATCTCTTATCTTTCTTTACTGTCCACCAATTAATGGAGATTATTTCTCCGTGTCATCTTTCCTTGTTTTTACTAAAATACTAAGTTATAATATCTATTAAGGAATTTACATACGTCAAATTTAAAAATAAGTAAATATTTTTTACAAAATTCAAACTTATGTATAATAAAAAAAACAATGCAATTAACTGCATAAATACTTTTTGGAATAATAAAAAAATAATTCATTTTAAAAGTTAAATAGTAACTTAGGCACAACAAATGCACTTTTAAGTGAGGAAAGAGAAACAAGCTACATGTATTTTTTTTATCACGCTAAAAAAAATATCAAATCCAATTTTATGGGAGTATATATTTTGTTTTTGTTAAATTCCATATCAATTATTTCTTTCATTGCATGCTGCATTTTAATTTCTTAGTTATTGACTGGGCCTTTTCATCATATTATGATTAGAGAAATCTATACAGATAGAAAGCATTAACATAAAGCACATTTTTGTTTGTTGAAGGACAGCAGAAAGAATAAAGTCTCAGGTGCATGCACATATCAAAATACACACGTGCAGACGTGCTTAATTCAGATCATGAAGTAGTATTTGTATAATTTGTTAAAGAATTATTCAATTAGAGCTAATTATCTACAGCCTAGTATTGATTTAATTAATTGTATGATGCTTGTGTTTTGTTAAACTGGTATCCGCATTTTGAGTTTGGGACACTATTTATTTATATTTCTACAAAAATATATCAAATTAATATAAATTCAGATGAATAGTTGAAAGAATAGGTTTCAAAATAATACACCAATAAGGGATCCCTATATGGAGACGAACCTAATACATCACTAGTGGAAAAAGCACAATCTGTGTCGGCTTATTTGTGTCGGCTATTTGTGTCAGGCAATACAGAAATAAATTTGTATCGGATTTAAAAAAAAAATGATACTAAAAACATTAAAAAAGAATGTCTAGTCTTTACAGAGAGATGCAAGTAAAAAAAAAAAAGAAATTTGTATCGGGTCTTTGCAGAGATGCAAGTTCAATTTCAATTTTCATGAAAATCATTAAAAAAAAATGTCGATTTTTTTAATCAGAGAAGTCCTTTTTAAAAAAAAAAAAAAAAAAGTTGCTCCAATCTACTGATTTTTTTTCCTTTTTTCTAAGTTACCAGGTCTCTAGATTTTAACTGCAAGTAAAAGATAAATGATTCTTAATTCGATTTTCACTTTGATTATTATTATATATATATTTTTTCTATTTTTCCCTCCCTTGTCTTATAAATCATGTAAATAATTATATATTAATTACAACAGATGTATAGGATTTTTAATTGTAAAATATTGCACGAAAGAAAATTACAAACTGGGGGAAACGAAAGTATCGGCCGTTGTGTCGGGGAGATGTTTTTTTTTTTTTTTTTTTGAAAAATCTTGGTAGATGCTACCAGATGCATTGATTAACCATAGTCTGTTACACTTACAGCCATACACACAATAAGCATAGACAATAAACCTAGCGACCACCCCACTGGTTCCAGGATATTAACAGAATAAAAATGAGACACAAATGAAAAAAACTTGAAGGGAACTATCAACAGCAATATTTCCACCATAGAGCACCATCAATCCAAGATCCTCTCCGCCAACTGAAAAAATCCTCGCTGTCGGGGAGATGTTAACGACACGTCGACATACTTTTTTACATATGCTTATATACTAATAAATAATAGGCTTTATATATCAATGTTTTTTTTTTTAATGATATTTAGTATTCGGTAGTAGTCTTTGATGGAAGTTTATTTATTTAGTTTTCTCTCAATTTTTTAATTAAACAATAAATAGGCTTATAGGCTGCTACAAAATTAATGAAAAATCTGCTAACATGTTCAATATTATTTTGAATGAGACACGTCATGTGTCCGATATACAATATTTTGAATAAGGTTCATGTCTTCTTTTCTTTTTTTTTTAATTTCTATATAAATGTTCATACCACGTATTTTGTTCTCACGGTGAACGAGTCTAGAACGATTTTAATTATTTCCAACGATGAAACCATAAATTTCTCATAAAATAATGGGCTTTACACAATTCTTTTACCTTCCATCAAGCCCTTTTCAATTGTTAAAAACATAGCACTATAGATGCAAACTTGTATATATAGTATATATATATGTAGATGATATCATTAATTGTGACATATATAGTCTATCATTTACATGCTGCTTCATGGCAAAAATATGTTTAAAGATAGAGGAGGGCACATACTTGTTTTTTATTTATATTTTATAATTTTAAAATTAGATGTCGAATATGAACTGTTGCTACTTTTTTCATGACAGATGGATGCATGTAAAATTTTATAATGATTAGAATTCATTTTTGTACTAAAGTGATAAACAATTAACGAAAATAGTTAACTTTGATTTAGTTTAATGCATTCATACTTTGGCAACAAAAGCTCAAAATTAAAGTAAGTTTTATATATAGGACGGCAATTAGGCATGTAATATTGTATGGTGCAGAATATTGAGCTACTAAAAGACAACACGTTCAGAATATAAATGTAGCAGAGATGTGTATGTTGCAGTAGATTTGAGGTCATACAAGACAGGACCCAATCAGAAACAATGATATATGTGATAGACTTGGGTACGTAGTACTTATTAAAGAGAAGCTCGTCCAACACCGCTTGAGTGGTTTGGGCATCTCCAATGGAGACCTCTTGAGGCACATATGCTTACTAGAATTATAGTATATGCATTGATTGGTTTTGTTTCTAACCTACCCAAGTTTTTTTGGGATTAAAAGCTTGATTATTGTTGTTGAATGACCTTTTTTGGTACTTTATCATATGTTTTCTCCAAATCAATAAATATAATGTGTAGATTCTTTTTTTGCTTTCTATATCTCTTCATAAGTTGTCTTGTTAAGAAATTGTCTTTGTGATCGACCTAGCTCCCAGACATAAAACCAAATTGGTTATTCATAACGCTTGTCATCCTTCTTAAGCGATACCCAATGACTCTCGCTCCCAAAGCTTCATTGTATGACTCAACGCTTAATTCCTCTGTAATATGTACAACTTTGAATATCTTTTTTATTCTTGAAGATTAGTACGAATATGCTTCTCGTCCACTCGTCAGACATCCTGTTTGATCATAAAATGTTATTGAACAACTTAGTTAGCCATGTTATCCCTAGTTCTCCAAAGCATCAACACACTTCGATGGGATCTTATCAGGCCCCCAACATCTTGCCTACATTCATCTTTTTCAAAGCCTTATTTACCTCTGACTATTGAATTCTTCGAACAAATCGTCTATTGGTGTCATCAAAAGAGTCATCCAGCTCAATCATGGTGCTATCATCATCTTCATTAAATAGCTTGCCGAAGTATTCGATCTCTCCATCAGTTCTTTATCTCGTCGTCATTCACCAAAAGTCTATTATTCTCGTTATTGATACATTTAACTTGATTGAAGTCTCCAGTCTTCCTCTCTCGAAGTGTAGCTATCTTATAGACGTTCTTTTTTCCTCTTTCATACTTAACTCCTGATATAGATCTTCTTACATCCAATCTTTGCTTCATGCACAGTTCTCTAATTTTTTTTTGATTAAAATGTAGGAGTCTAGCTCCTATATTTCATTAAAAAGACACCAGAGGTGTCAAAGTCAAGTTACAAAATAGAACAAAAAGAAGAAGAAAAACATGAAGTAAATCTAAAGAAACAAAACAAGCCAAACATATCCAGAGCAAAACAGCGATATTGGCCTACTAAATAAAAGAAAGACAGTGATACCAGCCTATTCCATTACTGCCCCTGGAACCAAAATCCCATCTCTGACAGAACTTCGTGAGTTATTTGTGTGACTGTTTGATGCTGTTCAGTGAATGTCCTCTTGCATCTCTCCCTCCATAGCACGAATGCCATGGTCATCTGCACCTGCTTTACTTTCATGGAATTGGAGCTCAATATAGCGTGTTTGTAATTACTAGTACTGAAGTACTGGCATTGCCCAAGCACTGGTATATGGCCGATTAGGCGCATCTTCATCATCCTTGCGTATTGGCATTGCCTAAATAGATGCTTGACTGTCTCTGAGCTTCTCTTGCACATGCAACATCGGTTAACCATCTCCCATCCTCTCCTTGCCAAATTGTCGATTGTTAAAATTCGGTTCTGCAACATTAACCAAACAAACACCATGACTCTAGGTGGTGCTTTAACAGCCCAGATATTTTGCAAGCTTGTATCAATGTGTGGACCATGAATAATAGCCGTGTAGAATGATTTTACTGAAAATTGCCCATTAACCGTCCATCTCCATGTTATTCTATCATCTTGTGCTGTCCCGGCTATTGGTGGCAATTCTATTAGCAATTGCCTCAATTGATCGGACGCCATTTGTGACAATGTACTGAAAACAGGAATTTGCCAATTGCCTTGATCCATGTTCTGTGCAATTGATGTGTCTTGCTGTATGGCATAAGAATACAGTACCGGGTACTGATCCATGATTCTCTTTTGTCTCCATTTATCTTGCCAAAATCTAATATGTGTTCCTTTTCCCATAACAAACAGTACTGATATTTGAAAGAGGTGCCCTATCTTTGTTAAGCTTGCCCAAAATGGTGTTGTGTTACTTAGTTCCCAAGGCCTAGCAGTTGGGTTAGATAACTTCACTATATCCATCCATGCTGGCTTATTTGGCTGTAGCCACTGGTACATGATTTTTGCCAAAAGGGCTCTATTGAAGATTGCCAAATCTACCACTCCCAACCCTCCCAGT
The DNA here is from genome assembly GCA_964058825.1 of Carex arenaria. Lineage (NCBI taxonomy): Eukaryota > Viridiplantae > Streptophyta > Magnoliopsida > Poales > Cyperaceae > Carex > Carex arenaria. The sequence continues at coordinate 282,340 of CAXKVW010000157.1, forward strand.
GCTTTGGGTCTTATAACTAAGTCCCAAGAAATTAGATTGATTCCTCTGGTCGTTTGTTTCCGATGTCCATGCCATAAAAATCGCCTTCTCACTTGATCTATCTTTTTAATTGCCCATTTAGGCAACAAAAAAGTCTGCATCATATAGATTGGCATGGCTGTAAGTGTTGCATTAATTAGGGTGAGCCTTCCTCCGATGGATAGCATGGAGGCTTTCCAGAGTGACAATTTTTTGGTGATTTTCTGTATCAATGGCAAAAACTGACTCTTGCTCAGTTTTTTGTTGGAGAGAGGCAGTCCCAAGTATGTCAAGGGAAATTGGGATGCTTTGCATTGCAGAATTTGTGCTATGTTGCTCGTCTCTTGAGGGGTTGCTGCTGTTAGTAGGAATTCTGATTTTTCCAAGTTTACCCTCAATCCTGACAAATCATGGAAAATGTGCAAGATTATTTTAAGGAATCGAGCCTGCTGCTCTGTTGGTTTTATGATAAACAAGGTATCATCCGCAAAGAGTAAGCATGTTTTACAACCCGAGAATGGAACTTGCAAGAAGTTTAGAGCCGTTAATTTTGTCGTCCAGGCAGTCAAAAAATCCATGGCTATGATGAAAAGAAAAGGCGATAAGGGGTCTCCTTGCCGTAGACCCCTTTTTAAGGTGATTTTCTTTTCTGTGATTGAATTGAGTAGAACTTTAGTAGTGCCTTGAAGATGAACGGTGTGTAGAAAATGAAAATGAAAATGAAAATGATGAACGGTGTGTAGAGAAGGAAATTTGTCACGGCGTGACCAGTCACGTCACGTCACGTGTGTCGATTACGTGACGTGACTCGCGTGACGCATGACGTGATCATTCGTGTGACGTGACCACCTTACAGTGAAAATATACGTCACGTCACGTCACGCGAACCAGTCACGTCACGTCACGGTATGAAACATAGAGTATCCAACTTTTTTTTATATGTATAGAGTATTCGGATTTTTATTTTAGTGTAAGTTTAGTGATATTGGTACTCATGTAGTACTAATTTTTATTTTCTTTAGTTTAGTCTAATGAATGTTTGTAATTTGAATTTTTAAAGTAATGTCAGATGCAACATTTCTTAAAAAAATAATATTTACAACATTATTTACTTATATAAGAATTTTTTATATCTTTTTTCTAAATTTTCAACAATTTAAATTAAAATATAAAAAAAATTGGCATGACTAATTTATGTCACGACACGTCACGTCACGTGTGATCACGTCACGTATGGTCACGGCATGACTACGCGTGACGTGACCATCCACCACCATTTTGGTCACGTCACGTGACCAAATCACGACGTGTTTGTCACGTCACGTCACGTCACGGCGTGTCACGTATTTCCTTCTCGTCGGTGCGTAACAATTCAACATTTGGGTTTAAAATTTTGAAATATAGTAAACAAAAGTGAGATTGTGACATTTTTGGTACCAATTCAACTTCTGACATTAAGATATAATAATTATATATTATGATATTACAAAGATAATGTACTTGTAAAATTATTTTTTCAGGACACGTACACATCTATCAATCAATTATGTCTTGTCCTGAGCAATATTTATCAATTAAAACAAATTAGCTGAACTAGCTACTTAATTATTGTTTTCCCTGATGTAATCACCGTACTTAAAATCATTTAAAATAATCCTTCACTGAACATATTTTTTGATAATCCGTACAGAATGGTTGAAATATCTAACAAGATTCTCCAAGTGTGTTTTGTTAATTTGACGATGTCTCCAAAAAAAAAAAAAAAAAAAAAAAACTCTTGTGCCACCGAATAATGGACAGGCGATCTTAATTTCATAACTAATATGAGATATGCTACCTGAGAAAATCACCTTCAGGTTCTCTTTTCTAATTCTGTTTAATTTGGCAGCAATCCAGTGAACCTAACGTTGCTGAGCTAGTGCAGTTAAGAAAAGACGAGAATGGATAATCATAAAAATTGGAGCAGAACTAAGGTGCTCAATTTTAAAATTTATTGGATTGACTTTAAATGACGAATTTAAAACATTAAAACTCATATTTCTACAAATGAAAATTTTAAATTTTCAAATTAGTAACTTAAATTTTAAGTTTAGATTCAAATTGTCTGATCAGCATTCAAACTAATCCGGTCCAAAGTGGAATGTACATGGTCCCTTTAATATTTGTGTAAAAACAGATTTAACGGCTTGGATCAAAATTTAAAATTTGAGTTATGATATGAATTATTTTGATCTTCGCACGAATTGATGCAGCAGTTTCCATAAATTGAACGGCCTTATCTAATCGGGTCTGGATCTCCTTAAGTAACTAAGAATTTGAGTTTGGTTGAAAGGCCTGCTAAACAAGTCGGACTAACTCATGAACTTTTGAGTTGAGTTTTTGATTGAGTCAAATTGAACTGAGTTTAATTCGAGTTGAGCCCGAACTCGGTCAGAACTCAAAATAATTCATCCTTAACCGAATCGATCTGATCCGAGCCAAGTTGTCCAATGAGTCGAATCATTCCCATCTTCTTTCCGTTCTTTGCTTCTCAAAGGATTAGAACTTAAGGAATAACAGAGAAGAAAGACATCATGGAGCGTGTACTCTTGATTTCCTAAATGAATTGAACCCAAAATGAAAGTCAAGATCGATACCAAAGGACAGGTACCAGTCTTCAATAAACTTGATTAACTTGATATCAGAATATCAAATCGAGAAAGGGGAGGTAGCACAATTGGCTAGGAAAATGTCTTAGGATTGTTGTACCCAAAGGTCGAGAGTTCGATTCCCCCTCACGACTTCGCAACCTCTGCGAAGGTTTCAAAAAAAAAAGAATATCAAATCAATGCCCAAAACATTCTAAAAACCAAAGAACGATTGTGAATGTTAACGAAGAACGAATGAAAATGATCAAAAGATGAACAATTTTGACAAAAAGCATGACCATGTCAGTACTTGATCGAAAAAAGGAGGTGGTGGTCCGACCAACCTAGTGTCATCAGTCGCCAACGGGTTTCAACAAGACTCTCCAAACTTCGGCGATGCTAACGACATCTGGCTCTTGGTCCGCCGTGGTCGGAAAATCTCTGACAAGATCAGTGGTCTAATCGGAACCCAAATCTCGCTCGAATTAAAATCCGCTTAAAAACAAATCTGAGAAGGAAGCAACATGATTATAGGGGTGTAAACGGAGCCGGATAATCCGGATGGATATCCGCTCCGCAACCACTAATTATCTCTGACAAGATCAGTGGTCTAATCGGAACCCAAATCTCGCTCGAATTAAAATCCGCTTAAAAACAAATCTGAGAAGGAAGCAACATGATTATAGGGGTGTAAACGGAGCCGGATAATCCGGATGGATATCCGCTCCGCAACCACTAATTATCCGGATACGGATTCGGATAATTTTTACATATGGAGAATTGACAATTGACATACGGATTCGGATAATTCGTTAAGAGCCTAAACGGAGCGGATATCCGTATTATCCGGATACGAAAACCCTCAGCAATTCATTTTTGAAAACCCGACACTCACTCCCACTTTTACCCACGCGCTCTCACTTTACCTCTGTTCTCTCTCCACGGCACTCTCTCCAGTTATATACATCCCACTACTTATTTAAAATATTATTGTGGAACTACATGAACCGAACTATCCGGACAAAGCTACTGTGGTTGAATTCTCCCCACCCCCACGTGATTGCACCTCTTCCCTTCTTTTCTCCCTTCTTTTCTGAAATGGATCTCTCCATTCTCCCCCGACCCCAGTCCCCACGTGATTCCTCTTTGTTTTTAATTAAATATTATAAACTTTGTTTTTGATTTGTTATTTTCATAAATTTAAATTTTAAACTTATATAAACTAACTTAAATGCTAAACTTAATTAAATTATTCATTTATTTTTATATTTAAACTTTATTAATTATTATTATATCTTAAAGTTCATATAACTCAATTATCTGACAATTATTCGTTCTGAATCCGTATTCGTATCCGCTCTGTATCCGTATCCGTTTAACATGGATTTGGTTTTACATTTTGGCATCCGTTTACTATCCGTATCCGTATCCGTATCCACTCATTGAAATGTGGATGTGGATATGGTATCAGCATTATCCGCTCCGTTTACACCCCTAAACATGATGCAATCACGACAAGGCTGCACGAATCTTGATGCTATTTTGAAGTATCAGGTGAGCTCAAATAGTTACTACATTAGAATAACAAAAATATTGAGCTGAAATGAGTTCGGCTCAAATAGGACCGTGATTTTTATTCATGCCTACCATTCACTGAAATTCGCCAACTATGCTCACCAAAACTAGATTCTATTAAAACTACCCAAACCGGCTATTAAATGGCCAGTTCCTGTTTTTTTTTTTTTGGAAAAAGTTGTGATTTTTTTATTTTATTTATTAAAGTTTTAGAAACTTTTGATATGTTTCTTTGAAATTAGATAGAAAAATATATAATTTAGTTTATTAGAAGGACTGAAACAAATAACCCAGATTAATATTTTTCTGATCGGGTTTTTCGCGGCTGTAAGAAAAATTAAAATATTTCATTGTGTGTTATTGGAAAAAAAATAAAAATTCTTTGAATCTGAATTATTGATCCCGGTTCAAAAGTCATTTCTAGGAAAATACAAAAAAATTATGGTATTTCTATTTTTTTAAAAATAAAAATTTAAGAAAAATGTTGTGCAACTTTGTAATCATTACTCAAACATTGTTGAATCTGAATCGTTCGTTGTTTTAATCTGATATAATTCTCGCATCAAAAAGTGTGCATTCTGCATTAAAAACCTTGCATAATATATAAAATTATTTAAGAAAAGTTGCCGCAACTTAAATAGTATTGAATCTAAGTCGTTCGTTGCTTTAATCTGATATAATTCTCGCATCAAAAAGTGTACATTCTGCATCAAAAATCGTGCATAATATATAAAATTATATAAGAAAAGTTGCTGCAACTTAAACAGTGTTGAATTTGAGTCGTTCGTTGTTTTAATCTGATATAATTCTCGCATAAAAAAGTGTGCATTCTGCATCAAAAATCGTGCATAACATATAAAATCATTTAAGAAAAGTTGCCGCTAGGGGTGTTCATCGGTTCGGTTCGGTTCAAACCGAATCGAACTAGGCAAACCAAAGTTATAATTCGGTTTCAAAAATAGAACCGAACTGAACTGAATTAGCATTGCAAACCGAACCAAAATTTTATTTTGGTTTGTTTGGTTCAAACCGAAATATATCAATTTTTTAATTTAAAGCAATTGTTTTGTAATAAACCGAAGTATATGAAGAAATAAATTGGAGTATTAAGAAATAAATCGGGATATTAAGAAATAAACTGATTAAGAAATAAACTAATTTTAACCAATTGATTAAGAAATAAACCGGGGTGGTCCGGACCAAATTCATAATATATAAAAGTTCGGTCGGTTCGGTTATTTCGGTTTTGAAAATTTCAAACCGAACCGAACCATTAAACAAAAAAAAGCGAACCGTTTGAACCGATCTAATTCGGTTCGGTCCAAAACCGATTAAACCGGACCTAATGAACACCCCTAGTTGCCGCAACATTTTTTGATGCACAATTTTTTATACATAATGTTATGCACGATTTTTGATGCATAATATTATGCACGGTTTTTTATGCATAATATTATGCACACTTTTTGATGCGAGAATTATATCAGATTAAAATAACGAAAGACTCAGATTCAACACTGTTTGAGTAATAACAACTTTTCTTAAATAATTTTATATATTATCCACACTTTTTGATGCGAGAATTATATCAAATTAAAACAACGAATGACTCAAATTCAACACTGTTTAAGTAATGATTACAAAGTTGCGCAATATTTTTCTTAAATTTTTATTTTAAAAAAATAGAAATACCATAATATTTTTTGTATTTACCTAGAAGTGACTTTTGAACCGGGATCAATAATTCAGATTAAATTTTTTTTTATATTTTTCCAATAACACACAATGCAATATTTAAATTTTTCTTATAGCCGCGAAAAATCCTATCTGAAAAATATTAATCCGGATTATTTGTTTCAGTCCTTCTAATAAACTAAATTATATTTTTTTCTATCTAATTTCAAAGAAGCATATCAAAAATTTCTAAAACTTTAATAATAAAAAAATCACAACTTTTTCCAAAAAAAAAAAAAAAATAGGAACCGGCCATTTAATAGCTGGTTCCTAATAAAAATTAAAAACCGGCTATTAAATAGCCAGTTTGGGTAGTTTTGATAGAATCTAATTTTGGTGGATATAGTTAGCGAATTTCAGTGAATGGTGGGTATGAATAAAAATCACGGCAAATAGGAGTTTTCGAGCCGAGCTGATCTGAGTCGAGTTGGGCTGTGGCATTGAAATGATCCGAGTCGAGTTGGGCTATTCCTTTCAAAATCGAGCTGAATTGAGTTGGGCTTTTATTTTATTTTTCATGACCTGAGTCGAGTTGAGTCAAAATCCAGCTCGTTAGCAGGCGACTGTCCGATGAGAATCCGGATCAACTGTTATTAATTTAAAGCCTCCTAATATTCGTGCGGATTCTTTTCAGCTGGTATAGATTCAAACATAAATTTGAGTTATTTTAGGGGACCTGAAGACCTGAACTGAATCTAATCAGGCGTGCTAATTCTTTGCCACGGCCACGCAGCATGCCCGTTGGACGACGTACGAATTGAAGTTGTAAGAATCTAGAAACGGTCGGACGGATCGAATTCTGCGCTTGAATGGGCCTGCACGTCACCAAATATGAACTCCAATATAAGAAGCTCAAGCTCAAGCTCACATTAGACACAAGCCCAATCATTTCAGCCCATTTACAAAACATCACAAGGCCCAAGACGAATAATCTTTGCCCTAGTGGCCTAGTATTATCTTTATAACTTCTCTCAATTTTCTAAAAGCTGGAGATATCCATTATTTTCTTATCTTCATACCTTCTTGCTTTAATTCCCAATCCACACCAGACGATGTGCACTCCAAAACCTCGCCAAATCCTACTACGCTAGAAACTCAGACACGGGGAGAGAGAGAGAGAGAGAGAGCACATGGCGAGGCTAATGAGATGGGCAACGGACGCCGGCGGTCGGTGGCAACTGGACTTGGAGTCTCCAGTTACGATGGAAGGCACGGCCAGACCTGTGCCGCTAGACCCACCCTCGCTTCTCGGCCTGTCGCGCGGGCCCCGCATAACCCGGACCAAACAGCTTGACTTCATGCACCGCTTCATGTCAGCCCCTCTCGTGCCATCCTTTTGCGCCGCTGATGGAGGCTTCTTCATGCACCATGCGCATTTAAAGCACATCACGGATAAATTGTATGCTGCTGTAATTTTACGATTTTTTTTTCTATTCCTATTAACAATGTTTAGAATTAACACTGCATTACAAGTCATTGCATTACAATTTACTGGAACTGAGTATACATAAACTAAGAATAGGAGTGTACCAGTGGCAGCTGTGGCATGCTACTGGTATGTTGTTGCTACGGCCTGATATATTGTATTAGTCAATGTCTGCTACCTGTACATCCTTAGTACCAGTATAAGTTTCCATACTTGTTTTGAAAAGATTATGTGTGTGAATATGCAGGTCATCTACTATCTTGGAGCAATTTGATATGCAAAAGTTGTTGTCATTTATCAAAGAATGTGTATCCAAAGGGAAAGGGGAGGCATCTTGGCCTGACTTTATCTCAAGCCGATTAGTGGACATAGTGACACTTGGTGCCGCAGCAGAGCTCCAAATCTCATCTGGCACGACTTTGTTGGTTGAGGCGTATGACATTAATAGGGAACAATGTAGAGGGAAAGCAATCTTTCAACACAAGGCAAACCATCTGTAATGCCTCTTAATATTTCGCTCGTCTAGTGTTATATTTAGTGAAATCGCTCCCCTAACATTATTTTTTCAATGTCTTTTGTAGATTTTTTGCAACTTTTACTACACAATTTGTTGTATTTGAAAATACCAACCAAAATTTCTCAAATCCTTACAAATCCCAACTTTTTTTTTGTTGGTCAATAGGATGTTAAAGTTAAAGTGAAGCTTAAATCATGCAAGACTATTAAACTTCGACTGAATTTCACATAAACTACTTAAATCTTCTTTAATTTGATGAAAATTGTTGTATCCAAAAAATATTGTTTGTTGGATTGTACGAAATTTGAGAAATAATGGGTATTATTTGCAAGTACAATAAAGTACTGGGGCTAATTTGCAAAGAACCTCTTTTTTTTTCATCTTTGTAGTTCGCTAAGCATAGTTTAACAATGGAGACAGCTTGTCCGAGTCTATTTGTGGATAAAATGGGGTCATATTGGGATATACCTTTGTTGTTGGGTTTTGATCTTGCCTCTGTTGGATCTGGATCTGGATTAAGCTACCACTTGTGCTTGCACCATTTGAAGGGAGATCCAAAACCATTACATAGTGAGGAAAAGAATCGTGATGTACCAGTATCAGTACCTGCATCTCTATTCCCAGGCACATGTGCCAAGGTGGCAATTTCTTTTAAGAGAAATTTTGATCTTTGGAGAGAGAAAGAGGGGAAGGTCAAAATGGTGCAGCCATATGATGTATTTCTATCAGATCCACATGTTTCTGCTTCATGTACATTTGGTAAGTTTAATTATTTATATTCCAATATGGTATCAATCGCCCCTCAAGAGCATGACAAAATGTGAAACTTCAATATATCTGGTACCAAGCAGCTATTGTTTGTTATGTTAAGCAGTATATATGGTACCCATTTGTTTACAGGTTCAGTACTTTGATTAAGCCTGGTGTGCAATGATACCATGCAATTTCATAAATTACTTATTGTCCAGTAATATTTCAAAATTTACAATTGTCGCATTTATAACTTGGCAGGTGGGGTAGCAAGTGCATCTATCCGGGATAGCTCATCAGAATTTTACACTGAGAAGGACAGGCATGCCTTTCTGGGTGATCTATTTGGTTCTCTATCCTTAACTGCACAACATGGAAACTTCCAGAGGCTCTTCTTTGACCTGACCCGGCTCAGCATGAGGCTTGATTTCAACTCAGGTTCGGCTTTCTTTAAGGGCGCAACCCGTTTGGGAAATGATCTGTACCATTCTCGTCCATTGGATCTAGAGGCAGTACATGCGGTCTGCCCTGATGTAATAGTCTCTCTACAGCAACAGGTGAGAACTTCTTTTATTAAACAAAAAGATGGAGTAATAGTCTTGGCTGATAACTTACTGGTGTATGGGAGAATATTTTCTGTGTTAAATTACATCAAGAAGCCAGAAAATTCAAATAAACCGCACGTCTGTAAAGTCAACATCAGATAATATACAGGCAGCTCTGCTTGGCATGTGTTGGAACTGCTATTTAGAATTCAAATCCCACTGATACCATAACAATTAATTTGGCCTAGGAAGGTTCTTTAGTCTTCAAGTTGTTTAGTTCAAAAAGACAATTGTGCCCTTCTTGCACCAAAGGTCGCCAGAGAACACTATTTGCTGTTGCCCTTGCCACCACTATGATGTTTAATGTTATTTTGGAAATCAGGACATACATAGAATTAAAGGGAATGTAAATGCTGTTTTTCAAAAATTTCAGGAGAATATAAAAAGTTGCCCTCATTTAGATTTATTTATTTATTTATCTGTTTATGATTTGTTTTCTAGATAGTTGGGCCTTTTAGCTTCCGGATGGATTCAAAAATAACCATCGACCCGAGAAACAGGAACCAAATTGCACAGATTGATGAGTCTGTGTTAGCAATAGATTGGGCTTTACAAGTTCTTGGATCAGCCAAGGCTACTGCTTGGTATTCCCCATCGCGCAAGGAAGGCATGGTAGAGCTCCGGTTTTTTGAGATATGATTTTCTTGTACAATTGTGAAAATCAAATATTCATAATTGCTTTTTTATTTTATTTTTATTTTGGTGGACTGATGGTAGGTCTACTTCATTACATTTGATTATGTTTATTATTAAAGCCATGACATCAATGCTTTATTTTCCGAAGTTCTAACTTGTCATTGAATTTATGAAAGTTGTTATGTATTATATCAGTATATGATATATGTGAACGAAATCACCTTTTTCCACGTGTTTGATTTAAGCTCTAATTTTAAAGAGAAACGAAAGATTGGCGTGCGATTTTGTGGAGCACAAGGTTTTTGGAAACTTGCTCAACAAAGGATGACTTTGACTTGACAAGAAATGAATTTGAGATATCAAAGGACAATTGTCTCTTTTCTTTCATCATTAGACTGCAACCAGTCAACCAGATCACGCATGTATTACTATCTGCCTAATTATAAAATCCTTTTTTTTCTTTTTACTTCTGATGCTTCATTGTCCATCCTTTATTTGTGAAAATTTTGGTAAATTAGTAATTAATTTTGTAGATCGACTTGTGCATTTCAACAAAGAAATACAATTGGACTCTAATTAAACATTGATCGTAATGTTCACCGACGTGTCCAAATAACCATTAGTAATATCTTTATAATGCTAGTAGATATTTCGTTTAATCCTTGATTTAATATCTTATTTTAAAAATTAATCATTGTATGGTTTTGACTGCTTAACAGTAAACAAGTAACAGCATTTATGGTGTGGCATGGCATTCCGTAGAGTTCTTTTTCTTGTATTTCAATTTCCTCCAATGTATCATAGATGTTTTTGTTTTTGCATTCCAAGGAAGCCAGAGAATATACGATAAAAAAAAATAATAATAAGAGGAGGATTTAAATGCTTTATGTAGTTTGTCTCATCGTGTCTCATAATTTTTACATCCATTTTAAAATTTAACATTCGATCTGAAACGCTTAATATGACCCCAAATGTGCTTGGAGACCAAATTCTATAATTATTTTTTGAATTTTTTTTTACTATTTTTGTAGATAAGTACAAAAGCATTATTATTGGATGGAAAAATATAAAATTTTGTCTCCAACCACATTTTAATTTGGAGATCATGTTTAGTGGTTCAGATTGACTGTTTGGACTTCGAAAACGGAAATAAAGGATGTGAGATATGAAAGACAAGGCATTTGAACCAGGGGTGAAAACAGAGCGAATAGTGGTAAAATCATATCCATATTCCTTTTTAATTTTTACATACTGATGCGGATCGAATATTAAACGAATACATATACAGATTGGATATTTATTAAAAAAATATAAAATATTATTAAAAAATACTAAAGTTCATAATATTTATCTAATTATAATGGTGAATAACGTAATTTGTTCATAATATATATTAAACTATATGGTATATATCTACAATTCAGATACGTATAATTGAAACAAAAAAAATCATATTTGTATCCATATCCATACGAATATTTGGATATCAGATATCTACATCTAATTTTTCGAATACGGATAAGATATTATCCATTCAGTTTTCACTCCTAATTTGAACCCTCCTAAAATATTTCTATATTAAAATAATTAAAATTTGTCCACAAACTAACTCAATAAATTTTTGATATAAATAAATATTTTTTCAACCTAAAATTTTATATAATAATTATCAACACAATTAAATGCGTGAAAGTTTCTACGGAAAACCTCACGTTTTCTCGTAAATAAGGAGAGATAACTTAAAATAACATGAATCCTCCGATCATAATAAATAATAAAATATAATATATTGGTTGAATGACAATGTTAATAATGTGAGATAGATTAAAAGACTTAAAATCTCACACTGTGAAATATAGATGTTAAGATTCCCATCCTCAAATCATTTACGGTCGCGCTATATAATAACATTTATTTGCATCCAAAATTTGCCACTTCTATTTAGAAAATGTGCGAGCACCTTTAAAGTAGTTACGACTGCTATATAATGGCATGCATTTGCATCCAAAAATTTGCCACTTTTATAACAGCACCTTTGTGTACATGCACATGCGTTACAACGAGATATATTATAAGATTTAATAAATATTTAATAGAATATTAAGAGACATTTTTGTTTGACATTCACACAAAATAAACAAAAATATAAATGAAAATAAAAGACACAAATGAAAAGTAACATAAATTCAAATAATAAATAACAATAAAAGAAACAACAACAGATGAAAAAACAGATCAAATATAACATGAAAAAAATTATTAAAGTTTCATTGCCAGTGTGTTTCTCTTCGATGTAGTTCAATATTTATGAAAATGAACAAACAAAAAAATGAAAAGTAGATTATAATGCCTCAAATTGAAAACATATAATAAAATAATAAAATTAGAAATGTTAAATTAATATGGTTCATACTTTATTTCTCACATAAATACAACAATATAAATGCTTGTTCACAAAACTATTAAGCATAACTATCTCATATAAAGTAAATGTATTATAATCATAGAGTAAAACTCAGAATTTAAATTAATTTTCAAATCAGTCCCTTTCACATTAAAAAAATATGTACTAGTAAGCAATGAAGGAACTGGTACCACTCCAATTCAAAAATTACTAAATTGGACTTATAAGTTTCACTGCACAATACTTCTCGTCTTGTGTTGGCTGTATGGTTGGGAAATTTAACACAAAACACAAATACAATTTAATATATAATTTTCTCCACAAGCAAGACAGGTCATTAAATGATTCAAATATTTAGAGGAGAATTGATCTGTGAAGAATCAAAATTGAGAAAGATATGATTAAATGATTTAAATAAAGATTTTCTATACAAATATATTATTGATGGAAATTATTTTAACGATAAAAATTTCTCTGTATGTCATTTTCCTACATGAAAGTTTTAGATATTTTTTATTTTCTGTCCAGATCGGAAAGATATAATTATTTCTATCAGCACAAAATCTGCTTTTCATCTATTCGCAAAGATATAATAGCCCTAATAACGATTATTTATCCTCCTGACACAATGAATATATCATATAAGAAAAAAATGTTGTTCTCTACACATTCAGAAATATTGAATAATTTTTATTTTCATTGTCGAAAATATAGAGGAAGAAGAGAAATGAAAGTGAGGAAACGAAGAAATAAGAAAATAATTTAATTGTAGGAATTAGATATAGTTTTAAGGAGAAATGATAAAATAGATCGCTTAGGGATTCATTTAATTTTAATTGTGACAAACTATATAGCAGTATGTGCGGTGAGTATGTTTTTAACCAAAGAAGACATATTATGTGATTAGAGAGTTAATATTAAATTCGAAAATTTATCTTTCATTCTCAACCGTTGGTGAATCAGAATAACTATGTGCATAATATAAGAATGGAGATATCAATTTTTTATTTATTTATTTTAGGATTCACATTGTCAAACCATGGCAATAACATTATAAACGGCATGCATTTGCATCCAAATTTGAAAAAAAAAAAAACCTCCAACGGGGAGGGTTTTTTTTTTACCAATTTATGATAAACTAGCATTTGGTACGTTTGGATGAATTCTAAAATAGCTAGAATAGCTACTATTTATAATAGTAAATAAGAATAGCTACTGTTTAAAAACAGTGCTAACTCAAGCTATTCGGAATAGTGAAAAAATTGTTTGGATTGCATATTTGAAATAGAGTTTGGAGGGAATGAATAAAGTAATAATTTATGTGTTAGATTAAATATAATATAATATAATATTAATTTAAAAATTAAATGTAATATAATATTAATTTAAAAATTAAATGTAATATAATATTAATTTAAATATTAGATTAGTATTAAATAAAATATTATATTAAGTATAATATAATATTAGTTTAAATATTAAATATAATATAATATTAGGTCAAATGTTAAATATAATATAATATTGATTTAAATATTAGATTAGTATTAAAATAAATATTATATTAAATATAATATAATATCACTTTAAATATTAAATATAATATAATATTATTTTAAAAATTAGATTAAATCTAATTTAATATTAATTTAAATATTAAATATAATATAATAATATTTTAAATATTAAATGTAATATAATATTAGTTTAAATATTAAATGTAATATAATATTATTTTAAAAATTAGATTAGTATTAAATAAAATATTATATTAAATGTAATATAATATTAGTTTAAATATTAAATGTAATATAAATTATTTTAAATATTAGATTAGTATTAAATAAAATATAATAAATATAATAATAATTTAATTATTAAATGTAATATAATGTTATTTTAAATATTAGATTAATATTAAATTAAATATTAAATTAAATATAATATAATATTGGATTAAATAAAATATAATATTAATTTAAATATTAAATATAATATAATATTATTTTAAATATTAAATTAGTATTAAATAAAATATTAAATTAAATATAGTACAATATAATATTAGTTTCAATTTTAAATATAATATAATATTAGTTTAAATATTAAATTAGTATTAATATTGAACGCAACAAATGCTATTCCATATTTTTATAAGAATAACGAATAATTTTAATTTCTTGGTCTTCGACCCCCTAAGTCACTACCAGTGCCCCCCCGATCAGTGCAACGGGATGTGTCTATTTATCTATCTCTTGACTCGAAATGGGAGCAGGTTTGAAAAAGGATCTTAGAGTGTCTAGGGTTAGGAGGGTTCTATTCTGAATAATTTTATTTTTCGTTTGGATTGTCTTTGTTCTAAATAGCAATAATATTTTAAAAATAGTGCTATTCTTAGTGCATCCAAACATAAGAAGAACTAAACCGAGAACTTCAAAATTTGTTAGGATAAAAATGGAGAAAGAGCGATAATGTTATTATGTTAAGGACTATTGTGTAATTTACTGGAAAAACTTTAAAGGGCTTCTTCACGAACCGACGAAATTTACGACTCTTGACCATCCTCTACAAAATTGGACCAAAATCCGGTAAAAAAAAGTGTCACTGATGGACGTCATCAATCGTAATTATTAACATTTATTTTTGCGGCAAGTGTTGATTTCTCACGTTAATTATAAAGAAAGAGAAAAGAAAACCAAGGATCTCCTGAACAATTCCCCTTCTCTGCCGCTCCGCCTGCTCTTTCGCCCCTCAGATCGAAACCCTAATCTCTCTCACCTCTGTTGGCAAGCTTAATTATTCAACCTCCAACTCAGATCAGATCGTCGAAGGAAGAGATGGACGACAGCTGTGCCGTGTGCGCTGAGCCTTTGGAGTGGGTGGCGTATGGTGCGTGCCTTCACCGGGAGGTGTGCTCAACCTGTGTGGTGCGCCTCCGCTTCATCCTGAACGACAAGCGGTGTTGCATATGCAAATCCGATTGCCCCACGATTTTCGTGACAAAGGTATAATTGCTCAAATTTCTCATTCTCTTTATCTATGTTGATTGATGGATATTAACGACTTGGAAATTTTGAGGTATTTGCTTCAACATCCTCTACAACCTACCATAAAGTCATGCTTTCCTGATTTATTGAATCGGGTCTTGAGTTTTGTTACATGTGTATCCAACTAAGGAACTGTATACTAGTAAAAAAATTATTTGGGAAGAATCCTGAAAGTGCTCTATGTATGGGACCACCCTGATTTGGTGCCTCCAAACTTAGAATTTGGGTTTGGTAAAAATACACCTTGTAAATTTAGTAAAATTCTCTTTGTTATGGCTGTAGATGCCCATGGTACGGTACATCTCTGAGAATGATAATTGCTATTAAGTCTTGACTAAGTAGAAGTGAGGCTTAGTTGAAACTGAACTCCCTTCAATGAGAAAAAAAATATTGACTTTTTATTACTTTGTAGTAAACATGCTAGTCTTTCGCTGGATAAATTATCCCAAGCCAGGTTTTGCACAATTTATATCTTTTAATGGAAAACAATTTAACCAGGTGTTAGTTGAATGTTGAAGCAGCTGCTCTCAGTTGCACATCCATGGCTTGTTTTGATGCTTATTTATATTTTATTGGAGAATTCAGGCTTAATTAGGAATTAATTGGATATAATTAGGGTAAGCTTAAAGTTTGAAAAACCAGCACTTAGTAATGAAGTACCATATAATCAAGTACCAATTGAACTATTGTCTCGTTAACTAAATTTGCGATCCTTCTGTAAGATTCTCTTTGTTCATTTGAAGGAATACCATTACTTCTTGCCATTACATCTATATCTCCTTTCCATATTTAGGCGATGGGAGACTACACAAGGGTAGTAACTGACTTCTCAGGCTTCCCACCTGGTGCAACCGAGGGCCAGAATGGTTCATACTGGTACCATGAAGACACACAGGGCTACTTTGAGGACACTGACCACTACAAGATGATAAAAGCAATGTGCCGCCTCTCGTGTAGTGTGTGTGACAGGGCGGGGCCTGATGAGGCGGGAGCTGGTGTGGGACCAGCAAGGCGCCGGAACAGGTTTAAGAGCATAGGTCAGCTCAAGGGTCATCTGTTCCACCAGCATAAGTTGCACATGTGCGACCTTTGTTTGGAAGGGAGAAAGGTAATGTAACTTGGTTTGCTCCTTGTACTTTAATTTGAACCAGACTTGGCTGGTATTATGATACCGCTTAATTTGGTCAGGTACAGTGGATCTTTTTTTCTAGTGTGGGCTAGTTCAAAAGGAAGTGTATTCAATGAGAAATGGCTAATAACACCCAAATTTTGTTTAGTTAGCGCCTCAATGGTTAAAAATTCTGACCTTACCGTTGATTTCTGCAAAATTGAAAACTTACCATGGGCGCACCGTGGTGCTGCGCATGAGTTTCCTCTGTTTCACCATCAATTTGAGACCCACACCATCATGCGCAGCACCACAATGCGCACGTGGTAACATATGGATTTTGCAGATAAATAAGCTAGAATATTTAGAAACCATGAAAGATAAAATTTTCGGCATGTGTTGACTTAATTTTGGTCTGCACTGGTATGGGACTGTGAACTTAGTTTAACATGACTGAAGGGAAACTATAAAAAAGAGGTACAATACCAATGCTAGATGCGTGTCAAAATACAGCATGTTTGTACAATACATGTATGAGAAGTAATTGTAAATTTCAAAAAGGACTATTGAACCAAAAGCATAAATTCTGGTAAACTAGTGTTAAATTCAGAGCCATGACAGTGCCTTTCATTGAATGGAAAAAGACAAAAGGTAATGTGATGTTTGTAGTTTCTACTAGCACGGCATCATTTAATTTAAAATGACTTAGGAAAATGATAGGCAGTGCTAAATTACTGGTACCTAATTGACCTTTCCATATTGATCAGTCTTGCCATATCTGGCTTTAGACTGTTTTCCTTAGTTTAACATGGTTGAAGGAAAGTAGTAGAAAAGAGGAGCAATGCCTGATGGTTTGGTAGTAATTTTGAATTGGTTATAACCCAGAACCAAAGTACTCAAGGTAATCAGGTTGCTCAATTTTATGAATGGTGATGTCAATTTTTTTATTTTTTGTACAGGTGTTTATATGTGAGCAGAAGCTATATACAAGGACACAACTGCAGCAACACAGGAGGAGTGGTGATCCTGAGGTGGATGGAACAGAAGAGGAAAGAAGTGGGTTCATGGGTCACCCAATGTGCGACTTCTGCAAAAGCCACTTTTATGGTGACAATGAACTGTATATGCACATGTCCACTGAGCATTATACTTGCCATATATGTCAAAGGTACAGTGTTTTGTTATTTTGTAGTGCTTTGTGTTTTTTTATCACAAGCTGAGGAATCATGGTTCAGCTATTATGAAGCAGCTCCAGAATTGCTTTGCAATTCATAGCCTACGGAGTTTGCAGAATCACTGATAATAGTATAATGGTTAGCTCCGTTAGTAAGAGAAATAAAATAAAGCATAAGCAGGAATTATTTAAGAATATAAATAGAAACAAACAACGGTTAATCACTTAGCCTGGAGATCCATATTATGAAAGGTTATATATTTTCTGTTCATTTTATGTAGGGTGTTTAATTTTTTTCTAACTTTTTATTTGTTGGTTGATTGGCCTTTGTATGTGTTTTACAGACAACATCCTGGCCAATATGATTATTTCCGCAATTATGACGACCTTGAGGTATTGAATCTAACCAAATTTACAACACTGTCCTAATCGAAAGCTACTAGTTGCTTGACAAAAATGAAAAGAAAAATAAACAAATTGCTGAGTTTTGCTTTGATATGTAGATGCACTTTCGGCAAGAGCATATCCTGTGTGAAAATGAAGAATGCTTGGCTAAGAAGTTTGTAGTGTTTCAGAATGAACAAGAGCTAAAGGTGGTTTTACTTAATTTCAATTAGTTTCTCGTGTGCCCTTTTTCTCTGTCTTCTTGAACCTTTTCATCTACTCTTTTTATAAAATTTATGTATGTTTTCTGATTTTCTAGAGGCATAATGCTCTGGAACATGGAGGCAACATGTCACGTGCACAACGAAATGCTGCACTTCAGGTATTAAATAATTCCTTTTCAAGTACCATGGAATACTCTCCTCGCAAAAAAACCCAAATTTTCCAATTTCTCACATTATTATTATATTATTCAGATACCAACAAGCTTCAGATACCGAAGGAGTGAGCAAGAGCAGAGACGTGGTGGCCGCTTTAGTGGTGGCAGGGGACGTAATTTCAGACGTGACACGCCAAATGATTTTTCAACACCCATTCACCGAGATAATGATGACTCTGTTGCTGCCTCGCTTGAATCTGTAAGTCTTACCAGTTCTCAACGTGAGCAGGTTCTAGAACAATCTTCCTTTCCTCCATTGTCAGACCCGAGGGATGGGCCTGACCTGAGACCGGGGTCCACCACTGATCCACCCGATAATCAGGACTCATCTGTCTCCCGATACGCACTTGCTTTGAACCAGAACTCTAGAAGCACAAATGCTTTGAGAGAGGAGTCTTTCCCTCCTCTTCCTGGTGTTAGTAACAGAGTTCAACCTGGTCCCAATCACGCACCGCACCAAGGGCTACAGAGTTTGGCCAGGGACACACTAGCTGCTCGATTACAACAGCGTAGTAAAGGGGCAGTCAAGGTCATACATCCTCGATCTCGGCAACCAGATCCACCTCTCCCTTCCCTTCATATAAGAGATCATAACAGATCAATCCCTGGGTTGGGTCCTGCACCAGTTCCTCCAAATTCTGCATGGAGCAATAGCACTTCCACCAGCACTGGTACCAGTACTGGTTCATCTTCTTACAAGTTGAAGCAGTCCGCACCAATGCCTAACCTCAACCAAGCAGGTCCAAGTGTCAATCCTAGTGCTGGTGTTAGCTCTAGTATACCAAATGGGGTCCCGGTACCAACAGTGGTACCAGATGCTGTAAAAAATGCGAACAGTTCCTTGGTGGGGCGAATTAGGGAGTGTTTAGGTAATGATGAGGAACGCTACTCATTATTTAAATCAATATCGGCCGAGTACCGCCAAGGGGATATAGGCACACTAGAGTACCTCTCTTATGTGGAGCAGTTTGGGCTCTCCAGTTTGGTACCCGAATTAGCGCGCCTCCTACCTGATAAACAAAAGCAGAAGGAACTGACTGAGGCATATTATTCTAATTTGAGGCTGAAGAACTTGAGAGAAGCTTCTGCAAATGGAAGTGGAAATAGTGGGAGAAACAATGGAAGTAGTAGCAAGAGTTCCAAAAAGGGGAAGGGTAAAGATGCTGTGACCGATAACTTTCTGGAAACCGTAAAAAAGCTCCAGGCTGACCAGCGGTCAGCTCAAGAGGAAGAAAAGGTTGAGGTCTTGTCGAAAGATGGGTACCGCGTTTCAACCAAAGGTAAGACAGCGGGGGAGTCTAGTAATAGCAGTAATGTTGTCGATGATGGAACTGGTACAAAGCAGCACCGTGCTAAGAAGACCTCAAAATTTATTAGGGTGAGGCTAGGGGATGGCTCAGCTGCAGCTTTGCTTGACAGGGGTCGTACCGATACAAGCCCTGAGAGGCCTGACAGGGGAACTGAGGGGGGTGTACCAGTCAGAGGTGTTTGGAAGAATGGGGGTGGTCAGCGGCTCGCAAAGGACCTCTTTAAGTAAGAGGTTTATAAATGGAATTATTCGTTAAGATGTTTTTCAAGTAAGAGGGGTATATATGAAATTATTGGCTAAGATGTTTTTGTTGTTGTGGTAAATGTGTTGAGGGGTTCAAAGGTGTTTTGTTGGCCCAGTCTGTAACGTGTCATGGTGTACTGGCTGGATATCTGTTGCAGGGTCAAAGTCGTAGATTTTTTGCTATGACAATCGGGGTTTGTTTTTCCAAGAATCTTTTTGGGTATTTTTGGTCAAGGTTGCCTGCGGTCTAGTTTAAATAGTGGGATGTTAAACGTTTCTATAAAAAAATTGCTTATATTGCTTGGTTAATTTGAAGAACAAGTGTTTATTTTCTTTTAGGTTTGGGTGTTTTGCTGTTTTTGTTTTCTTAAGAATGCAGCAAACAGTATTAAATCTTTCACCTAATTGTAGTGTTGAAGTGAAAGGTATAATTAGACAGGAACTTTGGATTCGAATAGATCTATGATTTTGATAGTCTCTGAATTCTGGATTGGATTCAATTGTGCAATTCATTTGGATTGTAGTTGTGATTTAATATGAAGCCCTTAACATCTACGGAATTTTTAATAATTATATATGTATGCATAATTATTTTTCAAGATAAATACTGTTTTGATAAATTTATAGTATGATCCTGGTAACCTGGTTTGTTCCAAATCAATAAAATCAACGTTGGTATTTTTCGTAGTTTCTAAAAGGAAATTATATTATCATAGCAAAAAGATTAAGATAGTTAACAGTTGACACTCAAAGTTGGAATTCTCTGTTACAAAATGAAAAATATCCCACACTTGTATATGGTATAGCAATCCGCAACAATGATGCATCCCATGTTTCATATTGAACTTGTACATTTTTTTATGGTTGACAGCAAATACCGTCAACAAATATATTTGAAAAAAACTATAAAGAGTTTATTTACAAGGTCATAGCTTGCTAATCCCCTCATCTATACATAAATTAAATAACGAAAATCGCCAACTTTTACATATTTTGCTGAAGTTATTTTTCTGACGGAGTTCTACGTTGTGAAAGGAGAGAAATCTCTCCCAATTGTTTTACTGCCGTAGTGTTGTCCAAAATTGTGACGGATCCGAATCTGCTGTCAATGAACAGAATCTTAAAATTCTTGCCTTTTCAAATCCAACGGTTGAATTGTTTTGAGATTCGTGCACAGAAAAATTAGCTTTTTCGAGATACGTGCACAGAAAATATTAGATGACGATTTCGAAAAGCAGAAATTTTAGAATTAATATTTCTACACTTCGGATCGCGGCAGATTTATTTCCAATTGTGACATTGTCTTTAAGTCTGACCATCTGATTCAAACGCGTCAGACGGCTCATATTAAATTTCCTCAGTACTGGGACTATCATCAAGTGGGATAGGATCGACCAACCAAATTGGACAGATGTGCAAAAATAATTTGATAAAAATTCAAGTTTTATTTGATTTAACAGATGTATAAATTACTTTTCACATATTGTTGATAACTACCAGTCAACATTTTTTTTTTTCAACCACTATTTTTTTAATGCTTTTACTGTGAATAGTGGACTGTGTAAACTGGAATAACTAGCATTTCAGGAAAAGGAAAAAAAATTAAACACTTTAAAAGTATTCTGAAATGAAGGAGTCTTAATTTGTGTGTGGATTAAACTTAATATTTATTGAGGAGGTTAAGTTGTTAACTGACCTAGATAATTATTTTTTAACATTTATTGTTTCAAAACTGAAGATTCAACATTATTTTTTCAACAGTCATTTTATTAATGCTTTTACTGTGAATAGTGAACAGTAGTAACTGGAAATACTAGCTTTTCGGGAAAAGGAAAAAAAAGTAAAAAACTGTAGGTAAATTTATTATACGATACTCGCAAATTACCCCAAACTCTAAATAAATCATTCAAATATATAGTTATATAGGACACTTGCATGGCGACCTTGTTCAATATTTTGACACCTTTTAAGTTTTAACTGATAATAAAAAGGTAATTTCTTGGATATTTATTCTGAAATGAAGGAGCCTTGGTTTGTGTGTTGAAGAAAATTAACATTTCTTGAGGATGTTAATTAACTAAACTATACTGGTACGCGATTTATGAATAATATCGTCATAACACATCTATTAATTCATGACCATGAACACATCACATGTATCATCACGACCTTTTCACACAAGGTCACTATTACCATGCACACAAAAACACTTTAAATAAAAGAAATAAACCATAAACAGAAAGAAAACCTCACATACAAAGCGTTAATTAAGCCTAGCAAGCCAGCAACTTACTACATGTTACAAATATAGAAATTTTCAAATAAACGCACCAACACAAATAGTTCAACCTACAAAACCATATCCATTGCATGATCGATCACATTACGGTTTCTTCTCTTGGTTTGTGACGGCATTGTTACCGGGCACACCGAACCCAGGCCAGCTAAACCCAGGTAGTGCACTGCTTCCTCCTAGAGGACTGGAGCCACCCATACCAAATCGCGGCATTCCAAAGCTCGACCCGGCGCCACCAAGAGCTGGGTTCGGGAACATGCGGTCAAATGGCGGGAATGTCTGTGGTTTGTACTCAGCCGGCTTGGCCGCTTTGAGATCCCTTGCCTCAGTAGCCACCAAGCAGGTGGCTAGCAAGAGAGCAAGCATGGCTAGTGACAGCTTGGTGAGCCTCTCCATGAGTGAATGTGAGTCTGTGTGTGTGTGTGTGTGTGTGTGTGTATGGTGTGTGTTTGGAATTGAAGGTGATGGTAGTGATGGTATTTGCACCCTCATTTTATAGGAGGCCAGATGGGTCTTGGACTTGGTGGTTGATCTCTTTAAGGGTTTGCAATTTAATTATTGGTTGGGATCTTCTATGTTTCCGTGATATCATGTGTTTCCAGTGTTGTAGCATTGGCTGGTTTGTTTAATACCTATTGGAAATAAATCTGCTGTTATTCCAAAACGAATAACAGCAACCTGTTTTCCGATCCTAACCGTTCATCTTCATTGATATTCACTCATGAAAAACTTTTTTTCTTGAGATTCGCGCATCGAAAAATTTGAATGGTTGAGATCAAAATAACAGGTTCGTGTTATTCCTTTTGAATAATAGCAGATTTGTCTCCCTTGCTATATGATCTTGTAAAGTTTTAGTTTAATTTACCATTAAATTAGACTCTGGTAAAAAGTAAAAAGTACAAGTTAGTTGGATTTTAAATTTTCACGGATGGCGCTGGTGGTGGTGGACTGGGGTCTCTTTTAAGGGAATGCAATTGTTGGTTTTGCCCAAGGGCAAGGGCTTTCACTAAAAAAAAAAAAAAAAAAAAAATTATTGTTGGTTGGGATCTTTTGTGTTTCATTTATATGATCTTTTTTTCCTGTGTTGAAGCATTTCATTGTTTGTGTTAATTTTTTTTTAATTTTTAATTACACTTTGGTAAAATTAAAAAGGACAATGTAGTTCGATACTTAAATTTTGTCTAAGTAATGATTTGTATTCAGCTGCATAACAGAGCCTTTGAATATTCACTTATGCGTATCAGATATTTTGAATAATGTTCAGTTGCTCTAATATATTTTTTTTTCAAAGAAATGTGAAGGTCATGCACTCATGCTTCTAGATTGCATTAATACGGACACCAAAAATATCAAAAGTTAATTACAAAGGAAAAAAAATGAAAAAAAAATGTGAAAATGAAGAAATAAAGATGAAAAAAAAAACCTATTACATAGTAAAGTTTAAAGTTTAAGTGGGTTTTATATTCCTCATCTGTCTTGGTAATAGCAAGCTAGCTGCGAAATTCATTGGCGACTCCTAAATCTTTCTCAAATAACAATTATTATTATTATTATTATTAGTATTCCAATAAATAAATATAATTATCAGCAATCCTCATGGATCCAACATCATATATTCCTTTATTAAAAAATTATTCATATTAAAAATAAATTACCACCAATACGAACTTGCCTTGGATACTGCATCTGCATTTGATTGTTCTAATATTACAATGAAAAAAGTACCTCAACCAAGCCTACGGGCATTTAACATTGCAAAAAAAAAAAAAAAAAGTACCTCAACCATATTAAATTCCGACAAATTTACAGTTGAGTGTTGGAACTATTTTTTTTTTTTTGAAAGAATATTGATTTATTGTTTCCATCATGATATAGCAATAAATGCAATGGATCTCTTATATATATTTCAAATACTCATGTAAATTGTTTGTTGCATAAATTGCAATGTCAAGGATACAATAGAAGATTTGTATTTCCCAATAATAGTTGATTCCAGGTTGATAATGGTGGACCTAAGAATTAAATTTTGCTTATTAATCAGGTTTCTAAGTTACGTTGGAGAGTATATTTGTTCTTAGGTTGACTTGGTCAAGCATCACTGTCAGCGTATCTACTATTTATTTAAATAAAATGTGGTTGTACGTAATGTTTGTGGGAATTAAATGACTATTTTAAATTGTTTTCTCAAAATTTGGTCTGAAATTATCTTTGTTTATGTCATTTATTTATCATGTTATTTTACTTACGAAAGTAACGATCAAGTGCCTAAACACAAAAATTGTGCTTTGTGTCTGTCATATCTTTATTTTTAAAAGAAGTTATTGTAAATAAAAAAAGGTAAAATGGTAGAATCAAAAGCAATTAATCCTGTTATTTTTACATGATTACATCAATGCATGTCAGGATTGTATTAATTGAGCTTATTTATTTGGGTACTGACACACCAAAATTTAATGGAAAAGGAGTTTAGCAAATGCTTTTGAGTTTGGCTTGATGCATTTGGACAAGGAACAAGATGTATGATAGAGAGAGAGAGTTGGACTACGATACTTCACGAAGTAAAACAAGTATTTTATTCACATAAAAAATAATGATTTTCAAAAATCTAAAAAATGTAAAATTTTGTCTCCAAGTACAATTTAATATGGAGATCAACTTGAATGGTTCGGATCGATATTTTGAATTTTTAAATTGAAAATATAGATATGAAGTAAAACACTCGCTTTACTTCATGAAGCTCCGTAGCCTGACTCTCTCTCTCTCTCTAGAGAGAAATCATGGCATCCTCGTCCATGGCACAATTTCAATAAATTTAATTTCTTGGGACAAACCTTTGTGATGGTATATAATAAAAAATTACTAATTAAATAAGAGTGAGGTTATGATACTTTGAAATGCATATATCGACTCATGTTATGGTATTTTCAAAGTCTGAACAATTAATCTGAATCATTCAACATGTTATCCATATGAAAATGTACTTGGAAACTAAATTTCATCTCTTACAAATTTTTTACTATTTTTTTAGATGGGTAGAAAATCACTCGATTCAAAGACCTTGGATATTAAAAAATAGTAATTTTCTATCTATCCAAAAAATATTATAAAAAATTCTAAAAATGTAAAATTTGGTCTTCAAATATATTTTCATAAGGAAATCATATTAATGATTCAAATAGATTGTTTTGAACTTTAAAAACAAAAATATAAATTCATAGTACAACTTGATCTACGCATTAAATAATATACCGATTCTAGGCAAGAGAGTCGATAGATACATCTTAACAGGATCAATCGTAATTCGTAGGGAATTTATAAATTGCAAAAATTAAGACATAATATGGTACAGTACTAACAAAGTACAATTTATTGGTCTCCTTAAATTCTCCACCAACCAACTGCAGCGTTAGTCCAATTGGTACTAAATATAATTTATGGCATCCACTACCTCTCTCAGAAATGTAATAAATTGTGTAATAAATAATAGTCGGTAAGACCTGAAAGTTTGACAGGCTGGTATCAAAATATCTCAATACTTAAAAATAGTGTAATCTCAGATGCAAACATACGCTTGGGACACTATCACACTATTCAAATTCTTATTGACATTTTTCAAATTAAATAAATTTGAAATGTCTCCATTTTATTTTTGTTCAATTGGAAATAGTTCAACAACTCACCATTTAGTCCTATATTGTAGTTTCTTTGGTGTAATTTTATCAATTATTACCTAGTGATCAAGCTGATCTTATGCAACCCAAAATGTCTTACAATTTTCAAAGAACAGTTATAGTCTGAAACTTTATAATCATAGCAATATTTAAGGGTTTGTATAGTAGAATTTGACAACATGTCAATATCTATATGGATCTGACAACACAATAAAAAATGGGCTTTTCTGGGCCTAGCGGGTTGGGGCTATATAAAATATTAGAAAGAGCAGTCTTTCGCGGGTATTTTTTAAGCGAGGGGATTGTACGTAATATGTATCCGAATAGGGAGAGGGGTGTCCGATGCCCATCGGACCAAACTCGGTTCGATGAGTGATTTCTACCGTCCGATTTATTTCAGGATCTGTATGCACGGATATTAAAGTAAATTGCACGGATATTAAAGTGATGAGCACAGATCTTGAAATGAATTGGACGGTAGAAACCACCCATCGAACCGAGTTTGGTCCGATGGGCATCGGACACCCCCCCTCTCCCATCTGAATATGCTGCAATCTGAGATGTATAAACAGTAACTCTGAAATTCCTACAATTTAAATGACCGAATCTATTTGTCTAATTGTTTTGAGATGTGTGCACAGAAAAGCAGTTGTTTCGAGATGCATTTTCGGAAAAAAAATTCAATGGTTGGATTCAGATTATAAGGATTTCAGAGTTATTGTTCATGCATCTCAGAATTGCAACAGATTTATTTCCATGGTAATATGCATAGCACATTCTGATTTGAACTATGGATGTATATTTATTTTAAAAATGTAAGCAATTCGATTCATTTCGTTCAACATGATTATATACGATAATGTGCTTGGATGACAAATACATTTTTTAGAAACTTTTTATTATCTTTCTAAAGATCATTTGATTTTAAAGATTCTAGACCATTCAAAATATTGATTTTTCACCTATCTAAAAATAGTAATTTTTTTTAAATATAAAATTTGGTCTTAATATACATTTTCATATGAAGTCTATAATAAAAGTTCAGATCAACTATCCAGATTTTGAAAGAAAAATATGAATCCACAGTATAGATTAAAGTGCACTATGCACAGTAGCCTCACTCTATCTTTTTAATGACATTAAACATGAAAAATAAACAGATTAATGTTCACTGCATGTCCTGTCCCTCGCTCTACATGTTGCATTTAAAGCTAATGTACATACAGCCTTCAATTAAAAAGATGTTCAAATCTCATCACAAATGAAAGGCCAAGCAGAAAAGATCACAAATGAAAGAAGCACCCATTTTCCGACGCTTAACCAAGTTTTAGGGTTCACAGTTATAATTGTAAAAATATTTTTATTTCGATCAAAATATAAATGGTTTAGATTATAAATAATTTTTTTTATGTTTGAATGATCGATCAAACTCACTCAATGAGTTTTATGTATCAAAATTTAGTAAATATTTTATAATTCAATTTTGGGATTTTTAAAGTTGAACCTAAATTAATAATGAATAATTATGTTTACCTATAAAAATAGTTATTTAAAAAAAATTCCGAAACAGCTAATTTAGTATCATACGATATTTTGATATACAAAACACATCAAGCAGATTGGAGCAGCCATGCAAAATTGAGAAATTATATTTTGAAACATTTATCTCTGTCAAATATATTATTTTTTACAATATTAATTTTAACTCTTATAGTTATATATTTGTCTTTTGGTACATCCTAGTGATTTATTAGTTGAGATATATTACAAATCTAATAAATCATTTTATTATTACCTAAAGATCAGGGTGACTTAGGTGTTTTGGACTTACATTATATGAATATTATCTTGTTAGCTAAATGGTGGTATCGTTTCAAAGATCCCACTGTCAATGGTAAATGGAAGATTATATTAATTGTTAAGTATGGCCTAACTGGTTTACACATTCCCTAATGTTCTTCTTTCTGGTCTGGGGTTTTAACTTTCTTACAAATTTATGAATTGGGTATCAATAGGGTAGTTGGTAATGGTAGTGATACATTTTTTTGGTTAGATAGATGGCTTGGTGATTGTGCGTTATACTGTGTTTACCCTAATCTCTTTGCAATTGCTTTTAATCAACAATTACTAGTTTCTAATGCTTTCTCCGATTCTATTCTAAATATTCAATTTAATAGACAACTTACGGGCATTCTCTTTATTGAATGGTAACATTTACTTAACTCTTGCACCCATAGTTCTATATTTCCTGAGCCTACCTCCTCCGATAAATTTTTTTGGAGATGGACTCCTTCGGGGTTATTTACTATACATTATCTCTATTTGTGGTTGTCCAATCGAGATATTCCAAATACATCATATTTACTATACATTATGATTACTAGTTTATTTGCTTATGCTGTTATTGTTTGTATTCATAGACTCTTTAGTTTCTTTGGTTCTACTCTTTAGTTTCTTACTTGACTTTTAGGTATTTTGTCTAGTTTTACTTGTATTCCGCTATTTTTGTATGAACATTTGGGTTTCGTAATGAAGCCGGTGGTATCCCCACTTTTTTTTTAAAAAAAAAATAAATCATTTTATTATCTAAATCGAACGGCACTTAGAAAAGAATTAAGAGGTCAAATTTGAAATTTTTCTCGGAGCCCAAGTATAAAAAGTGAGAATTCAGACATTCACAATTTTAATATAAAAATCGGCGGAACCAAAAAAAAAAATTGTGATACTGTACTTTATTGTTTGGAACCCAATTTGTTGGGATTCAGATATGCTGAAATTCGAGATTGATGAACAGTAACTCTGAAATTTATAATATCCGAGATCCAGCCGTCCAACTTTTCCTGTGCACGTATCTCAAAATTTCTGGTTTTTTTGTGTGTGCATCTCAAAACAGTTCAATGGCTGAATCTCGGATTTCAGAAATTTCAAGGTTACTATTCATAACCTCGGATTTCAGCAGATTTGGATCCAATTTGTTGGCTTCGGACTTCGGACTAATAAAGTTAAAATTTGTAAGTAATTTGATGAAATCTAAAATTTATATTATAATGTGGATAGTCTGTACTTTATTGTTTTATAATACGAATAGTATTTTTTTTTTTGTTTGTTCTTACACAACCCGTAGGCTTAAATAGTATTTTTAATATATTAATCTTTATACAAGATGCATAAAGTTGTTTGCAGATAGAATAATTTGGAATAAGCAACGTATTATTCATACAATTTTGTTAAGGTCGAAAATAATTCAGAGAGATATCAAAAAAATACAAATCAAATATAATTCATATATTAAGCCGAGATCTCCTAAGCAATAACTGCGCAATTAATTTTATTAGGCCCGAACGGATCAACCGATGATCTAAATTGAAATGTCTTTATTAATTTGGAATACTATCAATGAATTCTTTAGATTTGAGAGGAGACGAACTAATTGAGATATTACACGTGGTTTGTCTCCTCTCTAGTAAGTAGTAATACGTTTCACATTAGATTGTCTAAAACATTTATTAGGTTAATTATCTCAAATAAATATGGCTTCGAACGAACTATCTCATGAGCTACACGTGTAATAGGATAGAACAGAAGCTGAAATAGAAATTTCTTTTATGGGAGTCTAGTATTCCAAATTCTCATGCTAAATATTATATAAGAGTAGGTTAAAATGCTATGTTAGTTTTGTGTTCTAATTATCTACAATTTTATCTTCATTTTTTAAATTAAATATGTCAATCTGAATTATTTGACATAATCTTTGCATTAAAATGTGATTGGAAACTAAAATTTATATTATTTTTTTTGGATTTTTTTAACATTTTTAGAAAATTAGAAAATTATTGTTTTCAAAATATTATGAACCATCCAATAACATTGATCATGTACATATCTAACAAATTAGTAAGCAAATTATATAAAATATAAAATATGATCTCCAAACACATTTTAATATAAAGATCAGAGTAGAACTAGGGTGCTTCTAGGAGTACTAAGCTTCTAGGATTAATTTCGAACGACGAATCCAAACCGTTGAAGCCCTTCTACCTTACGAGTGATACGTCTACATGTAAAAATTTTAAAGTTTCGAATTAATTTAATATAAAGTCAAGTGGTCAAAAGACTTCTAAAAAATGAATGTATTAAAATTAATTTAGAAACTTTCTAATTTTGACCACTTGACTTTATACTAAATTAATTCGAAACTTTAAAATTTTCACATATAGACGCATCACTCGTAAGATAGAAGGATTTCAAAGGTTTAGATTCGTCGTTCGAAATTAATCAGATATATTTTAGAGTTAAGAGTACAAAGAAGCTTGGTACTCCTAGTAGCACCCTAGTTCTACTCTAAAGATCATGTTAAACAGTTTGAAATAATTGTTTCAATTTTGAAAAAAATATATACGAGACATGATTATAGGTTAATTTTATTAATTTTTACAAATACGGATGTTAATGAGAGTGTTGAATTTTGATCCGTCGACGGATGTAGAATTTTCTCATCCTCTCTCTCTGGTTCTCTCTCTTTAGT